>RJWH01000202.1:50263-495195 GCA_004363575.1 Solenodon paradoxus
TGCGAAAAATGACAGCAAGACAACGAATTCTGATCAAGCTGCAAAATTTTATTAAAATGGAGGGACTTATATAGAAAGGGAAAAGAAGGGAAGTAGTTCTGATAGGTGGCCCCTGTGCATGTCTGCTGCGTGCTCTTTAGTTGGATTGGAGAGTGGGTGCATGTACAGTGCGTGATCAAGACTCTGATTGATTGCTAGTACGCGTGATCAAGGCTCTGACTGGTTATTAACTGATTGGTTGCTAATATTCTTGGTTACTAATGTTTATGCTTTGTTTATGAAAATAGGGAGGCGACCGTTAGGCAAACAGGGCAGTGGCTGAGGTACCTCTGAGTGTAATTTTCTGTTGGATTGCATCAGCCTGGCTTTGTGGCCTGGCCCAAGCCCCCAACAAAGTTGAAATTGTGCTGTTAACCTTTTTTGAATTTCCACCCTTTATCACTCTTTTTTAAAAAAATATTTGTTGCATTTATTAAAGTACATCACATTCAGTGAGGTTCTATGCACTTGATTCTGTTATAACTTAACATATATTTTCTTGGTGGAAAAGTAAATGTAAGAAAATTATAAGTGACCATTACTATTTCAAAATGGGAAAATTTATTAAAAGAGATAACCATTTAAATCCATTTGCAAATGTTATTAAACTCTGGTTTTTGGGAGAATGTGGTCCTTACTATTTAGGCTTTAAATAGTGCTACTAAATTGTGTTAAAAGTAAAAAAATTTTACCTTCATCTTAAAGTTTAACATTGTGTGAACCAAAGAAATTAAGAAATTTCATTCTCAGCTAAGTATTTCATTCTTTCAGTCTATTATTTTGTTTGATGCTGATATATTTGATGCTGTTCTTGTGGAAGGTTATGTCAATATTGGTAGTCTAAAATTATTATGGAACATAAAATTTGTAAAATTGGCCAGGGTCATTCTAGATACAAAGTCTTTTTCTCACACTGACATGAGGAAAATCATGGAGCGATAGTAGGAATTTTTCAGAATATCACAAGAGTTGGAGCTGCAAGCTAAGATAGCTATTTAGTGGTGTTGAGGGAAAATGTTCTTTGTACATAGAATTTAATCTCAGCTATTTTCTGAATTCTTTACGATCTGCTGCGTTTTAGGTAGACTGGCACTTTGATGTTATTAGCGCCCATGCATTTTTAGATACGAACTTGGAAGGATGATGTGTGTGTGTGTGTTTACTTTATTATAGAGATTATGTATGACAAAAATTAGTCTCAGGATTAAAGACTGAAAATCACTATATGAAATTAGTAATTTTCAAGTGAGGATATAGGAGCTTGGAGACAACATTTCCCTCTGCTTTGTGTTCTTTTCAGGCTGATCAAGAAAGCAAATTAAATAAATTAGTAGAAAAGAACAATTTACATTATATGCATATGGAGAATCGACATGGATGTAAATTCTAAAGTAAATGTGACAAAACAAATGTTTTTATTGGAAGCTAAGGAATGGAATAGGGGCCTGGGGCTTCGGGAGAGAGTACAGGAACTCACATGATGAAAGGACCAAATGTTCTATGATTTTATGTTTGTCCTACTGTGTAAATAGGTTTTCTGATGGATGGTTTTTTCCAGAGATCGCCCTAACTCTGGGTAATATCCTTAATTTGAATCCTTCTAGATAATTAAGGAAGTGATAAAAAGAAGTTTCTCTTGAGTCTGCAGGACCTCGATTGACCTTAGCTCAAATAATCCATATGCCAAAGTGATATATGTCTTAGGAGAAACACATTTTTGGGAGACCTGTCTGAATATCTTAGGGAGGCCTATCCTTTGATTATTGTCTACACTTTATATTGAGACCCTTTGTCTCAAAAATAATAAATCTTATTGGAATATCATTAAATATTGGGTTATTTTATGAGGCTTTTTTGATAACAGACTGTTATGCTAAGCCATAATCTTTTTAAAAAGTTACATATTTTTGTAATTTATTATGTTACAAAGAATGCTCCCTCATTTATAAAATGATGAAGTAAAAAGTAAACATTTACCTTAGTCATGTTCTTTATCGTTTTAATACCTTTTAACACTAGTATCTTATGGTGGTGGTGTTTTTTTTTCTCAGTTTTTTTTTCTCACTTCTTCATCCTCTGTCCCCCAGGTAACTTAGTTGTTCTTTTTAAAACAATAAAATATGTTTGTAATAGCAAATGTGTTAGTTATTTTGACAAATTTTTAAGATAAATAATACCAGGTATGTTTTCTGAGAATTTTAAGCAAGTATGTTTGTATAATAAGTAGTTTTAGGGAGGTTTGTTTGCTTATGACCTAAACTGAGAACTGAGAATAAAAATGTATTTGCTTTTTATCATCACTGAAGTAGTCTCATGTTCCTTTTTTCACTTCTCTCTTTTTCCATAAGCCTTTTGCATTGCCAGCAAGTTATCTTTCTCTGTTTGGTGTGCCATATTTATAGCACCCTAAAGAAAGAGAAATGTAGTTAGGCAGCAGATTCCATGTTGCTTCCTCACATTGATTCTCTATCTGCTGCTAACCCAACAACTGTAAATATTTAGTACCATCCATAAATTGACACAATTAAACATTAATTATAAATTCCTTAAAAATCTTTAATTCTTTAGATTTCCCTTTAAATTATGAGAACTTTTTAGAGAGCTAGCCAGTTATTGCAGTTTTCCAGTCATCATTATTTTGTGGAACATCTGATAATGAAAAGATTAAATACACTGGAATCAAACAAGCCTAGAGTTTCAAATCTATTTCACTATTAACCTTATGACCATAAGCAAATTTATTAATCTATGTGTCTTCTTATTTGTAAAGATAATAATTAAATATTGGGTTTAAAGAAAATAATGTATATAAAGTTCCCAGTTCAATATAACATCTAGTAGACAACACTGTAAGGGTTAATGTCATCTCTTATTTCCCCCAAGAAATGATTAGGTGGTTTTTATCCATAATTGAAAATGAGAATTAAATATAAATTCAAGACCTTCTGGAGTTTTTGCTTATAGTAACCAGTTTTCCTTTTTTTTTTTTAATATCTAGTTTATCCTGTTCCTCTAACAAGTATCAGATGCCGAAAACCTCTTTTTGGAGAAATAGGGCACACCATTATGAACTTACTTGTTGTGAGTAATTGAATTATTTCATTAATTGTTTTTATATTGTGACCTGACTTTTTTAAGCAAGTTTCACACATTTATATTTTCCTATTTTAATTTGACATGCTTGGTATAGTGAAATTTCACTTATACTAGTTTAATATAAATGGACTTTATTTTTTATTAGTTTCTTTTTAGAGCATAATGTAAATAATTGATACATACCTGATTATAAGTGCCTTTAAATTCATTTGCTGCAGTTCTTACACATTTAGATAAAGTAAAATCTCTGCAGTTGTGGAAACTTTTGAAGCTTTAGTAGTTACTAAAGTCAAGCAGTTTGGTGATTTTGAGCAAGTTGTAACCCAAATTTCCTCTTTTGTAATAGGAAAGATTGGATTAGATGATAACTCAAGTTCAAATCCACATCTAATTTCTTTAACTTTGTATTTACTTGTTACCATAGAAAAGTATTTCAGTGAATTAACTTTTAGTTTATACAAGTTTGATTTGAAGATCTTGTCTGTTTTGGAAAATGTGTAGCTAGAAAGAGGAGACAACTCCCAAATATGATAGAATTCTTCCTAAGAATGATTTTCTTTATTACTATTGTGGAATAGTCATTTTTAAAAAATGATTTTTTTTTTTTATTTTTCCACATTAAAATAAACTCATATGTAGAGATTCCCCATTCCTCATATAATCTAGTCATTTTTTTTCAGTTGGTTCTGCTTTACGGGTAGTATTTTCATAATTACATACAGAAGTCTTGAAATGATGAGTATTCTTTTTAAAAGGATTTTCTGAATGGATAAATGCTACTAGAGAGTAGTTTAAGTTTTTTAAAATGTAATTATTTTATGTAGGACCTTCGAAATTATCAGTATACTTTGAATAATATAGATCAATTATTGATTCATATGGAAATGGGGAAAAGCTGCATAAAAATACCTCGGAAAAAATACAACGATGTAAGTATATTTGCTTTATTCAAATTTTGAAGATATTTATGAAAAATTATATTTCCTTAGAAGTGTATTTAATTACATTTTTTGTTTTGGCGTGCCCTGGTGGGGTAGTGGCTTGGTCAACTGCCTCTCACCAAAGCATGGACCATATACAGCTCAAGGACCCATGTTCGCGACCCAGGTTTGCGTCTGGGGCTGGGAGAATAACCAAAATGTACATCTAAATAAAAATAAGTAGGCTTTCCGTAGTGGAGTAGTGATTAGGTCAATTGCTTCTGAAGGAAGCTTCTGAAGGAAGCCACATACCCGAGTTCAAATCCCAGATCCAAGGGAAGAACAACCAATGTTAACAACTGAATGGAAGTACAATAAAATGCATCTTCCTCTGTTCTCTTCCTACTTGTCTGCCTATTCACCTTCATTTCTGACTACACCTTTCTTTAAAAAATAAATAAATAAATAGTTATTCTTTTCTCCTGTTTTTCATTCTTACCTGTACCTTTCCTTTAAAAATAATTTTTTGTTTCATTTGTATCATACTATTTTTTTATTATATAATGGAAAAAAACAATTTTAGTTGTTTCAAATAAGGGATTTGTTTAATTTTATTTTTCTATTTTTTTCCTTACTGTTTTATCTATTAATTGAGGTAACTACCTGAAAACATTTATTTTTAATCACATTCTCAGGAAGTTGTCCCTACTAGATTAAACCTTGATAATTGATTCTTTGTATTATTGTAACTAAGGACATAAATGGTTAAAAATGTCTCTAAATGAATGGGTTTTTTTTTCTAGGTAATGAAAGTAATAAATTCGTCTAATGAACATGTTATTAGCATTGGAGCTAGTTTTAGTACAGAAGCAGATTCTCATCTAGTCTGTATACAGAATGACGGAGGTTATCAAACACAAGCCAACAGTGCCACTGGGCATCGAAAAGGTAAATACTGGGTTCCTGTATATATGTATACACACACATATGCACACACACATGGAAATTGCTTCTAATTTGTGTTTTTTTCTCTTGGATTGTGTTAGATTTAGAGACATAGAGCACAGTATTTATCTTTGTATCTTTTGGCTTAGTGTATCTCAAATGCTGGAAATCCTTTATTCAGTCATTTCTTTCTGGAGTGAGATGTTTTTCCACCTTTGTTTGCTCTCTGCTTTAAATTCTAGTTAGGGGAGCACAGGATACAGCACATTATTTATAAAGTGGTTGGGATATAAAAATTGATAAAGATGGTGGAGTGATTAGCATGAGTGAGAGATACTGCATTCAGTTCTGGTTGAGTGATTACTGCTGTGATTACCAAATCATTATTCATTAAAATTCAGCATCTATTTACTTATTATTTTTGAACAGGTATATATTTATATGGAATAAAATTAAAATTATATAAATATAGTGCAAAATCTCTTACTCCCTTGACCCCCAAGCTACTCTCTTTTCTTCCCCACATGCAACCAAACCAGTGTTACCCATCTTTTGTGTAATCTTTGAGATAATTTACTTGTACATGTATTTAAGCAAACACACACACACCTTTCTTTGTTCCACTGTTTTAAGTAAGTTGTAACATTTTTTTCATTTTGCTCCTTTCTTTTTGTTGTTAACAACATTGGAGATTTTTGTATATTAGCATATAAAGAACTTTTCCATTGCATATAACTTTCTGCTTTTTATGTGTGCAGCATTTAATTGTCCCTTATTAATTGACATAGTTGTTATCAATCCTTGTCAGTTTATTAAAGTTCACTATGCATTCCTATATGCAAAAAAGAAATTGAATTGAATACAAATACTAGATTGCCTTTATGCAGTAGTTTAATTTGGTTTGACATTTTATTATCTCTCTAATGTACTTTAAAATACTCCATGATCCACATTATGCATTTAACAAATACTATATAACAAAAGCGAACAGAAATAATTGCGTTTTTTATTTTAATCAGTGACAGGTGCAAGTTTTGTGGTATTCAATGGAGCTCTAAAAACATCCTCAGGATTTCTTGCTAAGTCCAGCATAGTTGAAGGTATGAATTTCATCTTTAAAGATGTTTTCCACTTCCTTTTAAAAGTATACTTAATTTTTGCAAGAGAGTAAATGTAAGTTACAAAGCATAGTATCACGGACTTATGTGAAATCATCGCCCAGAACAAGAACACAACCAATATTTAGGTCTAGTTATGTTTTCTTTCGCTTCTCTCTAAGAATTAATTATTAGACTGAATAGTGTATCATTCTCTTACTTATTTTTTTACTCTGTGTAAACGTTGTCTTAAACGCTATATTATTTATTTTTTTTTGAGAGATTTATGAAAATACTGTTCTTCACATAATCACGGAGCTTCCTGTTTTCACATATCATGTCTCTAACATTAATGCATGTTGATAGCAACTATAGCTTAGTCATTTTCAATACTACTGAAGACTTTATTTTGTGAATGTAGTTGATTTATCCATGAACATCTGGATTGTTTGCTTTTTGCTACTAGAAACAGTAGTGCTAGTAGCATCCTTATTGGTATGTGTGGACACTGGGCACATGCATAAATTTCTCTAGATTATATATATATATACAGGAGTGGAATTTTTTGTCAACAGACTAGTAAACGTCCAGGTTTAGAAGATATTGCTAAGTGGTTTGCCAAGGTGGTTGTACCAATTTACATTGCCATCAGAATATATAAAACTTCCCATTAATCTATATATTCTCCAAACATGTTATTATCAGACTGTTTAATTTATATGAACCCAGTAGATATATCTGAGTATGTTCATAATTAGATTACCTAATAAAGAGAGCATTTATGATGTATTTATTGAACATACATGCTACCTTTTCTATGAAATGCCTATTTATGTTTTGACCACTTTTCTGTTGTTGTATCTTTTCCTAATTGATTTATACTTATATAGTTTTATATATTGTATTTTCACCTATCATTTTAACAGAGGGTCTGTTTAGTCTTTTTAACAGAAGATCTTCATTTTAAAGCATTGTAAGCTATTTGTCCGTTTTTGTTTTTGTTTTTTTTTTTAAAGGAAAGTTATAAGCAGGAATGAAGGTAAGCAGAGGTAGGCAGGCAGGAAGAAAGAGGAAGAAGCACTTTATTTTATTTAGTTATTCATCTTGAATCTTGGTGATTCACTCCAGCCCTAGCACATGAACCCAGGTGTTTGGGATGTATGTGAACTGTGCCAGCTGAAGACAGTTGCCCAAACCACTACTCCACCAGGGTGTGCCAGTTATTAATCTTTTACGGTTTTGTCTTTTAAGAACTCTTTCTATTTTTATAGTTAAAATGATGTTCTCTTGTATCTACACTAAAGATTAAAGTTTGCCTTTCACACTTAAGTTCTTTATCTGAAATTTATTTTTATACATTGTATAAAGTAACTATCCAGTGACATTTTTCTACATTTGAATAGGAATTAGTCCAGCATCAATGATTGAATAGTCCCATTGCGAGTTTTTTTTAATTCATACCATCTTGGACATGAAGTGTGTGGGTTTTTTTCTTTCTCACCAAACAGTTCTCCATTTCTTTGACACGAACTCAGTGTTCCTCAATTTAATTCAATCCTGACCTCTTTCTGGAGTTAGCACAGACCCCCACAGTTTAAGGATTCAGTCCTACAAGACTGCCCTCCACTTGAAATATCAGTCACAAGTCTGAGACCTTTTGTACTTTGGATCAACTGGCTGTAAATCATTGGTTCCCACTACCACCTCTTCAAGTACGATAATTTATGGCTCACAGGATGACTCAGAGAACTCAAAGAAACACTTTGCTTGTATTTACTCATTTGTTATAAAGGATTTGTAAAGGATACAACCCAGGAACAACCAAATACAAGAGATGCTCAAGGGAAGGAATGGGAAGCGTTCCAGAGATTCCATACCCTCTTCAGGCATACCCACCCACCCTTTCAGCACATTACCCTTTCGACACTTTGATGTTTTCCCCAACAAGGAAGCTCTCTGAACTTCCATGTTTAGGAGTTCATATGGAAGTTTCATAAGGTGGACATGACTGATTGAATTATTGACCACTGCTAATTGAATTCAACCTCCCTACGATCCTGAAACTATCAAGGGATTCCTAATCACTAATCATCTCATTAGCATATAACAGATACACATAACTCTGGCGATTCCAGGTGTTTTAGGGATTATGTGCCAGGAATCATTCTACCACAGTCCCTTTTCCTCCATCTTGAATGCCAGTCTTATGTCATATCAAGCATTATTTGGATAAAAATCTGTTTCTGGGCTTTATGTTTAACATTTGATACTATTTTGGCCAGTTTGTCTAATCCAACCACAGTGCCATGCTATTTTACTTTTGAATTTTAAACTTTTGCTGTGGAAAGTATAAAACATATATATATAAGTTAAAAAGGAAAATAACCCATTAATGGACATATCACTCACCTTTAACAATTATCCATTTATAGTCAGTATTTACCTTTAGCCATGATTCCCTTATTGGGGTATTTTTTTGTTATATAATTTTTCATAAATATTTCAGTATATAGCTCTAAAAAAGAAAGAAAAATATCTTGTCAGATGCATAGCCACACTACTATTAAAGCATATAAGAAATGTATCAATAATTTCTGCATACCACATGCCCAGTAAGAGTCACATTTCCATCATCATCTCACCATTTTTTTTGTTTTTTCCATGGAAAGGTTCAGGTAGGGATGAAGGCTAGCAGAGGCAGGCAGGCAGGAAGAGAGAGGAAGAAGAAACACTTTATTTTACTTAGTTGTACAGTACTCCAGTCCTCCACCAGCTCACCCATTATTTCACTCTTAAGTTTGCTCAAATTAGTAACCAATTTCATGAGATTCAGTCTCTTCAAATGACTGTCTCCTCGGTCTCACTTCCTATTTAGTGTATTAGTTGACTTGGGATGTCCTAACAAAATACCAAAGAGTCGGCTAAATGTCAGAAATTCATTTTCTCACAGCTCTGGAAGTTGGAAGTCAAGGATCATAGTAGATTTTTGCTGCCTCCTCTATCCTTGACTTGCACATTATACCTGTCTCCCTATGTTACCTGACCTTTCTGTGGGCACATTTGGAGAGTGAGCTCTCTTTCTCTATTCTTATGTGAGCACCAAATTCTGTCAGATTATGACCCCTTTCCTAACTAGCTCATTTAACCATAATTACTTCCTTTAAGGCCAATCTCCAAATATAGTCACAGTCTTTTCTTTTTATTGGTCACGCTAATAAAAGTTTGCCAATCCTTTCTCTGTTCCTCCCGTATTGCTTTCTTTTGTGTTAAGTAGTATTTTATAGTGCACTACTTTAATTCATTTGTCATTTCTTTTATATGTTTTTGAGTTATTTTCTTTGTGGTTGCCATGACCATTACAATTAATAACTTGATGTAGTTTGATAAATATCAAGTTAATTTTAATCACAGATGAAGACTTAGCTCCTATTTAGCTTCATTACCCCCTCCTTTGTGCTATTATTGTCATATAAATTACATGTTACTACAGTGTGTGCCTATAAGCACTGATTTATAATTATTGCTTTATGGCAATCTCTTTTAAATCAGATCAGAGGAAAAAAAAGTTGCAACCAAAAATACATTCATATTACCTTATATATTTACTTATGTAGTAACCTTAACTGTGCTTTTAACTTTTTTCCTGTAGATTTGAGTTACTATCTGGTGTCCTTTCATTTCACTCTGACAGAATTCCTTTAATGTATCTTTTAGGTATACCAGGTATACCAGCAGCTGATTTGTTTTTATCTGTTGCTTGATATGCAGAGAACTGGCATAAAGATTATCTGCTTTTACTGGGAATATCTTAATTTCACCTTCATTTCTATTTTTCTGGATATAGAATTTCCTGGTCTTTTTTTTTTTTTTGTAGGAAAGGTATAGGCAGGCAGAAAGAGAGAGGAAGAAGCATCTTTTTGTTTATTTTTATTTAGTTGTTTGCACTGGTCGTCTCCCCTTAGACCTGGGACTCAACTCAACCCAAGGGTATGTGGCTTCTCCTTTGGAAATGACTCACCTAACCATTGCTCCACCAGGGTGTGTCTTCCTGGTCTTTTTCTTATGGCACTTTGAATATATTATGGCCTCCATGGTTTCTGATGAGAAATTAGCTGCTAATTTTATTTATATGTATGAGTTGCTTCTCTGTTGATTCTGTTTTTTTGTAGTTTGATTAAAGGTGTGTCTAGGTATAAATCCCTTTGAATTTATCATACATTTGGAGTTAACCTTTAAGTTTCTTGGATGTGCATATTAATATTTTCCATTCTGTTTTTTTTTTTTTTTAATTCTTCCATCTCCTTCTCTTATTTTGGAACTAAGCAGAAACTTTAGTGACCACCTTTGACAAAGAATACAGAGTTTATAGAATCAGTTCATAAAAGTCACTATGCGCTCCTATTATGCATATGTTGGTACTTTTTGTAATGTTCCCACACTTTAAGACTGTTAATATGTTTTTCTTTCTCAGAATGGATAATTTCAACTGATCTATTTCACATTCACTTCTTATTCTTCCTACTCAAATCTACTCTAGAGCTCCAACATTTCTTTTTTATTTTTTAATTTTATAATTTGTCTCCTTGATATTCTCTATTTAATGAGACATCATTCTCATACTTTAGTTATTTATACATAATTTTGTTTCTTTAAATGTGTTTTATTTTTCTGAACATATTTAAAATAACTGATTTATAGTCCTTGTTTATTAAGTGCAGTATCTTGGTTTCCTCAGAGACAGTCTCTATTCCCCGCTTTGTTCTCACTGTGTGTGGGCCATACTTTCCTGTTGCTTTGCATAACTGGTAATTTTATGTTGAAAACTGATCTTTAAAATAATGTGGTAACTCTAAAAATCTGATACTCTCCTCTTGAGGATTTGTTACTGTTACTGGTTGTTATTGTTATTTGTTAGTGACTTTTATGAACTAATTCGTGAAGTCTGCATTCTTTGTCATAGGGGGTCACCAAAGTCTCTAGTTAGCTTATTGATCATCTAATGATTGAACTGAGATTTCCCTAATAATTGGAACCACTATGTTCCCTAGTCTTTGTGGCAGATTTTCTGTGCTTGTTAGGGCCTGCCTATGCCTTCAGCACCCAGTCAAACAGTTTACAAGTCTACTTTAGCCCTACTTGTTCTTTACGCAGATCCTCAAGATCAGCCTGTGGTGAGAGCTTAGGGTCTTCTCAGGTATTTTCTCAGCATGCATACAACTCCAGTCATGCACACAGTGTCGTATGTGAACGTTCCTTCTAAATCCCCAGAATTGTGTCAGAATCTTTCAAAGTTTTATTCTTATGGACATCTTATTCCTCAGCTTTTCCTTGGCTGGCCTATGTTTTATCTTTACTGTTATGTGTTACCATGGGCAGTTGTAATATTTGTCACTGTCCTCTGACTGTTTTTGACAAATGCCCTCTGAGAAAGACATCTTGCATTGGACAAGTTTAGAATCAAGTCCAGTAAAGACAGCATTATAAGTGGAGTCTTTTGGGAAACCACCTGACTAGTCAAAAAATGACAATTTTGTGATAATGAAGAAACTCCAGCCACCTTCTGCCCTCTCCAGTAGCTAGCACGTTGCTGATTTTCACGTAATTTCGTTTTGTTATTTAAGATTTTTGCTAAAATGAAGAAGGAGGGATGGGAATAGGGTAGTTAAAATAACACCAAAGTTTGCTATTCTTACTAAGATCTGGCCACTTTTCTTGAGTAAATACTCCCCAGATTGCAGCATACCTTCGATTAATTTCCAGAGTTCTGAAAAAGTTGATTCTGACACTTTTGTTCAGTTACCGCAGTTTTTTTTTTATGGAAGAGCGCTTTTTAGACTCTCTTAGATGAAGTGGTTTTTAGTCTACATTTTCACCTAATGTCATTCTCTATACTATCTTAGTTATAGTCTTACCAGAAGTTCTCCCATCTCGCTTGCCACGTGCATGCCGTATTTTTCTTCTTTTCAGTAGAGTCTTGGCAGTTTAAGCCCTTTGATTACTGTGATGTGCCTCAACATTTTTTTCCTTGTGTTTATTCTGCTTGGCATTTATTGAGCTTTTTGGATATGTATGTAAATATTTTTTAGTAAAGTCTGGAGAATTTCTTACCATTGTGTTTTTGGTTCTAATCTCCTTCTGGGAGAAATCTAGAGTGACCAATCAGTCAGTTGATCTTCCTTCCCACTATACACTCTTTTGTCCATCCTATGGGTCTTTGATGCTTTGTTAATTTTCCTTTAATATTTTTTCTCTGTCTTCAGATTAATTTTTATTACTCTTTATCCACATTCTCTGATTCTTTATCTTCCATCTACTATTTATCCTATTGATTGAGGTTTCAGTTTCAGGTAGTTAGCACTTTTCGGTTTTAGCGTTTCCTTTTCTTGGGTCCCTTTCCAGTTTCTTTTGCTCTGCTAAGATTTTTTTTATCTGTTTATTCATTTACCATTATTTTGTTTTAACTTTTTTCAGTGTTTATCCATTAGGTCTTTGAATATATTTAGGATAGTTATGTGTTTAATCCAACATTTTGGCCATCTTATAGTTGGTTTCAGTTGTGTAGGGGCTTACATTTTCCTGTCCAGTTATTTTTGATTACGTATATGTCATTGTTGATGTGCTCTTGAGACTTTAGATTCTATTAGCTTTTCCTAAAAGCTTAGCTGTGTTTGGTAGACATTTTCATGGCTGATCACCTTGAACTTCTATGGACTTTTTCACTTAAGCTGGATCTGTGGAAATCTTAAGTTATTTACAAATTTTTAATCTATCAGGACTTATTCTCCAAATCTGCTTTGCCTTCTGATTTCGTGATGTCCTTATTTGTCCCTAGATAAATGTGTCCCCAGTTTCATTCCAAGGACTGAAAGTGATTCTCTCTTCAGTACCTTGATCCCAAGTTTCAGGGTTCCCCAAACTCTTAGCTCTGACTTCTCAGCCTGGAGGGTCTCTGTAGAATGTGTCACCATTGCCAGAATTGTCCCCACTCAGAGAATCTGGGCAATTATTGACTCACCTGTTGAGTTTTCCTCTAGGATCCTAGTATTGTACTCTCCCTATTGTCCTGAAAATAAGTGCCTTACACATTTTGTCTACTTTCATCGTTGATTGTTTGGTTTCCGTGCTTTCATCATAGCTAGAGGTAGAAATTCTCATTATTTTTTTTAAATGTTAAAAAAAAAGAATCCTTTGTGAAATATTTTTCATATTTCCTAGTAGAAAACAATTGTTAGGATGATTTAAAAGGTGATTTAAATATCTTGCTCAAAACATATTTTGATAGAGGACTTTGTGATTTAGACATGTAAATTTATGCTTAGTAAAAGAAATGTGAAATATAACTCTCACTTTTAGATGGCTTAATGGTACAAATAACCCCAGAGACCATGGAAGGCTTACGGCAAGCTCTACGAGAACAAAAAGACTTTAAAATTACATGTGGGAAAGTTGATGCTGTAGACCTGAGAGAATATGTGGATATATGCTGGATAGATTCTGAAGAAAAAGGAAACAAAGGGTAGGAATTTTTGTTCATCAAATAGAATTGATTTGATGCAGGTGGGGGAAGAATTTTAAAAATCTTGTTAATAAGATTAAATATTTTATGAATAAATCTCATATTATAGCATTAATTTAAAAGCTTGTATGTACTTCAGTTAATGGATGCTGCTGTTTTTCAGACTTGGTGCTAGCCAGCTTCATGTGTATTTTCCTGGTCAGGTTGTTATAAATTATTAAATGATAGTAAATTTGACAGAGGGCCAATGATAAAATGCCCATTGTATAGTAGTGTGGGTTTTATGTCAGGGCTGAGAAAGGCAAGAGAGTTTTTCTGTACTGTGGTACCTGTTTTTGCCAGGTAAGTAAAGGATGTCTGTTCTGTATCATTTTGATTCATTATAAATACAAACAGCTGAATATAAAAGCATATACAATAGGCATACCTTTGTGGCTCAGGTGGCTGAGGCACAAACCAAGTAAAGCCCAAGAACCTGGGTTCACAGTTCATGGCCGGGGGTGGGGATGAGGTGGACCCCCCAAAATAATATTCATACACACATACACACATGCATACATATATACACGCATACATATTTACAAGACTTTGTAGAATATTATTGCCAGTCTTTTCAGTTATTATCCATTTTCTTTCTTTTTTGGAGATTGGCTAAGGGGTCTGGAGCAAAGAAGGAAGAAGAGGGCTAATGCTGATGGATTCCAAATAGAGTTTTTGAAATTCATGAGACAGCTTTTCTGTTAGGAGACTATCTAAGGTATTTTAAATCTCAGGTCTAAATTGGGCACATGTAAAACTACATATAATTTACTACACAATCAAGAAATCTTGGTAAATGAAATGAACTACAATTTAAATTATTTTATATATAATTAAGATCTCTCATCCTGCTTTAATTTTATAGTTTTCATAATTTTTCTTCTCATTCCATTTGTTCAAATTTAATAATTTACTTCATAGATAGCATATTGGTATTAATAATTCTATTGTATAATTTTATTCTGTTATTAGTGTTATTAGTTCAGTGGATGGACTATCATTACAAGGATTTCCAAGTGAAAAAATAAAACTGGAAACAGATTTTGAAACTGATGACAAGATTGTAAAGTGTACTGAGGTAACTGAGAAGATTCTTTTCCTTCATATGCTACGTTTGGATATAGGTTTTTGTGTTGATTTTTAACTTGGAGATTACATAGTATTCAAGCTCTGAATGTTTAAATGCAGCTTATTACACTTTTTACATTCACCTTTAAATACATACATATTTCAACCTCAGACTACCTTTTATAAACCAGATCTGCATTTTCATGGGATTATTTTAGACCATTTATATGGTGGTTCTGCCTCCCAACTAATAGTTAAGTTTTGGCAACAGTGATAGCTTTGTAGAGTAATGTTATTTGACCATACAATTTTTATTTTTCTCTTATTTGCCGACTTTTTATTGATATCAGATTATAATCAGTATTCACATATGAAAGTTATATTTTTAAATTCCTCTTTTTTTTTTTTTTTTTTAAAGGGTGCAGGCAGAAATGAAGACAAATAGGCAGGCAGGAAGAGAGAGGAAAAAGAAACATCTTTATTTTATTTTGATTTAGTTGTTCACACTGCTAGGCCTAGGACTCAAACCCAGGGTTATGTAGTTTTCTCCTTTGGAGGCGAATAAGCTAACTGCTATTCCACCAGGGTGCGCCAAGTGCTTCTTTTTTAAAACTAGGAAGATATGAAATTATGGAACAATTGAATTCCAATCCCTTAGTTCACCTTCATATTCGCCCTAACTGTACCTCCTTCATCAAGCAATCAGTGTTACACATTCCTTAATGTAATCTTTGTTATTTTATTCATGTAGACAGTAGAAACTTTAGAAGATACAGAATTTATAGAGTGTTATTTCTTTGTTTGATCTTAACTTTTATAAAGATGTCCTTGTAGGATGATTATCTTAGAGGTTGGATTTACTACTATCTTTTCACTGAACTGAGTAACTAAACAAGACTTTCATTGCTACTAGTTAATTTTAGGCAAAAATGACTGTCTTCACATATCCATAAACTTTGATTTTAAGTTTTTAATTTAAAGTATATAACTCACTAAACTATATTAACCTGTAGTATATAGATCATGCTATATATGTATGTATATATGTAGAATCCTCTTAACTAGTGACTATCATGGTAACCAACAATGGAATTTTATAAAGTTGATTTGAAAGTAGCAGCTGTTAACATTTTTAAGGTACTTAAGTCTGAATTATTTGTTTCCTAATTAAATGCATTCCAGGTGTTCTACTTTGTAAAGGGCCAAGATGTATCTATTTCAGCAACTCATTATCAGTTTGCAAAAGAAATAGCTGTTGCTTGTAGTGCAGCACTGTGCCCTCATCTGAAAACGCTGAAGAATAATGGAATGAATAAAATTGGCCTCAGAGTTTCCATTGACACTGATATGGTAAGGCGCATTTTTGTGATATATTTTTGAAATGAATTGATCATTTATTAAAAAAAACTGAAAAATTTTTCTTTCGCCTTTTATTTTTGGATAAAAGAAGAAAACTAAAATTTGTTGACTTTCAGTATGTTCAACACACTAAGCATACGTTATCTCCTTTAATCTCTACAACACAGTTAAGCAAACTTTTTTATAAAAGACCAGAGAGTTTGTTAAGCAATTGTGGGCTCTGTGATTCTTCCACAAATACTCATCTATGCCATTATAGTGCAGAAGAAACCATTGACAGTGTGTCAGCAAATGAGTTTGACTGTGTTCCAATGAAGCTTTGTTTAAAAAATAGTTGGTAGACAGACAGGCCCAGTGTGTTGACCCCTGCTCCACTGCGGTGCTGCTTGATAAAGTAGGTTTTTTATTTACTTAGTTTGACTAGATTCTATATTAGCATGATTTAAAATTTTTTAAAAAAACAACTCTGAAAGTGAATATATGACAGGACCATCTCACTGAACATTTCCAGAAAGCAGTATTCACACTGTAATCATGTCATTATTGGCCGCCTAGAGATAATCAACTCCTATTACAATGAAAATGATCCTCAGTAAAGTTGTGTAGTAGACTTGGAAAGATCTTCCTACCCTTGACTTCCAACCCTTTTGTATACTTCCATACTACTTGTCTTCCCTTCTTGGCCAGGCAACCAGTATTACCCATTTCTACATGTTCTTTGTGGTTTTATTCATGTATGAGCAAATAATCTTGTTTGTACTTTTGGTCCCCTCCCTTTACTGTTATTACTATTTTTTTAAACTGTGCTTCTTTAACTTAAAATATTCTAGTGATATTATGTATTAGTACATATTCTTATTTAACAGTTGTAAATAATAGTTAATTATATAAATGTACCATAATTCACATAACTAGTCTTATGCATGTTTGGTGTGTAATGATGGACATACGGCTGATTAAGTTGTCCACAGTATTTTGCTTTCGCCTACGTGTTTGGGTGTAAAATCCCAGAAGTTGACTCTGTTAACCAGGTGGAAGTAGGTGTTTGGTGGAGATGACCCTGTAGTCTCACATGAGCTCATGCGAATTTGTGTTTCTGCCATAAATTGTGAGAGTTTTACCTCCACATATCAAAACAGTGTGTAATTAACCTTCTGAAGGTTAGCAGTTTGGTAGGTGAGAGGCGCTACCCAGTATTACCATAATGTGCATTTCTTTTCAAGTAAGTGGTGATCATATTACATGAAAGAGCCATTTGCTCTTCTTTGAACATTCAGGCTGTATGTAGTAGACAGTTATTTTGTAACTGTTTCCAGTACCCATTGTAATAGATTATAAAGCGGGTTCTTCACTAGAATGGTTAATCTAAACATGTGCGTTCATACGCTGAAGGTTTGCTTTTTTCCAACCAGGATGTGCTATACTCATAGTTCTTTTGGAAAGAAGAAATTATATTTTCATCTCAGTATTAAAAGTTTTTTTTTTTTTTAACATAAAAGCCTGTGACAATTATTTGTTATTTGAGTACTAAAAATATTATAGTAGAATATATTAAAATATAATTTTCACCAAATTCAAATATTAAATATTATCTCAATAACAATTTCAAAATATTTTAAGTAATTTAGTACTTTTTAAATACCACTGAATTTTTATTTAAATCATGTTGATAATTATTCACAATGTTGGCCCCTCTGTTCATTAAGAGGAAAGGAAATAGAGGAAGTAGTGGTGATTTAAATTTTTGTATCTGTGGGAGGAACAATGATAATTCATGTAATAGATGGATAAAATAAATATAGAAGAATGCAAAATATTACTAATAAAGTATCAACCATTTTATTTTTTTTAACTTTTAAAAATTGAGGTAATATTGGTTTACAATACTATATGCATTTCAGGTATACAGCTTTACACCTTGACAGTTGTTTATGCCATAGCACACCCACCATGAAGTGTCCAGTTTCTATCTACCACTAGCCAATTCACTGTCCTACCCACTCCACCCCACCTCCTATGCCTTCTTTCTCTCTGGTAACTACCATTATGTTATCAATCTAGGAATTTGGGGAGGGGGGTCGTTTGTTTTTACATCCAGACAAATGAAATCATTTGGTATTTGTCTTCTGATTTATTTCGCTTAGTATATTGTCTCAAGATCCATCCATTTTGTCTCAAATGGCAAGATTTCATCTTTTTTATAGTTGAGTAGTATTCCACTGTGTGTATATATATATATATATATATATATATATATATATATATATATATATATATATACCACATCCTCTTTACTCATTCATCTTTCGATGGACACTTAGATTGTTTCCATATCTTGGCTACAGTTAATAGTGCTGCAGTGAAAATAGGAGTGCATGTATATTTTTGAATTAGTGTTTTCATATTCTGTGTATTAATATCCAGAAGTGGAATTGCTGGGTCAAACAGTAGTTCTATTTTTAATTTTTTCAGAACTCTTCATACTGGTTTTTTATAGTGGTTGTGCCAGTTTACATTCCCATCAACAATTGCATAAGAGTTCTTTTTTTCTCCATATCTTTGCCAACACTTACTGTTTTTTAATTTTTTATAATAGGCATTCTGACAGCTGTGAGGTGAAATGTCATTACGGCTTTGATTTTCATTTCCCTAATGATAAGCAATGAAGACCTTTTTGTTTTCCAATGAAATGTGCAGGGAGGAATGGGCAAAGAAAGGCAGGCCAGGAAGCACTTTTTTCTATTCTATTTGTACATCTTGGTTGTTTCCCACCCCACCACACCCTTCAACCCCATCCAGTCCTGGGATGTGAACTCCGGTACTGGTGATATATATTTACTTTGCCAGTCCAAGGCGACTGACCAAATGTCTATTTCACCAGGGCTCACAAAGGAATTCTTTTTTCATGTATCTGTTGGATATCTTTCTTTGTTGACATGTCTGTTTAGATTCTCTGCCTATTTTTTCAATCAGGTTGCATGTATTTTTCTTGTTGAATTGTATGAATTGTTCATTTATTTTGGATAATAATCCCTTGTCTGATAATATAATTCACAAATATCTTTCATTCAGTAGGCACCTTTTTTGTTTTAATGATGATTTCTTTTGCTGTGCAGCAGCTTTTTTTTAGTGTGATACGGTTCCATTTGTTTATATTAACTTTTGTTTCTCTTGCTGTTGGAAACAAATCCATAAAAACTTCACTAAGGCCAATGTTGAGCTTCTCACCTATGTTCATGATTTAAGATCTTATTTCATTTGAATTAATTTTTGTGTAAGTTTAAGGTAGTGGCCTAATTTTCTTCTTTTGCATGTGGCTGTCCAGTTTTCCAGCAACAGAAATTGCAGACTTTCCTTTTTCCAGTGTATGTTCTTGATCCCTTAGTCATAAATTAATTGTCCGTATATGTATAGGTTTATTTCTGGGCTCTTGATTATATTCCATTAATCTGTGTCTTTATTTTGTTCCAAAACCATACTACTTTGATTATTATAGCTTTGTAGTATATAGTTTGAAATTAGGGAGCATGATAACCTCCACTTTTGTTCTTTTTTCTCAGAATTGTTTTGGCTATTCGTGGTTCCACAGAAATTTTAAAATTTTTTGTTCTATTTCAATAATACTTTTGGGATCTTGATAGGGATGGGTTGTATTGAATCTGCATATTCCTTTATATAAAATGACCATTTTAACAGTATTGATTCTTTTGATCCATGAGTATGGAATGTCTTTCTACTTCATTTCTCTCATTTTTTCAACAGTGTCTTAAAAGTTTTCAGTGTACTGGTCATTCATTTCCTTGGTTAAGTTTATTCTAGGAATTTTATTCTTTTTGATATGATTATAAATGGTACTGTTTTCATTTATTTCTGCCAGTTCATTGTTTGTATATAGAAATGGCTCAAATTTTTTATTTTGCCACTTTATTCATTTTTATTTTTAATAGTTTTATGGTGGAGTCTAGGATATTCTGTGTATATTATGTCATCTGCATATAGTGACAGTTTTGCTTCTTCCTTTCCAGTCTGGATACATTTTTTAAAAAGTTTTTCTGGTCTAATTGCTCTGGCTCAGACTTCCAAAACTGTATTAAATAGTAGAGGAGAGAGTGGGCATCCTTGTATGTGGTCTTAAAAAGGGAAGACCTTCAGTTTTTCACCATTAAGTATATTAGCTATGGGTTTGTCATAACACGGCCTTTATTATGTTTAGGTATGTTTCTTCTATAATCACTTTATTGAGAATTTTTCTCAGGAATTGAATCTTATCAAATGTTTTTTCTGTATCTGTTGAGATATGTAATTTTTATTCATTTGGTTGATCAAGTATTTTCTTAAAATGCTTAAACTGAATAGTATTTTAAAGTTTATTTTATATTCATTTGCTGAGTTAAACAAGACTGTTCACTTCATGTTGACTTACCAAGACTTTTTTCTTCCAGGTTGAATTTCAGGCAGGATCTGAAGGCCGACTTCTTCCTCAGCATTATCTAAACGATCTTGATAGTGCTCTAATCCCTGTGATCCACGGTGGGCCCTCCAGCTCAACTAGTTTACCATTAGAAATAGAATTAGTATTTTTCATTATAGAAAATCTTTTTTAGTGAAAGGACATGAGTCATATTATATACTGCTAATTTGTTAAAATCAACTCAAGCACTAAAGTTGAAATACCACAAACACTAAAAGTAAAAGTACGTTTGATGTTTGAAACACATTAAGCTTTGCTCTTTAGGCAGGAATAATATTTTTAAATCATTAACACAATATATCAATCTTTAAAAATTTAAGGGATCCAGTTTTTGAAGCTTTATACTTAATACAAGAACTAAAAAAATAACAAGAATTTCTTAAATTTACAGCATTTACTGTGTTACTTAAATGCTAAGCCAAAGTATCTGCACTTAGGTATACCTCTTTATGCCAAGAATGATTTTAATGAAGGCTTTTTCAGATGTAACCTGTGAAGGAAATATCTCTTTTATGTGTATGCCAGATAGACTCTTGATTTCTAAAGTCTGTTAAAGATGTTTTCCAGTGGCACAGCCAGTCTCCAGACCTTAGTCTTATCTAATTCTTTGAATAGAGCAGATCACTTTCTTTGTATAATTGGAGTGGAAATCTACCTCCATGATTAGACAAACTCAGATTGTTTGGATTAAGATCAGAATTTTGCCTTTTTCTTCTCAAATTATTATATGTTTTTTCTTGATTAAATGGGTATTCTTAAAATAATTGTGGGTGCTTCAGGATTTGTGCTTCTATATTTAAGTATATTGTTTTTATAACAAGAACATGTGATTTAGCATGTGTTTTATATATCTTTAATAATTTATAAATAGGTAATATTTTTGTATTGCAGTATATTATTATTCCACTTTTCCTTCCAAAGTATACCACTGTATTTACTACTTTGACGACAGGCCAGATAACCCTTGAAGTAGTCATTATGTAGCAATAAATGAAGCCTGAAACAGGTTTTTTTTTTTTACTTCTCCCTTAATCCTTAAAAGTTTCCTGGCAACTCTGCATATTTTCATTGACACCAATGTATTAAATATAAATTTTATGAACTAATTACTTTTGCATATTTAAAATTCTTTGATATTTTTTATAACAGGATTTTAACATAAGTTAAATTCTATGTATTTGAAACTGTTAAAGCGTTTTCAAACAACAATGAAAAAATGTATGTTATATTAAAAAAAGTAAAGGGCATATTTTAGTCTTGTCATTTAAGTTATATGAAATTTAATCATTATTTTAAGCCTTTATTATATGGAATATGTTTTTGTATCAAAAACACTCATTAAACTATACTAATGAGCCCTGCTTTAAGAAATATATTTCCCAAGCATCATAATTTGAAGATCAAGTCAGGGTTATAACTCAGGATCTGAGGTCTCAGGCTAGGAAAGTCTGAAAGTTTTAATCAGTTCAGGCATATAGTTCCTACTGAATAACATCTGTAGTACTCACCAAAGTATAGTAGAGAATATCAGTTGCGTGGAAGTAACTGCTTTACAAACAGTGTAAAGTGTTACAGACATTAAATAACATGGCAACATGTCATAACTTATGAAATTTATTGAAATGGTATAAAATAAAAATGGCATAGGATAAAAATATCAAACTCAGATTTTTAATATAGTGTGTTTATTTTGTAGTATGAGTAATAGCACAGTCTGTGAATGCTGAACTTACCTTAAAATAACCCCGTTGTGAAAGACTCTCCATGACAGGATAACTGTCTGTTTTTAGAAAGGCTCTACATTTATTAAACATTGATAGGTGCCTAAAGTTTGGAGGCACTTTTAAAGTATTCTTTGTAGATACATGTTTCCAAACACATTTGTTTAGTCACATTCTTCAAATTGGTACTTAATTTGAAAATTCAGTTTTTGAAAGGAGAAGAAATAGGATGGTTCTTTGTACTCAGTCTGCAGTTATCAATTTTTGGTCTTACACCTTTTTAATCTTTTTTTCTGATTTTGAAATATGAGTAAAATCTAGCCCATTTGTTTTATGTAAGCAATCCAGCAACTTTTGTGTGTCCATATATTTGCTCTGTGCAGAGAACTTTAAACTTGTCTAAGCAAGGGTTGAACATCTGAAAGAGTAATATGTCAGAAGACTGAACTTTCCTTTTTCAGGAAATTTACTTTAAATAACGAGTCTTTTGTATTGAGTGAATAGGTCGCCTCGTAGTGTAATCATAAATGTATGGTCTGAATATGTTGTTTCAGTTGCCTAAATTTAAACAGTCTAGATTTAGATACTGTTTCATGAGAACAAAGTTTTTTTTTCTGTCAAACCAAACTTTTCTGTTAGCAAGCATAACTTTGATATCTTGAGTTATATTTCAGAAGAAAATATCTTGAAATAAATCAGACCACCTCCAAACCATTAGGTTTTCAGTTTTTTCTTTTGTGATTTAAAAAATTATTTCATGTATGTAATATATACATTCAAAAATGAAGAAAAAATTATCAGTATAAATTTTACCTCCCACCTTATATACTTTTACCAGTTCTTCCCACTACTCAGTCTCAAAAGTAACCATTTTTGTTTCTTGTGCATCTTCTCAAGGTAGAGGTGTAGTAGCAGCTGATAAAATTTTTATTTTTATTTTTTCTCATTTTTATACAAAATGATCATATTGTTTACACTGAAGAATACAATGTCACCTCTTCAATTACTTTGAATAATGTGATTTTCAAATCTTAAAGGTTTTATTGTTTCTGTTGAGCCATTTTTACTCTGGTTGATAAAGGCATCTTAATTGCAGGAAGGCAAGAAGAAAACCTATTAAAATCATAATCATATTTCAGTAGGAGTACTATTTTTCTCATATAACAGATTTTATTACTGAAACACTTGGATGTTATTTTTCACTTGGGATATATTTAAAACCTATATTTTTTTGCCTACCAGGCACTAAGCTTGCCATCTGTATTTCTCATTTATCACTTAATTGACACATTGGTATTTCTTTTTCACATCAACATTTTTAGTAGTTTTAAATACGTTGTTTACATTCTGTGATTTGGATTTAGCTTGAAGTGATATGCAATTTAATATTTAACATCTTTTAGGAGACATTTTATGCATATGCATTGATATAATTAACCATATTTTCATGCTCTTAACAGTTGAAAAATAGGTCTAAATCAAGTTTTATTATAAATCTGTAATAAATGGTTTTTATTCTTTCTTTTTTTGGTAAAATAAGGTGCTAGCTACCTTCCAACATAGCCCACGGTGATCCCCACCTCTTAGTATTCACACCCTTATGTGTCTCTTTTCACCTTGTACTGTTGCTGGTCTTTGTGATTAGTGGAATACCACAGAAAGGATCAAATGGTATTTCCAAGATTATATTATGAAATATTCTGTGGTGTATTCTTTGGTGTATTTCTCCCTGCTCTCATTCTTTTCTTCCCTCTCTCCACTCCTTCCTCTCTCCTCTTCATGTCCTCTTTTTCTCCTCTCTTTCTCCCTCCCTTTCCCTTCCCGTCTCCCTGTCACTCTCCCACTTCTGTTGGATTGCTCACATGGGGAAGTCAGCTGCCACATCTCCATGAAGATGCCCATTAGGCAGAGAACTGAAGTCTCTTGCCAGGAGCCGTGTGGCTGGAAGTGGATCTTTCAACCCCAATGAAGCCTTCAAATTAGAACCCCAGGCAACAGTTTGACTATAGCCTAATGAGAACCATCCAACTAAGCCATTCTCAGATTCCTGAATCTCAGAAAATATGTAAGGTAATAAATGTTGTTTTAAGCTGCTGAGTTTTCTGGTAATTTGTTAAGTGCAGTAACTAAGATTACTAGTAGAAGACATCTATATCTTTGATCAACTTAAAAATTACTAAAAATAATTAATTGCTCAGAATTAAGCATGTATATCAACATTCATGGATTCCATGTCACAAGTAGTATGTGCTAAATGCAGGGAGTACAAAGAGAAAGATTAGGATTTGGCCACGTACAAGTATATACAACTGTGGGAAACTACCTGTTTCTGGAAATTGTGTGTTAGGATATCCCCATGCTCTGCTGAAAATAATTGAATCTGAATAAAATACAAAAATCACCTTAAAATATCAAGGAGATTTTAGTGGAGCAGCAGGTAGTTCAGTCACCTCTGAAGGATACAGTCCACACACCCTTGGGTTTGAGTCCTGGGTCCAGGGGGAATACAACCAGTGTGAACAACTAAAATGGAAATAAAGTAAAATGCTTTAAAAAAAAATCAATGCGATGAAAGAAGTAAGTTCAAAAGTGAAGAGAAAAAGAGGCAAGAATATGGGGCTACTATGGTGACAAACTTTTAGGGTGAAGAGGTCAAATATCAAGAGTTCCAGGTCCAGGCAAGGTGGTGCATTTAATAGAATTGTGAATCTAACAGAACTTCCCCCACAGTAGTCTGAGACTTCCCCCAAAAAGCTTCACCTTTAGGATGAGGATGAACCAGGAGTCTAAATTATTGGTTAAAGCTAAGTTTATAATTGCCTATATCATCCAGAAAGTTACATGCATTTAACTTTCTTTAAGGTGGTCCCACACTAGTGATGCATTTAAAATACAATGTAAATCCTCTCCATAGAAGTAACTTGGTGGGTCTCAAAGTACCTTTCAGAATAGCATCTGGTAACAAACACATAGTAAACAGTTAGGTACATAAGAAAACTATAGACTCCAGAGGCAAAAATGAGTAGAAACAATGAAAACATGCATATAGACTTAGATATTAGATTTGCGCTTTCTGTGTTTAAAAAAAAAAGAATTTGAAGCAATCAAAAGCAGTAGAACTAATTTGGAAAAGAACTGTCTGCACAGGTTGCCAGAACATACAAAAACATTTAAAACTCAGTAAATAGGTTTAATAATAATATGTAATAATATAGTAAACCAGGGGAATTTATAAACGAACATAAATCAGGAGAAATTACCAGGAATGCAGCACAGAAAGGCAAATGATGGGAAAATGGGCAGAAATAAAAAGGATGAAATGGTGAGAATTCCAAAAATGTTTAATTAGCTGCAGAGGGAAATGGGGAGAAGAGGATGGAGCAAATATTATAGATGGTCCAAAACTGATGAAAGATGACTCTACAGATTCAAGAAGTCAGGTGAATCTCAAAACAATAAAAGGAAATCTACACAAACACACAAACTGTCATCTGACACACAGTTCAAGGACTTACTCTACTTGTGTCATTGTGAAAATGTCCACTGAATTGCAGAATAAACTGAATCATGAATTAATATAACTGGAATCTTCCACCAATACAGGCATAGTTAGAAATTAGAGGTACACTTTGGTGCAGTAGCAGTTAGGTCTGCCACCTCTAGCCAAGTGCAGTCCACATATATCCCAAGAAACTGGGTTTGTGTCTGGGCCTGGGGGGAACAACTAAGATATACAACTAAAATAAAAATAAATAAAAATGCTTTAAAACGCAATGAAAGGCAACCAAAGAAAACCTACAGCCTGAAGGAAAAATTAGCAATTGACAACACTTGTTGGTAACAGGCGCGCACGCACGCGCGCACACACACACACACACACACACACACACACACAGTGCCCAGTGGAAAGTAAAATTCTAAGGTCTGCTACACTCATTCAATAGTAGGTTAATGTACATTGAGTCAAAGGTTACACTTCCACAGATGACCTTATTTTATTCTAATATAAGACCAGATTTAAATTAATCAGAATTAGTATTACATTACTTACTCCTATTTGTGTAACTCATGAAGAACACACAGATAATGCCCATTTTTCATATCCTAATCCTATAATGTGTATCTGCTCTTTCCTCAATGCACCATATACCCTTGACCTATGAAATCCTGTTGTTCCAAAAAAAGTAGATATATTAACTATTTAAAAAAAATGCCAAATACTCATAAGTAGAGAAAAATAGCAAAAAAAAATTCCATATATCCATTCTCTAACAATTCTCAGATTCAACCATATCAAGATTTTCCACTCCTGTTTCGTCGACCTATTTCTTGTGTTCTCTCTCTCTCATCATTGATCCCACTTCTTCACTGCAACTCCAAGAAAAAAAGATGAGTACTTTTCACAGTTACTGTAAAATCCATTAAATATTGAGCTAATTCTGTTATTACCAGGTCATAAAAAATTTTTACTAAAACTGATGCATCATCAAGGAATGAACAGACAACTTGCAAAATGGGGAGAAACATTTGCAAATCATATATCTTTTTAAGGGACTAACAGACTTTATAAAGAATTCTTACAACTCTACAAGAAAAAAAAAAAAAAGATGTCCATACATAACCCAACGTTTAAATGAGCAAGTGACTTTTTTTTTATTTTAAAGAAATTTACAGTCAGGAATCAAGACAAATGAGGCAGGCAGGCAGGAAGAGTGGAGGAAGAAGCATTATGTATATTTAGTTGTTCCTCGTTTGTTCCCTCCAGTCCCAGGACATGAACCTGGGACAGTGGAATGTATGTGGACTGTACCCAAACCCTACTCTACCAGTGTATGTCAAGCAAGTGATTTGAACAGACATTTCTCAAAGGAAAATACACAAATGACCCATAGGAACTTGAAAATATGCTCAGTTTTACTAGTCACTGAGAAAATGCAAATCAAGACTACAATGAGATACTACTTCATATCCACTAGATGGAAGGATGGCATACTTAAAAAAAAAAATCTAAGTTTTGGTGAGGATGTAGAGAAATTGGAACTTCCATAAAAGGCTGATAGAAAATGGGCTAGTTGCTTTGAAAAACTATTAGGAAGAACCTCAATAAGTTAAACATAAAGTAACCATATGAACTAACAAGTCCACTTATAGGTATATATGCTAAAGAGAACTCTTAACTTTGTCTACATACTCCACACATATATTTGAATCTTCATAGCCCTGTGAAAGGCAGACTGAAGCAACTCCATCTTGGGAAGAAACTCTTCCTGCTGAACTTTTAGCTTTTGAAAAAGTATTTGCTAACTGACAAAAATTGGTTCTCTGCTTAGCATGTAAATCTGCTGTTGAAAAGTTTTTGTTTTTGTTTTCTTTCTTTTGGTAACCAAGGACAATTTGACTAAAAACCAATAACTATAAGGAATATATAATCTATAACCAATAACAATTCTTGGCAAATGACTTTACAATTCTATCCTTCCCTCCTCTTTTTCTTTTAAAACTCCCCTGTATGAAAACCCCACCAGGACAGTTTATGTTGCTACCTGACTTCATACCCTGCAATAAATGCGGTTTTATTTTAGCTTCACCATATTTTTTTTTTCTCAATTTACAGCACCATTGCTAATGAAAAGCCCAAAAGTAGAAAACCAAATGTTCATCAGTTGATAAATGGACAGATAATGTGGTATATGCAAACAATGGAATTCAGTCATTAAAAAAAATGAAGTACTAATGTTTGCTGCAATATGGATAGACCTTAAAAACATGCTTAGCGAAAAGCCAGTCACAGAAGATTATATATTGCATAATTTGATTTATATGCAATGTCCAGAACAGGCAAATTCATAGAGACAGATTAGTGGTTGCATAAAATTGGAGAAGAAATGGGGAATGGCTGTTTTGGGGTGATGCAAATGTTCTAAAGTTGATTGTGGTACTGGGCCTATATGATTCTATGAACACTATAAATCGTACACTATAAATGCATAACATTATTAGTCATCAGGGAAAGACAAATACAAATTAATCCACTGTATATCTCAATAAAGCATTTTTTAAAGGTGACTTAAGTCATTAAAACTCAAATCTTTTTGATTGAAATAGAGAAGATGCAGAGAATATGGAAACGTAATTGAGAGCAGATTGATATAATTACAACTCAAGTCTGCAAAGACTTAAATATATTAAAACCTAAAGGTTGGGTGAGAAGAGCTGTCATTTTTTTATAGTAGACTGAGTTGTATTAGAGTCACAGAAAGCAAATGGCAGTACTATTGCTAATTTAAATCACTCTAACTCCAGTTTAACTGCAGAAAGTAGTTCAGGAGAGCAAAGAAGGCAGAGGGTGGAAGAATTCAGTAGGAATGTTTATTTAGTGAAGAGAGAAGCAAGGAACAGAAAACTTTCAAGTTGTGCAGAAACATTTTCATGGAGAAATTCCACGTCATTTTAGGAAAGTAACTAAAATTAAAAAGATAAAATATACCCAACTTTGAAAATTGGAACCCCCACACCAGCAACTCCTTTCAATCGTGAGACTTCTTACTCTGCCTGTCCTCTTTAATGTGACGTGCTACCGAAGAGCTGCTTGTTTTATGACTACCTTTCAAAATGTTTTGGCGCCGTCGTCGAGCTCTGGCACTTGCGGCGGAGACTGCGCACAAACGAGAGGAGCCACAGTCGTCTCTGCGCATGCGCACGGACCTCTTCTGTCTGCTTGAAAAGCGCCCTCCCCCGCGGTCGTCCGGGGCCGCTTCTCCGTAGTCAGCGATTAGTCGAGTCGGCTTTGAAACCACCTGTGACTGGTCAGCGGCGGCGTCCACCGCTCAGCGCCTGCGCGGACTGGAGGCATCTGTCACCATGACAGCGACGGCCGGGGGCCCGGGTAAGCGCTGGTGCCAGGGCTCTGGGTCTGGACCCGGCTTCATACTCTTGGTTCACAGCCCGCCGGCGCTTCCTGAGGCCTCGTGTCTTTGGGTGACACCTTGAGAGATTCCTCTGGAGGCACCCCTGCCTTTTTCGGCTTCTCTGAATCCTCATTCTAGACCCGCCCACAATTGACGAGCCTAGAACTTGGATTCCAGGAGTGAGCACTGAGGCAAAGGGTTGGGGAAGCCCAGAAAGGCAGGAATATTGTGCTGTATTTTCAAAGGATTTTTTTTTTTTTTTTTGAGTGTTTTAGGTTCATAGAGAAATTGAGTCGAAGATACAGGGATTTTGTACCTCGCATATGCCACCTACACTGATAGGCTTCTCATTGTCAAACCCACGGGCAAAGTGGTATATTTG
This sequence comes from Solenodon paradoxus, assembly GCA_004363575.1. Classification (NCBI taxonomy): domain Eukaryota; kingdom Metazoa; phylum Chordata; class Mammalia; order Eulipotyphla; family Solenodontidae; genus Solenodon; species Solenodon paradoxus. The sequence continues at coordinate 79,825 of RJWH01000202.1, forward strand.
TTACAATTTACAATCTCTTTATGTATCTTCAACATAGTCACCCGGAGACCATAGTTTACTTTAGGTTTCACTCTTGGTGCATTTGGACAAATGTATAATGACGGGTAGTCTTTATTTTGCATAGTAGTTTCACTGCCATAAAAATCCCATGGTCTGCTTATTCATCCGTCCTTTACTCTGCCCTGCCCTTAACCGCTGACACTTTTTTTTTTTCACTGTCTCCAGAGTTTTACCTTTTCCAGAATGTCATGTAGTTGGAACCATATAATATGTAACATTTTCAGGTTGCTTTCTTTCACCTAGTAATATGCCTTTAGTTTCTTGTAGTTTATCATCTGTTCACCTACTGAAGACAAGTTAGCAGGCAGTCAGAAAGAGAGAAGAAGAAGCACTTAAAAAAAATTTTTTTTTTAGATTTAGTTTACATTGGTTGTTTCCCCTAGACCTGGGATGCAAACCCTGTCCTTGGGGTGTATGTGGAATGTACTCCTCTGGAAGTGGCTGAGCAAACTGCTACTTCACCAGAGTACACACATTTTTATTGCTTCTTTCTCAATCTGTATACCTTTATTTCCCTTTGTTGTCTTAGTCCATCAACTAGGACTTCTGCTATGGTGTTGAACATAAATGACAAAAGGGGAGAAATAATACTTTTTGAGGTCTTGGTTGAAATGAAAGGAACATGACATTTACTTGATCCATAATTTCAACAGAACAGATAGGGAGTAGTTTTAAGGTGAATTTTGAAATTAGTGATTTCGTAATTGGGCAAGGGTGGGAAATGCACACAAAGGGATGTAACAGGCTTTACCCCAAACTTTCATTATGTAACCTTTGGAAGCTGGTAATCAGTGTGTCTCTGATGTTTGACATTGAAGTCAGAAGTGTCTTAACCTAGGCAATTCTACCCCAGGAGTTTGCAGCATCTTTTACATAAACATATAGGAAACGCTGTTCTTTTTGCTCAATTTTTTCTGTAAACCTAAAACTGCTCCCCTCAAAAGTCTCAATATTTTTAAGCTTGTAACTAATTTTGTCTTCCTCTTGACTTTTTCAGAGTTAACAGCCTACTTAATAATAGTAGTCTAGATTATAAGTAATTAAATTCTTAAATTTTAAAGATATATACAGTTGTGACTAAATGTAAGTTAGCAGTTTTACCTATTAACAGGACAAGGAGAGCTTTTTACTTCATATACTTATTTATTTATTTGAAGGAAGCAGGCAGGAATGAAGGCAAGTAAGCAAACAGGCAGAGGAGGAATAAGGTTATCATTTCTTTGAGTCTTTTGGTGTATCTCAAAAGCTTTTTTTTTAAAGGAAAGGTACAGGCAGGAATGAAGATGAATAAGCAGACAGGCAGGACAAGAGTGGAGGAAGAAGCATTTTATTTCATTTTAGTTGTTCACACTGGTTGTTTTCCACCCACCCCCACCTTCCCCTGACCTGGGACTCAAACCCAGGTGGGTGGCTTGCTCCTTTGGAGGCAACTGACCCAACCTCAAAAACATATTTAATAGCCACATTAGTCACTTTTTTGAATTATATGCTGTGATTTAATTATTTCCCATTGTTGGTTATTCAATTAATGTGCCTTCTAAACCCGTTAAATATTTAAAAAATGACGACCATGCATTTTCTTTCTTTTTTTAAAAAAGAGGAGGGAAGAGGAAGATGTATTTGAAAGAAGAAAAAAAAATCTTTATTTATTTGTTTGGGTTTTTCTCCACTGCCAAAGGTTGTGAATCTGGGTCCTTGGGCTTTAAGTGGTCTGCACAACACCTGAGCCAAAAGGGAATGCCTCACTCTTACATTTTCATCTAAGTGTGAGGGGTCTGTGACTCTACTGAATATACTAAGTAGGGTCATATATTTTGTGAAGGACACTGCTTGGGGAATAGTGGATACTACAGCTAACTGTCATATATTCTGTAATCCAATATGCAAAGTGGTTGCTAAATTCCCTGCATGTTAAAAGTTATCTTTAACTTGGTAGCCTAGTGGTTTAATTCACTGTGTAATCTACATATATCCCAAGGTCCCCAGGTCTTACCTGGGGCTCAGAGAAACAATCCAGATGAACAACTAAATAAAATAAAATGCTTCTTCCTCCTTTGTTTTTTTTTTTTCTGCCTGCACCTTTCCTTAAAAAAAAAAAAAAAAAAAGAAAGAAAAGAAAAGAAAAACAAAGTTGTCTTTATATACTGCTCTATTCTCTAAGCAAAGTTTATATTTTCTCAATGTCTTATTGGCAGTAGGCCTGGATTTAAGTATTTTAGTCTTGGTTGCCTTACATATTTTAATGTTTAATTAAGAGAAAATCTGGTCTGGCAAAAGTAGTTGATAAGGGAATTGTGTATTTATACATATTCAATAACTATGAATTCTAACTCAGAAGTTCACTTAATCAAAAGTATAAATATTGCTGAGGCTCATAATCTGAAGATGAATATTCTTAAAATTGCAATTTAAGGTTTTAAATTGTTACTCTAAATGCAGAATGAAGCTTCAGGTGGAGAAAGCAAAATTACATTGTACAAAATTTAGATGTTTTTATTACAGCTTCAGCTTTACATACCTTTTGCTTATTTATATATGTAATAAAGGATTGGAGAGATCATGTGAAAATGCTTACTCTAAAATATATGCTTTTTACCAGCTTTTTAATTCCTACCTATTTCCTGATGCTACTGAGATTCATCCTGTCTTCTGTTTAATAATTAATACTTATATTTTGCATACCATATGGCAGATACATATGTATGTATGTATGTGTATGTATGTATATGTCTGTGAATACGTATATGTATAAATATACCTGCACATCATAATACTTACTCTCGAATTTTAAAATCTTAAATATTTCTCAGTTTATTTCTCTCAGTACATTTTCTGCTATTTTTTATTATAGAAAGTTTTACCCCATAAAAACTATCTTTTTCAATGTAAGTACTGTTATTTTAGGATCATGGAGTGAAAATGTACTGGAATATTTTCTGCGAAATAAACAGATCACAACAGAAGATGGTGCCCAGATCATCTGGTATCATGCAGCTAACCATAAAGCACAAGCAAATGAAGCTCTGAAAAGTAAGTCAGTACAGTTACTTGTGTTTGCATTGGATGATAGATTAATTCAACTTTTTTTTTTAATATTTGGGCATATCTGCTGCTACCAGAGACTTAGATGATCCAAGTGTATATTCTAGACTGATACAAGCATTTTTACAAAGGATTTCATTTGTTTACAACATGAACAAATTTCTGTAATGGGAGAATTTTCTTATTTTCCAGAAGTGACTTGCCTTTTCTATATCGTATTGGACACTATTGTATATTGTTACACTTGCTTGTATGTTGTATTTGAGTTAAATTTTTAAGATCAGGATCATGTATTTTACATTTTTTGTGTTTTTCACAGTGTATTAAGGAGAGGTTTTATAAATATTTGTTGAATGGAAGACTGAAACTATGATATACTGATTTATAATGTATTACCTTGGGCATTATTTATGCCTAGACTAGAAACCAAGCCTTTTGATTTGCTAATTTAATTTTTAATTGTATGTGTATGTCCCTTCATGACATAGATAAACACTGTTTTATTACTTTTTCCTATGAAGTACCCCTGTTGAATGCAGCACCAGAGGGGAATGAAAGCATATCTCCAGAGGACTGGAGTATAGCTTGAAGGGACATGGTCCAACAAGGAAAATCCCTTGAATTTCCATGTTGCATAGTAAATATTTACATGGTTTTCTATCCTACTCCATTATGAGTCCAGGTAATTTACCTGAATGTGCATTTATTTTATTGTAAAGATACTATTTTATATTTCTTTGCTTTTCAAAGGGAAGCACTAGGTCTGAATTTAATAGCAAATCTCTAATACATAAAATATGTAAAAAATAACAACACAGTGATTATTTAATATGTGAATTCAGTGCTTCAGGAGAATGTCGATTAATGGTTACCAAGAACTGACAGGAGTACGGGATAGGAAGTAAATGCTAATGGGTACAGGGTTTCTTTTGGGGATGATAAAGTTCTTCTGAAATTTGATAGTGATAAATTTGTATATATAGTCTTTTAAATTTTAAAATGTAACCAGTTAATGGTACGCTTTAAAAAAGGTGAATTTTATGTTTTCTGAATTGTAATACATTTTTAAAAATGGGAAAAGAAGAAATACTACTATTATTTTTAGACAATATGGTTGTATAATAGAAAATTTAAAAAAAGATAAATGATTGTTATTCATAGGTAGATTCAGAAAGTATCAAGATACAAGGTGAATATAGAAAATAAGTTGTATTTCTGTCTGACAGTAAATAAAAAGTTGGAAAAATATTAAAATTTACAATTTGTAATAGTAAATGCAGAAGTCTCATCCCTAGAAATAATGTTATTTTTATTGATCTAGTCATCTAAATAGGGATACCTTCAACCTTGCTTAAAAATTTCTAATGGAAAGTCATTTTCATTTGCTAACAGTTTGTGCTCAAATGAGAGGCTTTCATGTGTTAGTCCTCTGATAATATCCTCTTTATTTTCTGTTAGGCAGCCAGAGACCCAAGTTTTATAGTTTGAGGAATGTTCTTTATTGAGTCTATTTTCTCAGCCCTAGTTTTGTGATTTCTTCCTATTTCAAAGGAAAGTGAAAACAGCTTTCTGGAGATAAAAAGGTTATTTCTCAGTCTTTTTTCTCATTTCTCCCAAAGTATTTAATTTAGTATACTATTATTAATAGTGCTGTTTCTATTAATATGTGAACATGGATTTTTAACAAAGTCCAAGTTTAAAAAAAAATACAGGAGGAATAATGTAAGAGTACCACTTGGTATTGTCACATGAGCATATCTGGATGTCAGAGCAGTCTTTATTGTTTACTAAAGTTATTATATAAAATGTAATTTTATATTACAACACTTCTGCATTTATTTTTGTAAAGAGGAAGGAAGCAGGCAGGAATGAAGGCAGGTCGGCCAGCAGGCAGAAAGAAAGAGAAGGACGAAGCATTTATTTAGTTAGTTCACTTTTAGTTAGTTCCCCTCCCTACTCTCCTGACCATCCACTCCCCTAATCCCCCTCCCCACCCAAACACTGACCCCATCCCCAAACCTTTCCACCCAGAGAACCACCCCAATGCACCCGACCCTGCACTTCTAACCCCAGGCCTGCAATTCTGAAACCCAGGTCCTTGGGCTTTACCTGGACTATGCAGCATCCATAGACTTAATGCCCGAGTCACTGGGGCATGCCTCTGTATTTAAATTTAAAAAAATGTATATTATAAGCTATGGTCATAAAAATGTAGAAAGAAAACATTATCTTATTGAGAATATAAACTTATTTAAAAAAAAAAATCCACAGTCTATTGTCCCTACTGCTATAGCTTCCCTTCTTATTCTTAATGGCAGTTTTCAGGAACATGCATCACATAGAGTCTGACACCACTGTTTAATATCTTTTTTCTACTCATAGGAAACAGATGGAGTTAATATATGGAAAGTCTGACTAATACTTCTAAGCAAGAAATTCCAAGGTTTACATGTTTCTTTATAACTATGTTAATACAGAACAGGGAATGTCTACATATATTTTGTAAAATACCACCTTATGAGAAATCATGTTTGCTTGTTTTTATAAAACTAAAGGCTTCACTTCCATCTCAAATATGGCAGTAGAAAACTGAGTTGGCTAATACTATGGATTTACAAGCCCTTCCTCCATCTTCTCATCCTAAGAAAGTAATAGAAGGATCAGATCATCCATCTTTCTGCAAATCCCTCTGCCTCATGTCCCTTCAGAGATTTCTATAGGTTGAAAGGGAACATTGTCTGCATGCAGTGTATATGGAAGCTGAAAGAATTGCCAGGGGAGCCTCAGAAGTGTCCTCGATCATGTAAATAATTGACTCCACCTTTGGTGGAGGACTAGAAGCTGTTTGGACAGTACCTGGACGTTGCTTAGAATTGCGTTTGTAGAGGATAAAAGGAGTGCGACTCTGGTTGCCACAACTGTGCGGTCCAGGCAAATAAGGTGAAGCCTATGTCAAGGGCAAGGGACAGGGTTTGAGACCTGGGACCAGGAAAAAAATTTTTTTTCTGTCATTGGCCTTGAGATCTCATTATTTCATCATAACCAAGGAACCTAAATATACTATAGCTCAGAGAAGAGAGATCTAACAAATGGCTGCTTACTCCATTACCCTTCCCCTTTTCTCCCTTCCTAAAATAATTTCAGTTTTATTAAATCACTCATCTTTGCACCATCTATACAAGCTAACTTTATTTCTAGTTCCAGGGGTGGATTAGAATACATTAGCTCTTTGAATTCTTTTGATAATTCTTATTGCTCCCATGGTGGGCAAGTGAATATGAATTTCTGTTAACTTGCTACTAGAAGCATCTAGTAGATTCATAAGTCAGCCTAATTTGGTGAATCATTTTCCCTGCTTCCACTTTTGCTTCTGCCCAGTACATTTTCCAAAGGCAGTTAAAAGAAGCGAACGGCACTTTCAGCATTCTGCCTGGAAATCTCCTTAGCAAATCCACAAATATATTAGGTATCTCCTCCTTCTTCTACCAGTTACTGCAAGTGACAGTGTTGCCCAGAGTTTCACCACTGCATAAAACCAGTTGTCTGTTTTCAAGCTTCCTTTAAGAATTTCCTCACTGCTCTTCCAGCTTCCATTAGTGTGCACTCCCTTTCTAGAATCTACCAGATCCCCAACAAATATCATGTTCCAGAGTTTTGGTATAGCAGTGATTCAATTCCAAGTAACTTTCTGTTTATTTTCTATTGTGCAATAGATCATGCCCAAAATTCAGTGGCTTAAAATAACAATTTCCCCCTTATTTTGTGGGTCAACTTGTGGTCCTTCTCTGCCAGGTGGTATGGGTTAGGATCACTCATGGTACTGCATTTTGGGAGCTCAACTGGGCCTTGAAATTCTAAAATGGCCTCACTCACATGTCAGAAGACTTCATGCTGTATGGTTAGGCAGGAAGTCTTAATTCTCCTTCATGTGACTTTTCTCTCTGCAAATGGTCTCTGAGTCTTCAGTAAATCTTGCCTGATCTTCTTTACATGATAGCTAGTTTTCAAGAGGAAGAAAGCTGAAGCTGTCAGATCTTTAAAGGACTAGGCCTAGAACTGACTGTTTAACTTCCATTACCACCTGTTGGTCAAAGCAAGTCCCAAAGCAAGTCCCAAAGTCAGCTCAGACTCAACAGAAGAGAAATATGTACATATGGGAGAAATTCTCAAGTTTTGGAGTACGTCTACCATAGCCTGCTAAACACATTCACATTACGTGATTGGTGATGCTTATTACCTGTTCAGGGATATGTGCTTTTAAACAGTAGCTAAGCTTTAAAGTCAATGAACTGTCTTTAACATAGGATTTCAGGCATAAGCAATAAATATCTATATTTTCTAATTTTAAAAGTGAGAAGATGAAAGTACTACTTTTATTCTTAGAAGCTTCAAAATTAGTTATTAGGTCTACTTTTGATTAGCACACATTTTGCTGGTAACTGGGAAAAAATTAAATAATGTGAGAATACATTTAATAATGATAATAGTAATATGCCAATAATAGTAAGAAATTAAAGTTTCAGAGATATGTAACCTAGGAAAAAGCATTTAATTCCTTCCTACCTGCCAACTTATTTGTACAAAATAAAGACAACATGTGAAGAACTCGCACAGTATCTTGCACCTAGAAGTTATTCAATAAATGTTTGTTTTCTTTCCTTTCTATTATCTTCCACAAAAGGATACTTGGCATGGCATACCCTGAAGTCTCTATTATAATGACATTATTTTATTTGGACAGGTACTGCTCACATGATAGAGGCTGATGTCCTCCTTCCAAGTGGTGGATCAGAGCATGGCCAACCTATCATGGCCCATCCTCCTGAAATGAACAGTGATAATACTTTACAGGAATGGCTGACAGAAGTTATAAAAAGCAATAAAGGCATCAAGCTGGATTTCAAGAGGTATTTGTACAAACATGTTCAGTCTTCTCGTTATAGATAACAAAAGAAAAAATGAATAGTTTCATGTATCTTGCCTAAATAATTATAGTTTCTCTAAATTGAAAATGAAATTGCAGCTATCATTTCTGAAATAGACCTAAGACCTACTTAATTGTTTGCTGAAATGTTTCTTGGGAGCCCTTTGAGGCTAAAATTGTTTGTTTATACAAATTTATCTTAAGTGATTGTTGTAATAATAGAATGGTAAACTCAAAGTGGTACTGTCTGATACTCAAGTGATTGGTGAAGCTTATTACCTGTTCCAAGGACATGTGCTTTTAAACAGTAGCTAAGTTTTAAAGTCAATGAACTGAATCTTTAACATAGGATTTTGGTCATAAGCAATAAATACCTATAGTTTCTAATAATAAGTATGATACTATTCTAGGAGCATTGATTATGTTCATTCTTTTATTTGTCATAATACTCCTGAGAGGTAGGTTATCACTATTATCCTTATTTTTTGGCAAAGAGATGAGAGGCAGAGAGAGTGGGTAAGTAACTTGCATATAGTTACATAGTTGATAGGAGAGCTGCCACTCAATCTGGAGAAGTCACACTCTGAACCAGAACTCTGCATCACCTCTATAAAAGTAGGTGGTGCTGGATTTCAAGAAGCATTAGTTGATTTTTACTATTAGTCAAATTTTACTATTTTTTTTTTAAAGAAAGGTTCAGGTAGGAATGAAGACAAGTAGAGGCAGGCAGGCAGGAAGAGAGAGGAAAAAGCACTTTATTTTATTTAGTTGGTTATTTTGGTTGCTCCTGCTGGTTCCAGGATGCAAACGTGAGACATCGGGATATATGTAAACTACACCCAATCCCACTCCATCAGCGTGTGCCAGATTTTACTGATTCTTGTTTTCTGTTTCTAAGTTATTCTGCTTAGTATACCAAATAATATTATATTAAAATATGACAATATATTTATTATTTATTCCTTGCTCACTAATAAATGAGATCATTGATGACTCCTCTTGAAATAGGAGTCCCAAAAAGTATGGAGTGAAGAGTGGTGGGAACATAGACAGAAGGACTCCATTCCATTAAGAAAAAAATGAAATGTGAGCAGGGTGATAAGTACTGTCCCATCTCCTTGATTCTTAGCCTCTCGTCACAGGATTCATGAAAACCAATTTTCTTAGAAATAGTATATAGACCTTAAAAGTTCAGAAAATACCAGAATTATAAGTAGTGTCACTTTCCAATAAAGTTTGTGGATTTATTTTTTAAAAGTAAAAATTATGTAATCTGATTAAAACCTTCTTTCAAAATCTATATCAGAATCTTTGTAGGGAAATAAAAAAAAAAAAAAATGAAGGCTCTTTTTAATTTAAAAGTGACTAAACTAGTTTAGTTTCTAGTTTCCAGAAAAGTTGTTCACAGTAAAGGGAACAAATAAAATGAATACAAACTTTTAGGAAGTGTTATAATTTTATACTTTGTAATCATTTTTAGAAATGTATTTTAGGTGTTCAAACTCACCAGACATTTAGCATTTTATTTTCATTTAATATGGGCTTCATTTAGGGTATATAAGAATTAAAACTAAGCTATTTTGGCTTTGTAAATCAATATATTTTTACATGCTGGTTTTTAAAAATTTTCTGTCAATGAAAGTGTACCTTAAACACTAATTCCTTCCTCAGGCAATTTGTAAGTCAAGTCCAAATCATCGTAGTTATGTTGGACATATGTGTCTCCTGAATCTGATTTCTTGTACATCAAGATATTGGTTGTCTTCTGATGTTTTAAGTATATGGTTTTATATCGCATATTTTATCATTTGTTTGATTGCCATCCAGGGAGTAAAGTGTTTTTGTTTGTTTTCTAAGGAAAGGTGGAACCAGGAATGAAGGCAAGTAGGCACACAGGCAGGAAGAGAGAGGAGGAAGAAGCATTTTATTTAATTAATTTTATTTCCGTTTAGTTGTTCAGACTGGTTGTCCCCCCATTCCCTACCCTGAGCTGGGACTCAAACCCAGGGGTATGTGGCCTGTGTCCTTCAGAGACAATTGACCTAATTGCTGCTCCACCAGGGCACTCCTGAAGTAAAGTTTTTATAAAAAAATGTTTAAAGTATTTATATAATCAGACTCACAAAACTACATGAAGGAAAAGGTCATAAGCTAGTATTAGAAACACAGTGTTTGGATTCACTTTAGGTATTTTCATGAGTGTGAGTTTGCAGTTTTTGAATTTATCTGATTTAAGATCTAATTTATACATTCTCTGATGAGTGAATATTTATATCTTTTCTTAAATTGTTTTTATACTGAGTGGTCATCATATAGAATTTGAAACCTCTAGCTATCTAGTGTTGTAGGATTATTCATATCTTGATAAACTTAGTTACTTTCATGAATAATAAGTATAAATCAATATTTGAGATATGGCATATGTTAACTTTCTCCTCTGGTGCTCTTTGATATTTGATTTTATTTAATTTAAACATTCTATTATACTTTTGTTATTAATTTGAGAACATCAAAACCACTAAAAAGAACTTCTTTTTACTTTTACTTTAGAAATACATGTCTTTAATCGCAAACTATGTTTTCAGTCTAGAAGCTGTAGAACCGTCCATGATGCTCTTGGAAAATGTGAAGAGGCATCTGAAGCGGCCTGTATGGATTAATGCTGATATTCTCCCTGGTCCAAATGGAAATAGCAAAGTAGTGGATGCAAAACCTTTTATAGACACTGTGACATCCTTCTTTCCAGATGTAACATTTTCCCTGGGTTGGACAACAGGATGGCATCCTGAGAAAGTCAATGAAGGTAGTAATTTTCAAAATGTATTTCTTATTGGTCAAATTAAAATGTATCCCAAATACATTAGCTCTCACTTAGTTGTGGTTTCATTTTCCATGGTTTCTGTTACCTGTGGTCAACCCTGGTCTAAAAATATTATGTACAATAAGATATATATCTTTTTTTAAAGAACAGGTTCAGGCAGGAATGAAGGTAGGTGGGCAGGCAGGTAGGAAGAGACAGGAGAAAGAAAAACTTGATTTAGTTTATTTAGTTGTTCATCTCAGTTGCTCCCCTGCCCAGCTCTGGGTCCCCAGTCTGAATCCTTGGGATGTAGGTGGGCTACATCTGGTGGCCTTATTTGCTGGACCCCCAGGGTATGCCACAATAAGATATTTTGAGAGACTGTGTTTCCATAATTTTTATGATGGTATTTTGTTATAATTGTTCTATTTTATTATTGGTTGTATTTGTTAGTCTTTTATTATGTCTAATTTATAAATTAAACTTTATAATAGATATGTATATAAGGGAGAATCATAGTCTGTGCAGGGTTCAGTACTGTCTATAGTTTCTGGCGTCCATTGGGGATCTTGGAAATTATCCCAGTAGTTAAACGATAACTACTCTATTTTAAACAATACCTTTAATACAAAATGAAAAGCAATACACAAAATTTAAGAGCATAATGGAAAGATCTAGTCCTAAAGGTATGTATAGTAGCCTTCTTTTTATTATTTTGGTAGGCACTATATTCATTGGTGAAATTCTGTCATCAAGCTTCTCTTCAATGGGAAATATTTATTTGCGAGCTTTCAATAAATCCTAAATTGGTCTCTTTGAACTTATAAAACATTTTATACTATTTTTTTTCTTTTTTGCCATTCCGTGGTGCAAACACCCTAGTCAAATGAAAGGTAAAGAAATGGTTATAAAAGCTTTTCAAGAGATGTGAGGCCAGAACAGTGGAGGGTGTGGTTTTGCTTTCTAGACATGGAAGAGATGACAAATGCAGGTTTCTGTAAACTTACTGGCTTCGTTATGCTTTCTTTAGCTGGTCAGGAAAATGGTAGTCCATGGGACTCCTTGATCTTTCTTGGCATGTTTTTCTACAAAAGGGCCTGATACTGAATTCATTTTTGGTTGAACTTAGTATACAATTTGGATTTATCTTCTATTTCTTCATATAGCCCTAGATAGTAATTTCCAGGTAAACAGACATTAAGCAATCAGATGCTCTGGGCCATCTGTCTACATGGTAAAAATGGTAAGTATTTAGCTCCTATGGAGATGTTAGCCTGTCTTCAGAGCTTTTTGTTTTTACTGATTTGCTACTATTGTTTTCAGATATATAAATTTTTTAAGTCTAACATGAGGTTAACGAACTGCAATCTAAATAAGTAGTGACATTTAGATTATAATCTGGATTATAAATGATATGGTTAAGAACAAAGTCTTAATTTATTTCTATTTTGGTTTTCTTTTATTTATTTTTTTTTAAAGGAGCAGTGCAGGAAGAACTGAAGGCTAGAAATAAAGGCTAGTAGGTAGGCAGGCAGGAATAGAGAAGAGGAAGAAGCATTTTATTGATTTTTTTTAGTTTGCACTGCTTGTTTACCCAAGACCTGTGATTTAGGAGGCCATTGACCTAACCACTACTCTACCAAGGTGTACCTATTTTACTTTTCTAATCATTTAAAATTTTAATTAATTTCATTAAAGAATATAACATACAAGGTATGTTGTCATGTATATGAGGAATGGGGAAACTGCACATATACATTTTTTTTTTTTAAAGAAACGTTATCTCAATAAATATTAAATTAAAATAAAAGGAAAGAGCGTAGAATTCAAAGTGTTTAAAGAAGGTAAACTAGAAGGATTTAGTGCATTCCTTACTAATTCTAAATGCCTTTTATTCATTGTTTAGTCTAACTCTGGGTTTAACCTCAGGTTTGAATTGAGTTAAATCTTTTCTGGGGACTTGTGAGAAGGTGAACCTGGTAGGGGCAAGATTCAGATTCTTCCCACAGAGAAACTAGAAATCCACCGATTCTCCAGAAGCAAGCACTGAAGAAAAGCAGGTGCAGAGGCTATAGAGATGCAATAGCAATCGCAATGACAAAGTTTAGGCAAAAACATCTGTCTTCAGAGCGACATCAAGATTTGGGACTTGAAATTCAGGCTGCAGTGGAGGAGGTGAAACTTCAGGAAGAAACGGGCCTCTGGGAGAGTTGCACCTTAAGCAGAAAAGAGCCCACTGGACATGGAGGCAGGGGAGATGGTCTTGGCACAGGGTGGAAAGAGAACCAGTGCTCCAGGGTCTCAGCTGGACCTCATGTGGTGAAATTGGGCGCTGCCATAACTGGAAGTCATCTAGAGGAATTACTCACCCCCACAACCTCTCACTACCACATTAAGCCAGAGTCTCAGGATTTGCACACAGAATATCACACACACCATATATCCTGCTCACCAGATAACCTGCCTCCAGGATTAAAGGAAGAAGGTAGTCTTCCAGAGGGATGAACCCTCAATACTCTCCACTAGCTCCATCCTGTGGGTGGAGGTGAAACTGCAGCCTGATTGCCAATTGTGGACCAACAACAGGGTGATCACCCTACATAATGCCACCACTGCAGGTGAAACAAACCAGGAAATATAAACAAAATGCCAAACAGAGCAAAGACAGAAAAATATATGTGAAAGGATGGATGCAGTCCAAACCCAGGGAAAAATCTGACTACAGAAGATGTATGCAAACTATCTGAGGATAAATTTAGGGTAACAATGATAAATGTGCTCATGGAAATCAAGAAAACAATGGAAGAAGTAAAAGAGAACAACAAAAAAGAGAAGAAATGAAGCAGGATACCAAAGAAATAAATATGATAGCTGAATTAAATAACTCAGTAGAGGGACCCAAGAATAGGATGAATGAAGCTTCCTATAGAATCAGTGAGCTAGAAGATAGGGCAGAGAAATATACTCAAGCAAACCTGAAAAGAGAAAAGAATGCAAAAAATTGAAGACAACATTTAAGACCTAGGAGACAGCATCAGTAGGAACAACAGTCACATCATATGGGTCCCTGGAGGAGAAGAAAGAGAAAGGCGGGTTTAAACTGTATTCAAAGAACTAATAACTGAGAAATTCCCAATTCAACCTGAAGAATGAAACAAGCCTCCAGACCCAGGAAGCTCCGAGTTCCTAATAAAAGAAACCCAAATGTGTAAACACATTGTCATAAAAAGGTAAAATATACAAGATAAAGAATCTTAAAAGCAACCAGAGAAAAATGAATCACATTCAAAGAAGGCACAATAAGATTGCCATCAGATCTCACAACTGAAACTTTACAGGCCAGAAGGGAATGGCATAATATAATCAAAGTACTAAAAGAAAAGGATTTTCAACCTAGGATAGTATACCCTGCAAGATTATCATTCAGAACTAAGGAATGATAAAAAGCTTTTCTGATAAGCAAAAGTTAAAGGAATTCATCACCACAAATCCAGCTCTACAGAAAATATTAAAGAATGCTCTATGAAGTGTATAAAAACCCTGTGTAAAAATAGTGAGACAGCAAATATAAAAAGTGGGGAGTAGAGAATAAAAATGGGGGTGGTTGGAATGAGTGTAAGACTAATCTTTCAAATAAAAATAGGAAATAAACAGAATTGTTAGTGCTAACTTCAAGGTAACCTTGAGCTACATCTCCAGGGAAAAAGCAAACAAGAAAACAAAAAAGAGAAATCAGTCAAAATATAACTATACCCAATCTACCTAAGAAGAGAAAGAGAAAAACAAAAGCATTGCCTGAAACAACACACAGAAGACAAATTACATGAGCTACCAGAATCTATGGGATATAGCAGAAGTACTTAGAGGGAAGTTCATTGGAATCCAGGCCTTCCTCAAAACACAAGAAAAATTGAAAATAAACAGCTTAATCCTACATTTAAAACAATTTGCCAAAGAACAATTAAAACTAAAAATCTGCAGAAGAGAGGAACTAATTACCATCCTCATATCCCTGGGATAAATCCCACTTGGTTATGGTCGATGATATTTTTGATGCATTGTTGGATTTGGTTTGCTAATATTTTGTTGAGAATTTTTGCATCTGTGTGCATTAGAGATATTGGTCTGTAATTTTCTTTCTTGATAAGGTCTCTATTAGCTTTTGGTAGCATTGTGATGTTGGCCTCATAAAAAGTAAATGGGAATGATCCCAGGAACAAGGCAAGGCCGTCCACTTTCACCACTGCTATTTAACATCGTAGTGGAGGGTTTAGCCAGAGCAATTAGGCAAGAAAAGGAAATTAGAGGAATTAAAATTGGAAAAGAGGAAGTAAAACTATCATTATTTGCAGATGACATGATTATATGTATATTTATAACTCTAAAAACTATCAAAAAACTATTAGAACTCATCAACAAATACAGTTAAGTGGCAGGCTACAAAATCAGTGCACAGAAATCTCGCATTTTTATATGCAGATAACACACTAGAAGAAAGTGAAATCAATAAAATCACACTGCTTAAAATAGAAATAGAAAGAATCAAATATCTTGTAATGTACTTAACAAAGGAAGTGGCAGACCTGTGCAATGAAAACTACAAGCCCTTTTTAAGAGAAATAGAGGATTCAAAGAAATGGGAGGACATCCCCTGCTCATTGTTGGGAAGAGTAAACATCATTAAAATAGTCATCTTACCTAAAGCAATATTTACATTTGATACAATCTCCATTAAAATTCCATGGGCTTACTATTTCCAGGAATTAGAACAAAAAAGATCTTAAAATTTGCATGGAACAACAAAAAACACCAAATAGCAAAAGTAATAATGAGAAAAAAATAATGAATCTGGGAGGATTGTGCTCCCAGACATTGAGCTATACCTCAAAGTGATAGTGATCAAAACAGTATGGTACTAGAATAATAACATAGGCACAGATTAGTGGAGTAGAACTGAATCACAGTAACCGACCCACTCATATACAGTCAGTTATTCTGTGACAAAAGGAGCCAGAAGCAGACAATGGAGAAAGGAAAGTCTTTTCAATAAATAGTATTGGGGAAACTGGGCAGCTACATGCAAAAGAATGAAGCTAGACCACTGTCTAACACCATTCACAAAAATTAACTTAAAATGAACTAGAGACTTGGACAGAAGACCAGAAACCATAAAATTCTTGGAAGACAACACAGGAAAGACATTCCATGACATTATTACTAGAGAGGTCTTTGGGGCCTCAACTCCAGCATCAAGGGAAACAGAAAAATAAACACCTGGGACTACATCAAACTAAAAAGCTGCTTCACAGTGATAGAAAACATTACCAAAACCAAAAGACAATCTACTAGCTGGCAGAAGATAATCGTATTTCATATATCTGACAAGGGCTTATTACCTGAAATATATAAAGAACTCATAAAACTGTACAACAGATAAACAGGTAATCCAATAAAAAATGGGAAGAAGAATTGGAGAGACATTTTTCTGGAAAGATGTTCCAACTTTTTGGCTATCAGGCAAACGCAAATCAAAACAACAATGAGATAGCACCTTGCACGTGAAAGACTGTTATCCAAAAGTCTGCAAACAACAAATGTAGGTGAGGAGGTGGAGAAAAGGGAAACTTTTACACTGTTGGTCAACCTCTTTGGAAAATAGTATAGCGACTCCTCAAAAAGTTGAAAATCAATATGATCCTGCCATTCCACGTCTGGATGTTTACCCAAAAGATACAAAACTAATTCGCAGAGACGTATGCATCCCCAGATTTCTTCTAGCCCTCTTCACAATAGCTAAGAACTGGAAATACCTGTGTGTCCAACATCAGATGAATGGATAAAGAAGATGTGGTATACATACACAATGGGATATACACATCCCTTAGAAGAGATGAAATCCTGTCATTTGAATCAACATGGATGGAAATACAGGGGATTGTGCTAAGTGGAATAAGCCAAAAGAAGGAAGATACCAGATGATCTCACTCATAGGTGGAATGTGAATATATAAAAAAAAACAAAGGAACATATGAAACAAAACAAATTCTTGGTGACTTGCAGTAGAACTGAGGTTACCAATATTGAATGGGATGGGGTGGTTTGGGGACCAGTGATGGGGAGCCCACTGGACAATAATGAAGAGCACTTAGTGATTTGGTGGAGGGCAGGATATGTTGACATATTTTAGGAATAGGGAAACTGCATATTTGGGAATCCTACGCATATGACTTTATTTTAATGTGTAAAATCAAGTTTACTATAATAAAACATTTTTTAAGTAATAATGATGAAATATTTAATAAATCTTTTCTGGATCTTTGAGTCCTGTTGTTGAATGTTTCTAGGATGCTTTTCCCCACTATCCTTTCATCATTAGCAACTTGTGCTTTATTTTCCCTTACTTCTTATGCCACAAATTTGAAAAAAAAAAAGAATTTTTAAGTTTTTGGTCATGTAAATGTAGCTTCGGTTAGTAATTCCTTTTTCTAATTACCAAGATATGATTTTCTAGATTTTAAAGGAAAGCATAGCATTTCTGTTCCTTCTTTGGGAGTTTGGCAGATAAACTAACACGCTTATATAGACTTTCTGTGAAATGTTCCTTTACTGAACAATATTTTCCACCATCACCCTCAATTTATTTTAATTTCTTTGAGTTTGGAAAGAATATTAGTTTTCTGCTGCCTATAATCCATCTTTTATAATATATTTTTGTTTCTTTTTCCCCTTGTTGCTGGGTCTCAAACTCAGGTCCCTGGATCTTACATGACTTGAACCCAAGCTGCTGAGCCACAGATGTGCACCTGAATACTTAAAGCCTGCTTTTGATGATTTTAGTGTTATTTAAAATACTTTTTTTTCTGAAGCACTTTATAAACAAGTCTGTTTTCACATTATCTTAACGTGGTTTAAAACACATATATGAAAGTTAATTTTACCACTACTCTTATTTTAAGTAAAATGTTTAAGTAATTTGGGGAAGTCAACAACAACAACAAAAATGAAGTTAATTATTACTTAAATAGCTAGTAAATACCTAGCAGTCCTCTTTTACTTGGAAAGAAAGCTTAATTAACACAAATGGGAAAATCTAAGTTTATGGAGACTATTAATGATACAGACATACCTAAGAGTCTGGGAAACTTTAACATAGTATCAAAATGTGCTTTTTTATACTTTAGAGCTTGGTAAAACCTTTTTATTTTTGGTCAGATTTACTCTTTGTCATTTGTTTAATTATGACTTCAGATTTAATTTCTATTTACAATTTCTACTCAATATTTTCTTGCTTTAAGTGGTATTTTAATTCACTCTGCGTTCAAATAGGAATTTGCTGTGAATTACCCAGGAGTTTACCTATTTACAGGTAATTTAGATTTTTATTTAACTAACTCTTAGGATTCCAACTAGAAAAAGTAGAATTTCTTTCTTTTCATTTCAGGTTACAGTTGGACAATGGTGAAAGAGATGGAATATGTATGTAGTCAACTAAGTCAGCCTGTAACATTTCCTGTCAGAGTGGCTTTAGTCAGGCAGTCTTGTCCTCAGTTACTTTGGCTGTTAAAGAAATCAAACAGGTATGTGTGGAGTTTTTTGTTGTTTTTTAAGGAATGGTATAGGCAGGAAGAGCGAGGAGGAAGAAGCACTTTATTCTTTCATTTAGTCATTCATCCTGGCCGCTGTCCCCAGCCCCAGGACACGTACCCTGGTCCTTGTGATGTATGTAGACTGTGCTGAAACTCCACTTCACCAGGCCATGCTGTATGTGTAAGTTTAACAATATAGTGTGTGCGTATGAGTGTATATAAGAGACAGAGACAGAAAGAGGGTGAAAACTGATTATGTGAAGACGGAGTGTGTGAGAGAAAGATGAGAGACAGAGAATGAACACCAGTTCTCTAAGTACATAAAACTTTCCCATGAGAATGGGGCAGGTGGAGACAAATGGTGGTGGGGCCCACTGGACAATGGGGAAGAACACTTGGTGATTTGGTGGAGGGCATGGTGTGCTGAAATATAAGTAAGGAATGGGGAACCTATACATAGAAAATTATTTTAATGTGTTTAATAATCACTACAATAAAAAATAAATTAAAAGAAACCCAAAACTTTCCCATGAGTGGAGCTCCTTGATGATCCTTAACTTAGCTAACATAGAGGCTTTCACCTGTATTAATCAGAAAAGTTTTTGTGCATAGTAACTACAATGAATGTTTATCCTTTTTATTATATTATACATTCACAAAAAGTTATAGGTGAATGATTTCTCTGATTCCTCTAATAATTTCAGAACTATTTTCCACATGAATATTTAATTTTTAAAACATTTAGTAGTTAGTATTAAATATTAAAATGTGTTATAGAGATATTGAAGCAATTATATTGCTTTTTAAAGTATTTTTCATTTTTTACTTATTTGTTTGATTGTTGCTTGACACTGCCTTCCACCAACCCCACCACACCATCCCATTCTTGGGCTAGGTTCCTGGACTTTACATGACCTGTATCTTAGCCACTGAGCCACAGAGGTATACCAATGGTCAGTGTCTGTCTCTCTCTCTCTCTCTTTCTCTTCCTCTCTCTTTAAGGAAAGATAAGGCAAGAATGAAGGCAAGGAGTCAGGCAGGAAGAGAGAGGAGAAAGAACATTTGATTATTTTTATTTGTTACTCACTTTGGTTGTTCTCATCTGGGTCTTAAACCTGGGACCTTAGGATGTATGTGGCACTGCTCCCTGGGTATACTAGGCCACCAGGGCACACCCAGATGATCTTTTTTTTACTAGACCAGTCAACAGAACAACAAAGTTTGGAAATAAATTCAAATCTATCATGAAATTTAGCATAGGAAAAAACTGGCATTTGAAATCACCAAAACAAAAGTTCAGTAACTAGCGTTGGAGCTACACATTAACTATGTAGGACTTGGAAAAACATAACTGGCACTTTTCCTTAATCCTTCCAGGTGAATTAAAGACTTGAATATCAAACATTAAAAACATAAATAAAAACACAAGAGGTTTTAAAAAATAGGTTTCAGAATGGAAAAGGTTTTTCTTAGTAAGACACCAAATCTAGAAGCTATATAAGGAAAGTTTGATGATTTTGAGTATATAAAAATAGAGTCTTAGGTGTGAATTGGTTTTATCTTTAACTTCTCTCCGTCAATGGAGAGAAGGGCATTTGTGATATCTCTAAGTAAAATCCTTCATCTATCTCTAAAATTTAAATTTTTGAGTTTCCACAGGAGCAATCATATTCCTATAACTATTGCTTTCTAGCATTAACTCTCTCCTTGTCTCTACTGCTTCTTGCGACTGAACAGACTCTAGGAAAGCTCCCACTTGAAGCTCAGGGACACCATACTCACTGCTGCAAAGTGTTTAGGTGGGATTTACCCCTCATGTAGAAGCATCTTTTGAAGGCTTTTCTCCATAATCTGTTGGCCTGGGCAAACTCTTCTCCATCTCTTTCCATACCTCTCTGGCTTTAATCTCTATTGCTGTTAGAAAACCTATCACCAGTTTTGTAATTTGCCATTTCAGCTCCTTCTTAAATTCTTTGAAGATAGACTTAATTTCATTTTGTTGTTCTTGTGGCTTTTGGGTGATTCCTAGGAGAAAAGTAATGACTTTATGTTGTCATGTTCAAGTAGGATGTCCCTACCATCTTATTTCTTTATTATCTGCCTTGATTTATTCATTTCCTAATTCCACTAATCAGTTACTTGAGAAAATATCTCATTTGAAGGTCACATTTATCTTGTTCAAATGATTTCTTAACCTCTGCAATATAGAGGTACTGCTGGTCACTCCCTTCACTTTAAAATACCCTCATCTTTTGACTCCATGACATGGTATTAAGTGGGTTCTTCTCTGTCTAGTTCTCCTTTTGGGTTTTGATATTGTTGTTTCTGTTTTCTTCTATTATTAATTTTGGGTTTCTCTTAACTCCATCTTCTTCAGAGGCTTTTTAAATATGAAAGATAAAACAACAAAGTTTTAATAAAGGATATGTAACTAGAGTATATCCTCATAATATTGGAGATTTGAAGACATTCTTAAACAAGTCCAAAAAATCACTTCCATAAATAATGTGTTTGAGTGATTTGAATATATTAAAATTCAGAAATCCTTTCCATCAAAAGAAACCATGAAGAACATGACGATTAGGCACAGAATTGGAAAATATTTTTATAATTGAGGAGGGCTCTGATACAAAAATTTTAAAGAACTATGTATTCTTTTATTTATATGCCACAATTTATCTGTTTTGTTACAATGAATGACATTTGGGTTGTTTCATGGTTTTGATTATTATGAAGATTATTGCTGTAACATTCCTATAGGAATCCTGGTGCACATGTGCCTACATTTATAAATAGAAAGGGAATTGCTAGGAATAGAATTTCTAGGTCACAGGGTATTCATATTTTCAACTTTAGTAGATAATGCTAAACTGTTTTCCAAAGAAAATGAATAAACTGAGGCTGCATGTTTCAACTTGGATAAATTTCACAAACAATATTGAGCAAAGAAGCAGTGTAGAAATATATACTATATGATTCCATTGATAGAAAATTCATTAACAGGCAAAAATTAAATTATGTTTTTTGTTTGTTTTAAAGCCAAGGTCGAGACAGGAATGTAGGTGAGCAGTCAGGGAGGCAGGAAGATAAAGGAGGAAGAAGCATTTATTTATTTTATTTAATTGTTTATCTTGGTTGTTCCTCCCTACCTCCCAGCCCCTGGATGGTGACCCTTATCCTTGGGATATTTGTGGACTGCACCAGCAAACCTAATGGCTAAACCACCAGGCCATGCAAACCAGGACATGTATTGTTTAATGGTGGACTTTAGGTGGTAAATAAAGAAAAGCAAAAAAAAAATGACTACCATAAATGTTTTTAGGGTTGTAAGGCCTACAGGTTGTGATGGAGTAATTATGTACAGAGAGTTCCGGAGGTGCTAACAGTGTTCTGTTTCTTGATTTGTGTTTTGGTTACAATGAAGACTTTTTTCTGTAGTAATTTGCTAAAATGTGCATCTATGTTTTATGCATTTTTCTATATATGTTCTTTCACCAATGAAAGTCTTAAAAATGAAAGCTGAGAATTAATTTGAATGAATATAATTTAAGATACTCTTAGGTAATTTTTTTCCTATTTCTGTTTCAATATGATACGGGGAGGATTTTAAAAAGGAAGAATAACACTAGAAAACTCTTCTTTCAACCTAAAAGCTCATGCCTGTGTCTTCTTATAAGGTTTGTTACAGGGTATGTTAATGAAGTAATAAAAATGCCATTTTAGCAAAAAAATACAGGTTTTAAAATTTCCTTTTTTTTCTTATTATCGTTTGTAGTTTAAACATTCCTTTTGTTTTGTCACATAATACTGCTGCGTAACAAAATCCAAAGTAATTTTTTCTCTTATATTTCCAGAATGGTGTTACCATACTTAAGATCAGGAATGTGTCAATACAACAGGGATATATACTTTGGTTAGACAGTTACTTCCTGTCACTAGTAGAGCTTTGAAGTTTTTTCCCCTTGGATTCTGACATGTTTATGGAGAAATTAATATGAATCTACTTAACAGCCTTGTATTTTCCTAGACTCTAATGCAATAGGAGTGATGTCACTAAAAGATATGAAAATATATAATTTATATAATATTAAAATTCTGAGCATATTTGCATATCCATAACAAATCTGCACATGATATTATTGACTTTTAACTTCAGAAAGGATCTAAATTTATTCTGTTTGGCATTTTAGTAACATCTCTTGGCATTCTTGTGTCCCATACAAAAAACTCCAAGAGGCATATGAATGTTGGGAATGTTAGTGACATCTGTGTATTTTCAGTCTCTTCCAGGTGTGCATTTGACTTTGACCAAGATACTGAAGAAATTCAGATTAGAATAGTAGTTTCGTGTTAACAAATTTCTCAGTCAGCAACACAATCTCCTCAGTTCTTTTGTCCAAAGTTTGGCCCATTTCCATTGCTATCAGTTGAGTTTTTAAAGTCATTTAGAGTTTTTAAAGTGATTTAAAATTCCTGGAATTCAGATATAGCAGTTATTTAATTTAGACGATAGGAATGTGAATTTTTTTCTCTTTCTAGCCTCTTTGATGTTGATGAGTGAATAAAACAAGAAAGTTCCACCATTGATTTTGGGTTAGAGATAAGTAAGAGTAACTATTTCTAGGCTTATTGGAATTCCTCATCACTGTTTCTTATCTTTCACTTTTAACTACATAATTCTTTTTTATTTTAATACAGGTACAGCCTGACTCTTTGGACTGGAAAAAATGATAACTATTCCACTGATGACTTGCTTTATATTCGAGACTATTTTGACAAAAAACAAGTTTTCTATGATATCTTGGAACCACAAAATCAAGAATTTAAACAAGCCATTGGACTTAAAGTTAATCTCTAAGAAGATTCTTCTAAATTATTTTATATGTTTGGTTTTATAATCCTCTGCTTTGGTCTGAATTAATTGCCATGTAAATGATTATTGATTGATGCTCCAATTTACTCACATACCAAAAACACTGAGTGCTAACTCTGTCAGGCATGTGTTCTTATAATACTGTACTTACGTAAAAGATCTGAATTGAAGATATTTCAGTGGATCTAGTCTAACAACATATAAAAATTATGCTTTATAAACATTTTAAAAATAATTTTGATATGCTGAAGATAAGGACAGAATCTACATGTCATAACATAGGTTTAAATCATATGTTGTTAGTGTTAGGCTGGCCCAGGGACAAAAGCAGCAGCGGCCATGCCCAGGAAAACGGCAGCCAAGCCCGGGAAAAAGGTGGATGACGTCAGAATAAGGGATGCAACCCCCACACCTGGATTCACAGGGCCAATCCCAATCGCCATATGGGAAGCCCGCGAAATTCCTCTGCTTAAAGAGCCGGTCCCCCTTTCTTCTGGGCGCGACTTCCCGGCCCTCTTCGGACTTGGGAGTTTCGCCCGGGTGTGCAAACCCCAATAAAGCCCTGGCTATTTGACATTTTTTTGTCTGATTGAGCTTTTCTCCTCGCGGAGCCCAGAAAAACCTTACAGTTAGCACATGCATTATAGATATTCCATAAAATATGTTGCCTTCTATTTTCTGGAGAACTGGTTATTTCAGAGACTACAAGAGATCAAAAAGACTTCAAAATGTTTTCAACTTTCACAGAGGCGAACTGCTTTCTTGTAACAAAATCAAATACATTTCCTGAAAACAGATGGATCTAGATGGATCCATATTGTGGGGAAGTGTACTGACAGTGATGTATATTTTTTATATTTGTTGTTTTGATTATAGTATCTTATCTATATGAGCTAAATGCTACTGGGGAGCAGATTTTCATTTCTCATCAAGTTTCTCATCAACACCAACTTAGTTCCTTATCTTCTACTAGAATTTCAAAAACTAGTTCTTCATGACTTTCTTTCTCACACTGTAATCAGAGATCCTCTTGAGTATTTCTGCAAGAGAAAACTTTTCTAAACACCTCTTTTGTTATGCCAAATCAGAAATCATCATAAGTTTCTTAAATTCAACTTTATTGAATTTTACTTTCAAGACCTCATAATAGTCTCTAAAACTCATTATCCTCCAAGACAGTCTTTCTTTTCAAAAATATCTATACCATCAGTGGTTTGTAGATTTTACTTTGACCATTAATTTTAAGGATTTAGTATTATTCTATAATATTGTACATGTTAGTTGTATCTCCTCAGCTAGATTATAAAATCCTTCATGGTAAAGGAGCATATTCTATCCTATCCTTTACAGTGTCTGTGGCATAGTAATGGATAAAGCATTCAGAAAACGTGTTGCTGCTTTGACTTATTGAAAAGTAATTTACTGACGTGCCCTGGTGGAAGAGCTGTTAGGACAATCGCCTCCAAAGGAGCAAGCCACCTATCTCTGAGTTTTGAGTCCTGGGTCTGGGGGGGAAACAACCAGTGTGAACAATTCAATAAAAATAAAATAAAATTCTTCTTTCTCTCCTTCCTGCCTGCCTGCCTACTTGTCTTCATTCCTGCCTGCACCTTTCCCTTAAAAAAAAAAAGTCATTCTTCTTAAAAGAAAAAAGGTAATTTACCAGTGAATACCCTAAAAGTCACTGTTGCCTTTTGTTTATCAACCATTTTCCCCAAAGAACAAAGTAGTTCTAGATGTAAAAGTCATTCTCTATTAAAAAAATAGTATAGTAATATAAAGTAGCACTATGTAAACTAATCTATATTAGCAGTTCTGTGTAGGAAAGAGGCTTTGTTTTGAAATCAGACAGTATTCCCTTACTGCCTCACTCCCATCCCTTTCTAGTCATAGCTTTGGGGAAATATTTAACCACATTTAATGTGGGTTTCCTTAACTATAAATGGGAGGAAAATTGATAATTCTCTTAGAGAATTTTGAAGAATAAGGGAGATTTGAGACATCTAGCTCAGTGCCCATACATCACAATGTTGAATTAATGAAATTAGTTGTCCTACTTTTAGACTTAAATGTTTCTATTCATTGTATACAAAGATAAAGGTAGAGAGAGCACTAAGAACATGAAGCATTGTAAAAATATAAATACTTAAAACAACAGTTGTCTACTTTAAATTTTAGTTCCAACTAAAAGCAATACTGAATTTGTCAAATAACAATTAAACTTCACTTCTTTTTCCTTCCCCTGACCCTGGTTTTCCTGAACCCAGGTCATCGGACTTTACATGCCCTGCACCTTAGCTGCTGAGCCACATGGATGCATCTAAAACTTTGCTTTCTTTTTCCTTTTTCTTTTTTTAATTTTATTTTTTATTATTATTGAAGGGATATTGCATTTTGACAATGACTTGTTTTGAGGTATACATAGTGTATTTGACATATGTAAATAGGATAGTAGGTTTTCTAATATTTCCCATTTCCCCCATCCATCCCCTGTCACTTGGTACCCCTTGATTTGCCTTTTTGTCTCTCATCTCTAAGAGTTCTTATTTATCTGGAGCAGTGTTCTCTCTCTGTCTCTGTCTCTCCCACTCCCCATTTTTAGTGTTGTTTAATTTATGACATTTGTTTGTTTTTTCTTTACCCATCATATGAGTGCTATCATATCATGTCTGTCCTCCTTCTGGCTTATCTCACTAAGCATAATTGTCTCCACATCCATCCATGTTGTTGCAAATGGTAGTATCGTTCCCTTTTTTATGGCTGCGTAGTATTCCATAATGCATACCACATGTGGTGCATACCACATCTTCTTTATCCACGCCTCTGTTGATGGACATTTAGGGAGTTTCCAGCTCTTATCTATTGTGAATTGTGCTGCAGTGAACATGGGAATGCATATATCTCTTTGGATAAGTGTTTTTCTGTCATTGGGGTAAATGCCCATTAGAGGAATAACTGGGTCATATGGAATTTCCACTCTCAATTCTTTGAGAACTCTCCATACTGTTTTCCACCAGCAGTGAATTAGAGTCCCCTTTTCTCCACATCCTCTCCAGCATTTATTATTTCCTTATTTATTTATTTTTTTTTTGGATAACAGCCGTTCTTACCACTGTGAGGTGATATCTGATATCTTATTGTTGTTTCAATTTGCATTTCTCTAATGACAAGAGACAGAGCATCTTTTCATGAAACTACTGGCCATTTGTATGTCTTCCTTGGAGAGGTGTCTATTAAGGTCATCAACCCATTTTTTGATTGGATTGCTTGCATTTTTGGTGTCCAATTTTTTGCATTCTTTTTATATCTTAGATAGTAACCCCTTACCTGAGGTGTGAGAGGCAAATATCTTTTCCCATTCAGTTGGATGCCTTTTTGTTTTTATGCGCATTTCTTTTGCTGAGTAGAAACTCTTTAGTTTTATGTAATCCCACTTGTTTATTTTGGATTGGATTTGACTTGCAATGGGAGTTGAGTTGCCAAAGATATCTCTTAGCTCTATGTCTAATAATGTTTGGCTTCCATTCTCTTCTGTTTGATGTCTTCTGGTCTTATGTCTAGGTCTTTAATCCATTTTGAGTTAATTTTTGTGTATGGTGTTAGGTAATGGTCTAGTTTCAACCTTTTGCATGTGACTGACCAGTTTTCCCAGCACCATTTATTAAAGAGGCTGTCCTTGCCCTATTGTAAGTTTTTGGCTTCTTTGTCAAAAATTAGGTGTCCATGTGAATTTATTTCTGGACTTTGAATTCTATTCCATTGATATGTCTTTCTGTTTTTATATCAGTATCATGTTGTTTTAATTATTATTGCTTTGTAGTAGAGTTTGAAGTCAGGGAGCATGACTCCTCTGTTGTTCGGTTTTTTTCTTGAGGATTATTTTTGCTATCCTGGGTTGTTTATGGGTACAGATAAATTTCATTATTTTATGTTCTATGTCTGTGAAGAATGTCTTTTGGAATTTTGATGGGATAGCATTGAATCTATATATTGCCTTGGGCAGTATGGCCATTTTGATTATGTTGATTCTTCTGATCCATGAGCATGGAATATCTTTCCATTTCCCTGTGCCATCTTCTATTTTAGCAATGTCTTATAGTGCTCATAATATATAGTTCCTTCACCCCTTTGGTTAGGTTTATTCCAAGGTTATTTCTTTTTTTTTTTTTTTTGGTGCAATTGGAAATGGTATTGTTTTGTTCACAGTTCTCTTTCTGTATTTTCATTGTTGGCATATAGAAATGCAACAGATTTTTTAATATTAATTTTGTAGCCACTTTACTGTATTTGTTTATTATTTCTAGCAGCTTTTTACTTGATCCTTTGGGGTTCTCTATGTATATTATCCTGTGAAGTCTGTGTGAAGTTACAGTTTCACTTTTCCTATTTGGATACCTTTTATATCTTTTTCTTATCTAATTACATTGGCCAGGATCTTCAGCACTTTATTGAATAGTAATGGTGAGAGTGGATATCCTGGTCTTGTCACTGATCTTAGGGGAAAAGTTTTCAGTTTTTCTCCAATGAGTACAATGTTGGCTGTGGGCTTGTCATATATAGCCTTAATTATGTTGAAGTATGTTCCTTCTGTACCTATTTTTTGGAGGGTTTTTAACATAAAAGGGTGTTGAATCTTCTCAAATACTTTTTCTGCATCTATTGAGATGATCATGTGGTTTTTGTCCTTTTTATTGGTATAGTGTATCACATTTATTGATTTGAGTATGTTGAACCATCCCTGCATCCCTGGAATAAATCCCACTTGATCACGGTGTATGATTCTTTTTATATGTTGTTGAATTTGATTTTCTAGTATTTTGTTGAGAATTTTTGCATCAGTATTCATTAAGGATATCGGTCTATAGTTTTCTTCTTCGGTGCAGTCTTTATCTGGTTTTGGAATTAGCATAATATTGTCATAAAAAGTGTTCGGAAGTTTTCCCTCTTCTATTTTTTTGCAATAGTTTAAGAAGGATTGGAATTAATTCTTTTTTGAATACTTTGTAGAATTCACTGGTGAAACCGTCTGGTCCAGGGCTTTTGTTTCTGGGAAGATTTTAGATCACTGTTTCAATCTCCTTGCTTGTGTTTGATCTGTTCGTGGTTTATAGTTCTTCTCTATTTAGTTTGGGATATTGTACCTTTCCAGAAATGTGTCCATTTCTTCTAGGTTATTCTGTTTGTTGCTTTATATATTCTGTTTGTTGTACATAGTATTCTCTTATAGTCCTCTGAATTTCTATTGTATCTCTTGTAATTACTCATTTTTCATTTTTGATTCCATTTATTTGTGTTTTTTCTCTCCTCTTTTTTGGGAATCTGGCTAATGGCCTGTCTATTTTGTTTATTCTTTTGAAAAACCAACTTTTTGATTTGTTGATTTTTTTGAATAGTCTGATCTGTAAGTCATTGATTTCTGACCTAGTCTTTATTATTTCTTTCCTTCTGTTGGATTTAGCCTTCTGTTTTTCTAGTTCCTTTAGGTGATGACTTAGGTTTTTTATTTGTGGTTCTTCCTGCTTTTTGAATTAGGATTGTATCGCTATAACTTTCCTTTTCATTACTGCTTTTGCTACATCTCATAGATTCTCATACATTGTTTCTTCATTTTCATTTGATTCCAGATATTTTTTAATTTCTTCCTGAATTTCCTCTTTTACCCATTGGTTGCTTAACAGTATGTTGTTTAATCTCCACTCTTTTGTGGTTTTCCTCTTTCCCCTCTTGGTTGATCTCTAGTTTGGTGCCATTGTCATCTGAAAAGATGCTAGATATGATTTCAATCTTGGAAAATTTACTGAGACTTGTTTTGTGTCCCAACATATGGGACCTCGAGAATGTTCCATGAGCACTGGAGAAGAATGTGTAGTCTATAGTTTTTTGGTGAAGTACTCGATATATGTCTGCTAGGTCCAGCTCTTCTATTTTGTCATTTAAAGATCTTGTTTCTTGTTGATTCTCTGTCTGGATGATCTGTCTTTTACTGAAAGAGCAGTATTATAGTCTCCTACTATTATTGTGTTGCCATCAATATTCTTATTTAGATCCGTTAATATTTGCTTGATATATTTGGGTGCTCCTATATTGGGTGCATAAATGTTAATAAGTGTTAAGTCTTTTTGATGTATTGATCCCTTTATCATTATATAATGTCCATCTTTATCTTTTTAATCTTCTTTGGTTCAAAGACTACTTTATGTGATATGAGTATAGCTGTTCCTGCTCTTTTGGATTCAGCGTTAGCTTGGAGTACCATTTTCCATCCATCCACGTTTAGCCGTTGCTTGTCTCTCGACCTAAGATGAGTTTCTTGTAGACTACATAGAGTTGGGTTATGTTTCTTAATCCACTTAGCAACTCTGTGCCTTTTGATTGGTGAGTTCAATCCATTTACATTTACAGTAATTATTGACATTTGAGAACTTGCTACTGCCATTTTGATTTTTGTTTTCTGGTTATGTTGATCTCTTTGTTACTTTGTTATATATTTGTGATGTTTTACCTCTTTGGTTCAGCTAGTAGGACCTCTTAAAATTTCTTGTAGAGGAGGTTTTGTGGTTGCAAACTCTCTTAGCTTTTGTTTGTTGGGAAAAAACCTTAGTTTCTCCCTCAAATTTGAAAGAGAGTTTTGCAGGATGTAGTATTCTTGGTTAGCATTTTTTGTCCTGAAGTATTTTGAAGACATCATTACATTCTCTTCAAGCCTGTAGACTTTCTGCTGAGAAGTCTGCGATTAGTCTGAGACGAGTGCCTTTACATGTTACCTGATTTTTTTCCCTTGGCTACCTGTAGAATCCTTTCTTTGTCTTGGATTTTTGATAGTTTCACAATTATGTCTTTTTCTCTTTGCCTTCTGGGATACCCAGTATTCTAATATTGCCTTTCCTCATGGCGTCAAATAGTTCTCTGAGTGTTTCTCCTTTTTTTTTTTTTTTTTTTTTTTTTTTTTTTTTTTTTTTTTTTTTTTTTTTTTTTTTTTTTTTTTTTTTTTTTTTTTTTTTTTTTTTTTTTTTGCATTTAATTTCTTTTTCTTCTTCTTGGCTCCTTTCTGCATTACTATCCTCTTTATCACTAATCCTTTCCTCCATTTGGATTATTCTGGTTCTGTAGCTTTCTACATTATTCTTAGTTTGATGAATTATCTCCTTTAAATCCTGTGTTCCTGTTAGTTTTTCTGTAGAGCTTCAATCTCCGCCTGTTGGTGCTTAATTATTTGTTTAAGCTCTTTGTTTTGTTAATCTGAATTTTCTTTTAATTCTCCGAATTTATTTATGATTACAGACTTGAATTCTTTATCTGTTAGGAAAAAACATTCTTCCGTATCTTCAAAGTTAATTTCTGATGAGCTATCACTTTGTTGTGATTCCATTTCCTGAAGTTTCAGGGTGTGTTGTGTTTTTTTCCCCCACCATGATTTGGGACTTGTTGACCTGCTAGTTGTTTGTTTGTTTTAATTTCTACCAGGGGGAGCTCTATTTTTTGTTTTATTTTGTATGTTTGACTCTTACAGGCTTCCATAATATATCTTGCTGTGTCAGGGAGTGATGATGGCTGCTGGGTGCGGGTAGGCACAGGGTTGGGGGTGTAATGGCTGTCTGTGAGTCTGTAGTTTTGCCTCCTGATGGTGGGGGAGAGGTAGACTTGTTGGTAGAACTCTGCTGGCTGGGGCTACGTGACTTGAGTCTGCTGTTTGTGCTTATGTCCCTTGTATTCACCAAACCACCAGGGCCAAGTCCTTTCCATGGGCTGTTCTTCCAGTGTCTTAGCCACTGGATCCCGATTCCCAGGGGCCCCAAGCCCTAGGTGTGTAGTGGAGAGTGCTGTATGCTCCTGTTCTTTCTGTCTCCAATTTTCTCCTTCTGGGTTTTTTCTAGGCAAGAGTTGCTGGCAGCGTTATCCACGGCCCCTCCCCTGCATAGTTTGACTAAGGCTTGCGGCTCCCTGCTCTGTCTGATTTTGTTCCCCTAGAGGTTAGGGAGACTTCCTGTGCTCTTTTGCCCGAAGAAGGGCAAGGCAGCAACGGGGTCACTGTTGCTTCTAACCCCTGGCACATGAAGACAAAGGTTGCATACTTTCATCGCCGCCAGGCTTCTGTTTCCGTGGTTCCCCTTTATTAACCAAGAGTTGCCAGCAGTGTTGCTGTTTGACTCAGGTTTGCAGCTCCCTGCTCTGACTGAGTTCGCATCCCTAGAGGTTAAGGAGACTGCCTCCCTTTTTCTTTTTTAAAGGAAAGCTGTAGGCAGAAATGAAAGCAAGTGGAGGTAGGTAGCAGGAGAGAGGAGGAAGAAACACTTTATCTTATTTAATTGTATATCTTGGTTGTTCCCCTCCCACCCCCACCCCCAACCCTGGGATGCAAACCTGAGTCCTTGGTATCCATGTGGACCGCACCAGCTGAAGGTGACTGACCAAACAACTACTCCACAGGGCATGTCAGACTGCTTTCTATAGTTGTTTGCCAAAAGCAAAAGGTGAAATTTCATAACTATAAAGTGTTAACAACTGTAATGTTGAATAACTAAAAATATAGTAAAAAATGTTTAATTTACAGATTTTCTAAAATTAAATATAAATGTCTACATTTATAGAGTTGAATTGTAAAGGAACTGCATTTTGATGAAGTTTGCAATAAAATTCATTTTTCTAGAAGATTATTTGTTCTACTTGATTATCTGACTCTTAAAAGGAAAGGTATAGGCAGCAATGAAGGCAAGTAGGCAGACAGGCAGGAAGAGAGAGGAGGAAGATACATTTATTTCTTTTATTTAGTTGTTTATCTTGGTTGTTCATCCCACTCCTCTCAAACCTGGGTTCTTAGAATGTATGTGGATTATGTCTGATGGCCTTATCCACTAGGTCAAATTCTTTTACATTGAGAAATTTATTATTGAGAAATTATCCACTGAGTTACCTAGGTTAAGATTTAAAGGTATACTCTGACAGGCCCTGGTGGAGTAGTGGTTTGGTCAGCCATTTCCAAAGGAGTGCAGCCCACATGTATCACAAGGTCCCAGATTCCTGTCCTAGATCTGGAAGGGACAACCAACATGTACAACTAAATAAAATAAGAATAGAGAATGCTGCTTCCTCCTCTCTCTTCCTGCCTGCCTGTTCCTTTAAAAAAAAAAAAAAGTTTATTTTAAGGTGTTCTCAGGGTCTCTGTCCTAGTGGTCCTCATCAACACCATCCTTTTACTCTTCAGTGTGGTGGTTTCTCTCTCGTCTTTGTACCCACCATCCTTTGTCTAGTGGTCACAGTTTATCCATTCACGTGTGTCTTTCATGAGGGAGACATGTGACAGGACTTCAGGACTCAGAAGAAACTGGGAGGGGTGAGGACAGGGCAGGCTGCTAATGTCTGGTGTTCTGAGGCTTTGCGAAGAATGAAGAAATGATGCCTTCCTTAAAGGTTTCGTGGACTAGTAGGGTGAGAGAGACCTATAAGCAAGAAGTTGAATATTTGCTTTAACTCCTGTGATTAAACTATAGTTGTAGTGGGAGACAGCAGTCTGTTCTAATTAAGAGAAAACACTTGTGTCTTGAATGATGAGTAAGAATCACCAAGTAGACTTAGAGAAGGGCTTTTCAGACAGAGCACAAGAGCAAAGGTAAAAGAGCCTGATATGACCTGTTCAAAAAAGTTTGTGGGGGCATCTTACTATGGGCTGGACGTTAGATGGGCCAGATTCATTTTCTGAGCTAAGGAGTTTGTTTCTGTTCTTTTAGATTATGGAGGTCATCCGACCAATTTTTAATCAGGGAAGCTTGTCAATTTTGAGTGTTACACAGGTGATTACAATGGCATGAGAAAGGGCAAACCAATTAGGACACTTGGAATTCTCAAAGTGAAAGCAGATAAAGCCATGAATTAAAGTGTTAGAAAAAGGGAATGAAAAAGCTTAAGAGATAGAGAAGGCTAGGAAGGAAGAATTTGTAAGAGTTTTAAAGCTGGCTGATTGGAGAGTAGGAGGAAGAGGGAAGAGGAAGAGTCTGGCATATGTATTTTTGACTTGTATAACAGAGGGCCTGGTGGTGTCACTGTCTCATATAGAATAGGATTGAGGTCAGGTGTAGCTGTATTTCTCAGGAATTTGTTGATATTGCTACTTTATACCAAGTTGAAAAGAAAAATGAAGCCCCTACTTGCCTTCCCCTGAATTCACTCATCTCCCACTTTAACTTTAGAAAGGGTGCTCTTTTTCATTTTACCAATTTATTGTCAATCCTCTCCTCAAGTAGTGGCTACTTTACTACGTTTTTAATTGTTTCGTGGTTTTGAACAATATATTTACCCGCAAAGTCCCATCATCAGAGTAGAGGAAAAACAGGCAGGGTTTGAAGGGCTCACCCAGCTTTCTGTCCTCTAGGGAAGCCCTTGGTTTCTGTTTCTGCTTGGAAAAATGATCAGTCTAAATCTGGCAGCTGAACTGTTTGGAGTTTGCTGCTGTAGAATCTTGATGAAGGTTGATCGTTGCTCCCTTTTTCTCTTTTCCTTGAATGAAAGCATTTACAAACTTGAAGACACACCTGTGTGGCTCAGGCGGTTCAAGTGGCTGAACTGCAGACCCTATGAAATCCAGGGGCCCGGGGTTGAGATCCAGGGCTGGGGGAAGTGTGGTGGTGGACGAAACAAAACGAAAGTTTAATTGAAATGTTGGTGCGAGAGTCTGTTGTCAAATCAGGAGCTAGTCAAAACACTTGGAATTAAAGTAGAAGGGCATAGTTTCCTTTAAGAAATCTTTGATGACTTCTTCAGTCAGCTCTGTGGCCTTTCTTTTGAGGCACATCCCTTGCTAGACTGTAATTACTCTATAAGTCTGTATTTTGCCCTCAACTGTGCAGTTTTGTGGGAAGAAACAATTCTTTTTTGTATAATGCTTAGCCAGAATCAGCCCTTAAAAAATGCATGCCTAGGCACGCCCCGGTGGAGCAGCCATTAGGTCAATTGCCAGGGAAGGACATAGACCAGTACCCCTGGATTCCAGTCATGGGTCCAGGGAAAAGCAACCAGTGTGAAGAACTAAAATGGAAATAAAATAAAATGCTTCTTCCTCCTCTCCCTGCCTGCACCTTTAAAAAAAAAAAAAAAAAAAGAATGCATGCTTGCCTGAAGGGATGGATGGATGGATGACACAAAAAACTCAATAATTTCTTAGACCGGTTGTTCTCACAGTGTTATCAGCAAGCCCTGAGTTATGCATTTTTAGGAGATCCACGAGGGAAAGATCGTTTTAATAATTTGTATGACATAATCACAATTTTACAGCAGCAGTGTTTACCTCACTATGTTGATATTTGTACTGATGGTGGAAAAAGAATGGTAGGTTTAATTGTTGATGCTTCGTGTGAATCAACTAGCAATTGTATTTCTTCACAGTCACACACTCACATTAAAAAGGGAAAAAAGACAAGTGTATCATAAGTGATTCAGCAAAAATGGTTAATTTTAGTAAATCTTGACCCTCTTTTTTTGACCCCACACATTTTTTTTAAACATTCTATGTTATAAAATGGAAAACAGACATGAAATAGGTCTGCAGACTGAAATTCCGTGGTTGTCTTAAAGAAAAGCACTCACTGCAAAGTGAACTAGCCATTTTTTCAATGGAAAAAATATTAAAGGTGTTGAAGAACACCTGATAGACTGTTAGCCTTGGGTGTTTGCAAATATTTCTCAAAAATGAACAAGGCAAGTTTGTTACTTCAAGGAAAACATCTGAAAATATTTTGCCAAGGATAAAATCTAAGTTTTTACATGAAAAATTAGAATTTACATAAATTTGAATCAATCTTTGTGAGCTTGATAATTCCTAATACTTAAAGACTTCTCTGTTATCAGTGGTAATAGTAATAACTATTTTTATACAAAGAAACGTCAACATTTGGAAGAGGTTATGATTCAAGGAATCAATAGTTTCCAAATGACTAGTTCATGCTATTATGAAATCTTGCATGGTAAGGAATCTATTCAAAGTGCAAGGCAGAACAATGAAATTTTGTGTATCAGAAGACGGAAATTCTTTGACGTGGTTTCAGATTCCACATGATACCTAGTCTTTTAAGAAACTAATGCTTCCCAACTTGGGTGTAGTATCAAGGGGGACTATCCACAATTAGCTGAAAAGTCTTCTTCAAATATTTCTTCCTTTTCCAATTACACATCTGTATAAAGCATATCGTCTTCACAGGCTTCAACTAAAAACGTATTACAGCACATTGAATGCAGAAACACGGTGGTTAATCTAGCTGTTTTCTGTTAAACCAAGTCTTAGAGATTTGCAAAAAACAAAACAATGCCATTCTTCTCACTAAATATATTTTGGAAAATGTTTCATATTTTCATAAAATATTTATGCTAACATGCAATGAGTTTAATGTTGAAGAATTAATATATTTAAGATTTCCCAGTTTTAATTTTTAATGTAAACATTGATACACATAATCCAGAGTAAGAGGTTTGAGAACCTCTGTTTCAAGATGTCTTAGGTGTTCAGAATGGAAATGGTTAAAGGTTAATGGCATTTGTGCTTTACTTTTTCTAAACTCAGAGCATTGTTTCTTTAAGTTATAAAAATTTGGTAGTATATTTAAATGTATTTTATGTCCAAGTGTATTCAGTTATTGAAAAAGTTTCATTTTTAATTAAAATAAAAATACATGGAGGTGGTTAAAAATGCAAATAGTACAACAAAATATTTAATTTTGTTGTTGTTGTTAAGAGGGATGTATAAAATTAATGACATTTAGAACTTTATAGGTGATAGAATATACTTATAACCATTGTTTTAATTAATCATATAAACTAATATTTTCTAGCTTTTCAAAATTCCTTATCATCATACTTATGATACTGAAAATAAACAGTAAAATTTTAGACTGCATGCTATATTCCAGGCACAGTTTTAAAGAGTCTCTTGGGTATTTGACAATGCCAGTGTCACTTATGAAGACAGTCTCCTCAAATTATTTTCAAAGCTGATTCCTTCATTGCCAAAGCTGCCCTTATGAGTTGGAAATTGGTATGTGTCTTGTTTTGATAATAATTATTCTTATTTCAGGACTATATTTTCCATTTTCATCCAGTAGATTTTGCTTTAGAAACATTTTGGATGCTCTATAGAATCCTACTCAAAATTACTCAAAGAAGGTTCTCACAAAGAGACATATCCAGAATATCTAGGAGAAAGATCAACATCTAGACTACAGGAAGGGTAAGAACTAAGACAGGTATCCTAGGCAAGACCTAACTGCCACAGACTCAAATATTCCCCTAAACAAATTC
The DNA here is from genome assembly GCA_004363575.1 of Solenodon paradoxus. Taxonomy (NCBI): domain Eukaryota; kingdom Metazoa; phylum Chordata; class Mammalia; order Eulipotyphla; family Solenodontidae; genus Solenodon; species Solenodon paradoxus. The sequence goes on from RJWH01000202.1 coordinate 116,391, forward strand.
AATTACTGAGAGAAAGCCCCATTGACTCATGTGGGTTATGCCTTTGTTTCCTTGGGTCAGTCATCCTTGATCCAACTTACTGCTGGGGGAAAGGAGGCCAGTGGGACTGATAAATGATAGAAAAAACCATTAATTGACAACATCTTTTTTGAAATATTTTGCCTGATAATCAAAATTTAAATTTGTGCCACTATCACTTCTAGTTGAAAAGACTTTAATCTTTATTCAATAAAAGTCATTTCTTTTGGCTTTGGAAATTTCAGCTACAACTAAGACTAGTACCTATAAAACAGATGCATGAAGTATCATCATATCCTTAAGTTAAAGTTAAAAAATATTTTCTCATTGTTAAAATGTGATATACATAATGTATCTGATTCCCATTGCAAACATCTGTGACTTACCAATGGGATCCCAGTGATATACTTCACTTAATGGAATGAAATATTCCATTGGATGGTATGACACTCAGGCTCAAACAGTTCAGTCCCTCAAATGTTCTTAGACTTTGTAGAAAGCTAAAATGCTTCCAAATACGGCTAATAAAGTTTCAATCCTACTAAAAATTTTTCATGTTAGGACAACAATAGCAACAAAAGTTATTCTTAGTTTTGTTTGTTCAAAGTAAACATATGTAGCACACTTCCTCTTGAAATTATGTTGAAATATCATTCATATTTCATATTTTAGTAGAGTACTAAATGCTAATGAATGTATTTAGCACTATTACTAAATATTAGCAATCAATTAGTATTTAGTACTATAAAAATGAAGCAGGATTTATATTTGGGATAAATAAAAATAATAGTCCAATTGACATTTAAAATTTTTATTGATATTATTTTGCTTATGAACTCTATTTACAGATTCTTCCAAATTGTATCCTTGCAACATAAAGCCAAACACTTTTCTCAATATTAAAACTCACAAAGGGGTTTAGTTGCCTATAAACAGTAAGTACAATCCAAAGTCCTCAGTCAAAAATATTTCTAATGTAATTAACATGAATATTCTTCAAAACATTAAATGAAGACCTCTAATTATTTTTTTGAATAAAACCCACAAGAAATTAAATAATTGCTATGCATAACTTACTTTTATAAAATTACCAAGAAATTACCAGGAAAAGTATTGTCAACTGTTAGGCTGATCTCTAATGAGAGAAGGCAAAGAAAGTTTTGTGTGACAATCATCACATCACTCAGGTTTCATGTAGCTTGATTTATTATTGTAAAACTGCTAGATTGCAATAAGGAGACTGTGTACCATATTTGATAGATAATGTAGTCATAATATTTTATGTTAGTAGCATGATATTCATTTATCTTGTTAGAAGTTATGCACAAATCCTAAAAGACTAGAAGACTGGAATGTCACACTAAGGAAATTATCCTTATATAAGTGTCTAATACTTATATATCTGAAATAAAGAGATATTATTTAATATTGGTCAATATTTAGCATATTATATAATTAAGTTTCTGCTGGATTTCTTAATATTAGTAATTTAATGTAATCTAGTAATAAGATTTTCTTTGCAAAACAAAGCAAGCATTTAGTTTCTTTTGTGATAACGCAAGCTTTTTTTTTGATTGTTCTTAGACAAAAATAATTTTATATAAGTAGAAAGGAATGCCTTTTACGTTTTATATTGTTTTGTTATTGGGACCCTATGTATACGTTTCAGAATATACTAACGATTAAAAGGTAAAGAGAAAGAATTCTACATAATGATATTTTAGGAAAGGTTGTTTATAAAACCAAACAAAATGAAGCAAAACACAGCACATAAACACTTGGCATAGATTATTACTAGCTTGTGAAACTCTAATCTGCCATTTTGACACAGATTAGGTTAACAACATGAATATTGGATGCCCAGTCCACTATAATGGTTGACCTTTAAATTTTTTAGTTAGATCTTCACCTACCTTCACTCAACAATTTTTAAGAATTAGTTCATTCTTTCTAGTTTTGGCTTATGGACCAGCAATTTTTTTATAACCATCAGTGTTTTCTCTTATGCTTTTGGCATCCTTGGAAAACTACAGTCATATCTATTGATTTGAAATACTGAAAGAAATTGACTTACACATAATCATGCAATGTTTCCTAATATTTGGCAAATCTGCAAAATAAATTTTTATTTTCAACATATGTAACTTCTTTTCTTTGCTGATTTTTGTTTACATTCAATATTTGAGGGTGTGCCGTTGGGTCTCAGGTGGCTGAGACGGCAGGGGAGTTCCCTACCAGGGGTGGAGTTGAGGGTGGGGGGGGACCAGAATAAACAAACAAAGAAAAAAATGCTGCTTCCTCCTTTTAAAAAAACAAAACAAAAACAACTTGAACCATGTGAAGATTTTAGATATTGGAAGATTTGCGAAAATATCTTTAATTTTATTTGAGAAAATTTTCCTAGAAGAAACTACACATTTGCAGGTCCACAGTGCCTAGTATAATAGAGGAAATTTTAATCCCTCTAACTAGATGGACTAACCAATTTGAAAATTTAAAGGATGAACATTTGAGATTTCTTCTATAGCTCTATACTCAGATAGTGATATTTGAACAAAACATTTTCTAGCCATCTCTCAAAAATTTACTAATTGCTTAATTTGTTCTGTTTGCAATGACTGTCTTCTTAACAACATTTTTTTACTTTTGAATTCTTTAGGGAAAACAGGAACTGTTGGCACAAGTACTTTTTGACCACAAGAATGAAGGCTGGAAATCTTGTTGTTGACATTAATATCTGAGAAGGGTGGATGAGGATTCACATTTAAGGGTGGCAGAAATCCTGGCCTGGTTTGCATAATACTGTGATCTAAGGAAAAAGCTCCTGACCCACGCCTTTCTAAAAGTGCATGATTTCTCCTGCTTAGAGGACCGGGGGGCACATTCTCCAAGACTTCTTTGGACCCTGACAATAAGGAAGGTGCCGGAGAAAGGATTTTTTTCTTTCCTGGAAGCACTCTGCCGTCTTCTACTGTTGTGGGAGTAAGACCAGCGGAGAGCTGTGAATCAGAGCTGTAGTGATTTGCCCCGGAGTTTCTTTTCTGAACTATACTTCTTAGGGTGGAAGTAAATATCGGCTGGTTAGTGTCTGGGTCCTGGTCCCCAGAGAGATCAATGCATTGCTGATTTCCTTCTAAAAAAATTGATTGATAATTTATTTCATCAGATGACATCTTTCTTGAACTGACCTGATCAAAGACTCTTAGCAAATGTGCAGTATCTTTTATATCAATACTTTGGTGCCTAGTGATGAATCGCTTGGAAAGTGCCAGTCCATTGGTTTTGTAGGATGATTCTTCTTCTGGAGTAATGTCCTGGAGCTCCTCTTGCAAGGAAGCCACTCTTTTCTGGTGCATTAATGAGGGCGGGCTCTTGATCCAGTGTGGAGCCTGGGGTAGCTTGGATGCAGCAGAGGCCATAGCAGTTTTCCTCACAGGGGAGTCTGGGTTCCCAGTATCATCACTGCTTCCTGAAAGCTCCAGATCTTTAAAGCCAAAAAGCGTCCTTTCAGTTTCAGAAGAAAGTGAAAGTGGTGATGAGGTTGTTTTTACATCTATTTCTGAAGGAGTGGCTGGGGGATGACACCCATCAATATCCACAGGAGGCATATTTAAGTACTGTTTGGTGGTGTGCCTGCCAGAGGGTGATTTCGCTGTGGTTATAATAATGACCTCTTTCCCTTTCGCTTTGCAAGCACTAAGTAGAACTTTCAAGGTCTCTCTATCTTCTGAATTTATAGCATAAACAAGGGCTGAGTAACTAGAATGGTCCTGCAAACTCAGATCAGCCCCACTCTCTAGGAGCAAAGACACAACTTCAGGACCAGCCTTTTCTAAGCAAGCATGCATCAAAGCAGTTTTCCCAGATTTGTCCTGTATGTTGGGATCAGCATTATTTTCTAGTAGGTATTTAACCATTTTGGCCTTACTAACACTCTGGTGATCAACATGTTTGGTCTTACACGCAATCATCAAAGGTGTTTCTCCACGGTCATTGCTCTCATTGATGTAGGAGCCACCTTCCAGCAACAGTCTTGTGAGGCGAAGGCGACTCTGATGGACAGCTTTGATCAGGGAATTTCCATCACTTGAAATTTCTATCCCTTCATCCATCTTCAGAAGTCAAAAATCAATACCTGGTCATCAAAGAAGATAAAGATCAAACAATTAGCTAGAATCAATGTCCCAATTTATAGTCATTTTGTTATTCACGACTCATTTCTTCAATACATGCAAAGAGAACATAAGGGAGTTTTTGTTATTAATCAATAAGAGCAAAATAGTGACTTGCAAAATAAAAGAAATTTTAGATAGTACCATCCTTTAGGGAATTACAAACTAAAATTTCCTTTCAAAATCTTCATGGAATATTTATAAAACCAATGAAGTCCTCCCTTAAATCCCATATTAATTAAACAATAGCCTGCTTATTTTTGACTTATGGGAAATATTTTAAAATAATATTAAAATGCAAATGTAAGCAAAAAAGAAAAAATTGTGAAACTGCAAGTGAATCAATTAAAGCAGCATGTTTGTGGCAGCTTAATGTAAAAACATCTCAGTACTAAATTACCTAAATGTGCTCTTCAGTGAAATAGCATATCTACTATACAGATTTTTCAGTTTGAATGACATTTCTGTTTCCTTTAGAGGATGAAAAATAGTCGGACTACAAGACATTAAAATAACCGATGTAACTTCTGGAATCTACAGGCATTGGTGAGCACATTATGATGTGTTTTTAAATCCATTATTTAAATCATACACTGACTACGGAATTCATAAATACTGTTGGATTAATGTGTAGATTTATACACATTTAATTTTTAGTCATGGAAACTATAAGTTATACATGATTTATTTAAATAATTTAGATCATTCCCTTAGATGATAAAATTTATCTTATTCTAGGACTGAAAAAATGTTTGTCTTTTAACAGTCCTTAGATTTGGGGAGAAAAAAATCAAGTGGCAGTTTATATACTATTTAAATCTATTTCATTTCACTGGTTAGTTTTTAGACATTGAGAAATATTATTCTTCATACTCCTTTTTTAAAATTAAGACTATGGCATATGAATTTCTATTAGAAATATCTATTATATAATGGAAATATAAAGTGGAAATACAGGACCTCTTAACAGAAACAAGAGAGCAGAAAGTAACTGAAGAAAAACGGGAAAGACAGACATGCATACACAATTAATTCAACTGTTAAACAACTATAGGCTCCTAATACATGCTGGGCGCTGAGCTCCATCCCAGAACTCACAAATCAGAGCCCACATTTTAACTAGCTCCCTAAGTGATGTGTATGCACACTGAAGCTTAAGAAGCTGCAACTTGCCATCCAGATCATCTTATGGTGAGGCTTCAAGATGACAAGCCTCAACCATGTGCTCAAGGGCTCTCATCAGCTCTTTAATACAAGCCCTTTAATTATGAACAGGCGGTCAATACAAAAGCCAAAAAGCTTCTTATTTTAAAAACAGAGACCAGAATAGGAAAAAAAAAATTTGGAGCTAACAGATCTTAGGAAAACGAAAAAACTTCAAAAACTCATTATCTTCAACAGCGTAAGAGGATATTGTAGCCATGAAACAAGAATAAGGTTCTACACATAAAAGAATATTCAGAGCCTATAACAAGCTCTCAAAAGGTAAAAATGTGATACAAACTGCAAAACTCAATAGAAGGGTTAGATAAAAACACTAATAAAAATCCTTCACTGTCAAGTGAAAAGTATTTTAAAAAGTAAGAAAATTAGAAAACTAGACCAGGAAATCCAACATTCAACTACTAGAAATCCCAGCAACAGATAATAGCAGGATTAGAGAGAAAGGGTGTTCAGGAGAGGAAATGATGAATGAAACCAAGGGCATTTATCAGAATTGAGGGACATGAGTTCCCAAGTTGAAAGGGCCAAATTAGAACAGCACAATGAATGAAAATACTCCCTGATCATGGCACATGGTTGTAAGTTTCCAGGACATGAGAACAGAGAAGATTCCGCAGATTTGGAAGCAGAAAGTGGGAATAAATTAATTTATTTAATTAAGTCTCAGACACAAGTGAAAAACAAAAAATAAAATGAAAAGCAAAGCAAAGGGAATGATTAACATAAAATGTCTATAGAGGGTGCACCTTGGTGGCCTAACAGTCTGCTACTTCCCTGGGAACAGTCCCACATACATCCCAGGGTCCCAGTTTCAAGAGCCAGGGCCGGGGGAACAGCCAAAGTGGACAACTAAGTAAAAATAAATAAACTGCTTCTGACTCTCTCTTCCTACCTGCCTGCTTACTCATCTTCATTTCTGCCTACACCTTTCCTTAAAAAAAAAAAAAAAAAAAAAGAACAAGTTTATATAAAAAAATAAAATCTATAGAAAGATAGCTTGTGGTGGGGGTTGGGGGAAAACACAATTTGGAAGGGAGACACAGAGGGCTTTAAGGTTTAGCTAATGTTGTTTTTCAACCTGGATGGTGTGTTTATGGGTCTCTATTATTATTATTTAAACAGCATGTATTTCACATATTCTTTATGATGCTACTATTAACTTTTTATTGTAAAATAAACAGTTCATGTTTCAGAATTTAATTTTATAAAGAGACATAAAAGATCTTACTTTTTACAACTTAATCTAATTCTTGTGGTATTATCAGTAGTATTTCTACCCAAACAGTCAAGGAGCTTCAACCAGTAAGTTCCTAAAAGGCATTATTCAAAAGAATATCCTTAATCACTTCCATTTAGTATTCAAGATGCCAAGCAATGAACATTTACTCAATATATGATAGTGAGTGTCATGCTTTTTGTCCCCCTGTGCAATATTCTACTACAATTATTTCAGAACCAGACATACCTGCAACTCAGAAGCTTTGAATTTAGGGTTGGTTGACAGCTTGGGTCCCAAATCAGAGGTCTATTCTGAATGTAAAGCATCTGAAAAGAGTTCCTGTGAGAGACGGATCACAAAAGAAATCTTCTTTTATCATCTTTCATATCCAAATGGGTTTAATAATGCAGAGATTTAGAGAAATGAGCTGGAACATAATATCAAATATAGAAACCACTTAGTAATTGCTACTTAAGACGAGATACAGTATCAATTATATAAAAACACCTTTGACCAAAAGTAGCATGCGAGAAACAGATATATTCAAATGAGAATAAGTTGTCAGAGACTAGATTTCAGTATTATACTCTCATACAGTTTTTCATACTGGGGCCAATCTTGTCCAAGGAAAAAAAAAATCTCCTAAGAATTTTTTGGAAAGAGTTTTAAACCTGCTCACCTGTCCCCCAAGTAAAGGCCTTTCTTCATAATACTAACCTAATAATACTAAGCCTGACCACTTTCTCTCAAGGGTGATATCAGGAGGCAGAAGGGGCTGGCAATGTACTGTAGGCTAGGATGCCTGAAGTGGGCAGTGGTTCCACCATGGTCCTGGGGAAAGGGGAGCTGTAACTAAAGTTCTGAGAAGCAGTTCATAGAAGCAAGCAATGGTACCACTCCCTTGTGGCAGCTGGTGAATCTCCTAGCCAGTTGGATGTAGACAGATCCACCCCCAAGTGCTGAATGATTGTCTAGCAAAACAACTCAGTGTGGTTGACTCTTTGTGCTGCTCATTTCTGAAGCCCAGCAAAGTTGTCACTTTATAAAATGGTCACATATAGAGCAATTTTAAAATTATTTAAATGTTACATTTTTTCAGAAGAAAAAAGTTACCAGATGCTCTATTCTCTACTTGCGTACATGTTTGTTTTCCTAGTATCCTAAATATTCAGTACCTTGTGGGAATAATCCCTTTGTCTTTATGTTTCCTACTTTTTCAGTTGGTTCTTGGATCTTGCCTCATCTGCTTGCACATCAAAAATGCCTGTATTGAAGTGTGACTCCCTCATAGTGGTAAGCTTTCCCTGTGATGAAGACTAGTCACCTGCCTATAATTATCCTAGTTCAGAAATGTCCTTCCCTCTTGTCTCTTCCCACTGAGCACCCTGGGCTGATCCCATATTAACATTCTGTCAGACCCTTTGTTATAATCTAGCTTACAAATGATTCCTAAATTTACTTATACCTTCTAAATAGATAGCAGTCCAACTGAAGAGCGCTTGGGGGTCAGACAGAAACAGATATTGGTCAAATCTTACTAGCTGTTGGTCACATCTCTCCACTCTCAGTTTTGCACTCCTCATCTGTGAAATGAGAGGAGGGTGAGGCAATGGAATCAGAGAAAGACTTCTTCTTATTACTGTAGTCTCCAAAATTTTTATTTAGAATACAGTCTTCTTTAATTTTTATCATTTCTCTAATTTACAGCCTGTTTAAATAGCAGATAAAATATTTGAAATGATTTTTTAGGTTCTATCAATAATGTCTTGTAAACAGAAATGTCATCTAATCAGTTAACTATGTAAAGAAATGCATTTCCTTAGCATTTCCAAATATAACAATTTCAACATTATTATGAGATATTAATATTAAACATCAGGATAAACTGCTTTTTATTTTATAATTAGAATGTCTTTAACATCACAAAGCGTATTTCCTACATTCTTTTAGTGCCTCTCTCTACTCCCAAGGCCCTACTAAAATTATAGTTTAGTTGTTAAAAAAAATTAAAAAGACAGCATATTCTGAAGAGCAAAGAAAATTAGAGGAGGGATATCATCACATCAGCAATTTCAAACAAGCTTGGAAAACGGAGGGGGACTGGTGCCCGCACTGCCTCAGCACAGCAGAGGCTGTACCGTAAAGCCTTGGGCAGTGGCCCCAGTGACAAGGAGCTGGCTCACCCATAGACTAAGGTGGCCCCAAGTGACACATCAAGTGGCAATGAGGCCCAGAGATGGAAATGAGAAGATGGCTCAAAGTCTGTAAACAAAACTGGACTCCTCAGGTAATGTACCCAAACAGCAGACAGCCCCTCACCGAGGCAATAAAGATTTATTCCCTGGACCATTGATCAGAAAGGCTCCACGCTGAGAGGCATCATGCTGAAAAGAGGGCTAAAGTGAGAGTCTCCAGAAGGAACAGCAGACTCCCTAGACCAATGACCTGCCACCAGGGGACAAGAGGCCAGGAAAAAGAAGTGCACGACATTATCTTCGAAGCATGCGTCCGGTTAAAATTGCTTGTCGTATATAAATAAAGCATTTCAAACCATAACTACACCCAGCCCTCCAAACACCCACTTTAAATGGAAATAGCAAGTTACCTGAAAATACTAATCCAAATTCCCAAATTTCATACTTCACTTGTGTCTTTTCTCTCCTTGGATGAGTTTTCCTGTCAGCCAGCTGTCAGGTCCTCCTGCAGGAAATCAAATCTACTCAGAGTTACATAAATACCAATCATTTGTTCCACACACATCTCTCCCTTTTGGAGTCTAGTATTTTAATTCCCTATTTAGATATCTCTGCGGTGTTTGTTCAGTTAATCATATTTCCATGTTTACAAGGCTGTAAGTGTCTGGAGTGGCTTCTATGCGCAGCAGACCTCTGTGTGTGTGTGTGTGTGTGTGTGTGTGTGTGTGTGTGTGTGTGTGTGTGTGTGTGTGTCTGTATGCGCATGCGCACCTGCAGGACACAGCCTGCCTAGCCAGCCCTGGGGTGGGGGGGAGTGCAGGGAGAGGGGACCGCCTGACACTCACCCACTCTGGCACCCATTCCGAGGAGACAGAGGAAAAAAGAAAAAAACTCTCCCAGAGTCATTCCTTTTACTTGCCTGCACATCAGGACTTAGTGAGCTGTTACTGTGTCCTTTTTCTTAATGTCTCCTTGCTTCTTGGGTGCCAGCTGCCACAGAGTAGGGCTCTGTTTTGAGCCCACCTTATTCATGTGGTATCTAATACAGCAGTGCCACGCGGGTTGAGGGGCTTTAAAAATCATTTTGGAGATGATAGGTCTGGCCTTTCTTTTGGCTTTTTTTCTCCTTGTGTCACCTAGTTTTCCTTGCATTCCGAGAGAAATGTTATTTTCCTTTGAACGTCTTTCTATCTCTAAATAGGATCTATGCTCCCTCCTATAGAGTTATCTGTCTGATCAGGGCAGCATTCATGGTGGTGCAAATTAACAAATAGGTTTCAAACTTGAAATTCAGTCCCTCAATCTTTCCCCAGTCCCTGCCCTGTGCTGCCCATGAGGAGACCAGTACATGCTCAGAGAAGGCAGCAGGTTGGGTGCCAGAGACTTGAGTGCTGTCTCTTCCCGAATTACCAACCCTAGAGGACCTGTTCCTAGGAGTCTCAGTTTCCTCATCTCTAAAATGGGCATACTGTCTATTTTCCCATAAGTGTGAGAATTTAGAAAGATTCTAATACACTTGTCACTTAGGAATCCAGTAAGCATCACTTTCTAAACATGCATCACCAAATGTAGGAACAGTCTCTGAATCCTCTGGGCTGGTGGAGTCTGAAAATGGGAGGTCAAGTTCCCTATACCAGTGGGTTTTCCACCTTTGGTGGGCATAAGAATCACATGGCAAACTTGTTTTAAAAAAAAAGATTCCAGGCTCCACTCCCAAATAGGAGGTGCTTTTCACTTGGTGAAAATCTATGGCAAACTATTTAGTCCTCCCTGCAGTTCCACTTTCTGTATGCTATGAATTCCTGCTGCAGATTCTTACTAGGCTGTCTCTGCTGTCATCTCCAGGTGACTTGGTGCTCAACTAACTCGCCTGCAGAAGCAAGGGGCTGAGATGGCTGCCAAGGCCTTCAGAGGGATAAGGATGCCCAAGGTCCCAGAGGTGAGGACAGTCGAGTCAGAATGGGTCAGCGACTGACGGTTCACAGCCTGCCCTTCCCAGACTGGACTAATGAAGTTGAACCCTAGTAGGCAGCTCAATGCCAAGATGCAGAGGCCCGCTGCACTTGAAATGAAGCAAGCCTGCCTGCCACAAGCAAAATTCCTCCCCAGACAAGGAAAGGGGTAGAGCCAGAACAAAAGATGCATCTGAGATTGTCCCAAGAAATTCATGGCTTCCCTGGCACCAGCTTCTAAGAAATATTTAGAAAGTGTCCAAGGGGAGAAGAAACTGGTAAAATATGCTGTTGCCTACACATATCCCCCCAAATGAAAGGTATCTTCTAGTTACTTCTTCTGTTCCCCAGGCCTCTGGAGCTGGGTCCAGGCACAGATACACCCCCATCTCTTTCAGTAGATCCTGGCACACACACACACATACACACACACACACACACGCAAATCTATACCTCCAAGTGTCAGGGAACCAAGATGATGAGATGGCCAAGCTGTTGAGGATTCTGGCAGCGTCTCCACGGTCCCCGCGGGCTCAGGGAATCAGCTCGTTTCCTCAGTTTTTCCCCAGAGCGGGAGGGAGCGTGCCCGAGGTGCTGTCGGAGAAGGGCAAAGGAAGGTGACTGGGGCGACAGCACCAGGGCACCGATGGGGGCGGAGTGTGCGTTTCGTCGCCTCATCTCTGAGCCACAGCAGGCAGCTGGCGGGCTGAGGTGATCGCCATCCGCCAAAAGGGGTTTTTCCCGGAGTCACTGCTCAGCGGCCCACCCTTGGGAAACGGCACGCCCGAGGGGGGCAGCTGTAGCCCCCTTCCCTGGAGGCGGAAGGACTTCTGGACCCCCGCTCTCCGATAAGGAGTCCTGGGTCCTGGTGCCAAGGCTGGGCGCGCCCCTGAGGCTACGGGACCCGGCTACCCGCTCCAGCGTAGCTCCCATTTGTCGAGCCAGTGGCTGCAGAGGCTCCGCAGCTCCCAGCCCGCCCTCCGCGCCCAGCCTGCACCTCCAGCCGCCCAGGCGCCGGAGGCACTTGGGGAGTCGCGCCCCAGCTGTAGCCCCGATCCGCGCGCTGTTCAAGCCGAGCGCGCGCCAACCCGCGCCCAAGAGGCCCCTGCCGGGATCAAACCCGATATGCCACGACCTCGAGCGGTGTGGCGAGGCCGAGGAGGCGAAACCGCAACCCGGAGGGGTCCAAGCCCGGTCTTCCGTAAACCCCTCGCTGGGAGCTGGCTGGGATCGCGGGAAGCGCCCGTGTGGGCTCGGGCGGAGCGGCCCCGGGTGGCGGGGCAGTCTGGACAGGCCCCAGCAGCCCGGCGGCCCTCGGTTGGCGCTGGGTCTTGCTTCTCGCTCGGGTCGAGCGAGTCAGGAGGCGCGGGATGCGCTGGTTCCTAGGGCCTGAGCGCACCGAGGTGGGCGCACGGAGGCCGCGGGCCCCGGGCTGCTGTCCCCGCGCCCTCTTCCCCGCAGGAGCACCGCAAAGCAAAGTTTTCCTAAGTGCAGTCGGGAGCGGCGCGCACACTGACCTGGGACGCGCTGTCGAGTCGCCTGCGGCGCCCCTAACCTCCCGGCGCCGCTCCCACCCTCTTCGCAGGTGGCCGTAGGGTGCCGTTCCGGCTGGGTTATGGTCTTCGGCGGTTTCTCGGCGCCTCGAGTCGCAGATCCCTGTAGGTGCCGCCCTGTCCCCGCCTCTGCTTGGCGGAGAGAAGCGGGCAGCGAGCGCCGAACCTCCAAGCGTTGGAGAGGGGGCCTGGATTCGCGCACTTCGCCAGACGCCCCGGCGGCCCGGCGCCTGAGTTAGGAGTGACGCTCGGGGTCGGGGTGGCGCTGCAGGTGGGGGCGGTGGGGTCAAAGCTGTTCCCGCTCCTGGGGCCAAAGTCTGGTCTTCGGATCTCTGCCGTTTATCTCCACGGCACACGCACCACCGCCCCCCAACACCCCAACCACCACGCTTCTGCTGGGGCGACTTGCCCCAGTGCAAGCTCTCAGGGTCTTTCTCTCTGCAGAGAGACGACAGCCCTTATTCAAGGCCCGGGATTCCTCCTGCCGGTGTCTGCGCGTCCGCACACACACAGCCCTATTTATATGCACTCGGCTGGTCTGTGTGTCTGGAGCCCACGGATCCCTCTTCCTGGCCCTGTATGTAAAGCCAAGTCGGTGTCTTAATGGTAGCAGCAACCGTTTTGGTTTTGTGTTTCCGAGTTTATGATTTTATCACATTGCTCTTAAAACACTCATATAACCCTTTAACAAAAGTTACCAAAATATATTCCAGGTGTTAAACTCCACTGAGGGATGAAAGCACTAAGTAGAAGCAATGGTTTGGATCTTGTTGACCAGGGATTGTCTAGCGAAGGAATAATCATTTGGTTTTCAGATGTCAATCAGAACAAGTTTGTAGAGTGCACCCTGGTGGCTTAGAGGTCTAATACACCAGGGAGCGATCCCACATGCATCCCAGGGTCTCAGGTTCAGGACCAACAGGAACAATTAAGTAAATGTGATAGGGTGCTTCCTCCTTCTTCATTCCTGCCTGCATCTATCCTTTAAAAAGCAAAAGCAGCAAGTCTGTAATTTTGAATCCTCAAAGGGTTGAGAAAGTACATTTCTATCTGGGCAGACTTTATTTAGGAAAATAATTTACTGAAATAGGTCCTTTAATAACTACACATAAAAAACAAATTAGAGGACATTTAACCTAGAGTTGGGCTCTAAAGAGCTAGACTCCTGGATCTGTGCCCATATCCATTGACGGGAGCTGTGGCGATTGGAGGTCCCCAGGGAGAGACTGGCAAGTTTTCACTAAGGCACAGGTGTTCTTTCCCCCGTTAAAAGCAAAAATTTTTTATTGCTGTATATATAGCACACGTTAAAAGGTGAATGTTTTACAAATTCCATGGTTTTGCACAAACTGAAAATCAAAAGACAGAGCATTACCAGCTCCCCCTTTGAGTGGGAGGTAGTGGCTTCAAAGAGCATAGGTTAGTTTTGATTGTTTTTGTATTTCATAGCAATTGAACATGCATAATATATTCTGTTGACTATCTTCTTGACCTTATATTTAAAAGATGTATACTATCTGTGGGCATAGTTTGTTCATCCTTTTGTTGTATAGTATTCCATTGGGTGAATGCTCCTCAACTTAGTTACTGTACTATTGATAGACATTTTAGATAATTATCAGATTTGGGACACTACAAATAATAGTACTGTGAACATTATAGCATATGTATTTGGTAAATATAAATATTATATATATATATCTTTCCATTTGGTGCATACGTAGAAGTGGAATTGTCCAGCTGCAGGCCAATGTTCAACTTCTGTAGATATTGCCCAAGAGATTTTCATAGTAAATGATCTAATTTTCATTTTTATTTTTGTTTTCTTTTGCTATTTGTAACAAATTATCCAATATTTAGTGGCTTGAAACAGCACAAATTTATTTGCTTACAGTTCTACAGTTCCAAGTTGGGTTTTACATCACTAAAATCAAAATATTGGCAAGGCTGGATCATTTCTGGAAGCTCTGGGGGAGAATCAGCATCATCGCCATTTCTAATTCCTAGAGGCTGCCTGCATTCCTTGGCTGGTGGCTCCTTCCATCTTCAAATCTTTTCTCTTCTTTCTCCTCCCTTCCTCTCTCCTCCCCTCTCCTCCCCTTCCCTCCTTTCCCCTCTCCTCTCCTCCCTTCTTTCTCCCTTTTTCTTCTCTCCCTCTGATCCTCCTGCCTCATTCTTAATAGGATCTTTGCAATTATACTGGACCACCTCAGATAATTTAATACTCTTCCATCTCAATATTTTTAGTTTAATCACCTGTAACATATTCACAGATTTCAGGGATTCAAATGTGAACTGCTTTGGGACAGTCATTATTCAGCACACCACATTTCTCAGCAGGATATTGGAACATGTTAGATGGACTGAAAATTTTTAAAAAGACCAATGAAGCCGAGTTACAATTCACCTGGAAGATTGGTACTGTTGACCTGGTATTGTGCCAGGGCTTATAGGCAGGAGAGGGAGAATGATGCTAGAACATCAATTCTAGTCACCACCATCCTGACACCACTAACATGTCACCGACAAGGGGTTTTCATAAAGACAATGAGATTTCAGACTGTTTGGACCTGGGTACCCTGGTGAGCTAGAGGTTAGGAAAGGTGGACCTTCTTTTTTGGTAATTGGGAATAGCAAGAAAACTGGTGAACAGTTCACGTTTTGCACTCCAGGCACGGCTCTGTGGTCAGTGGGCAGTGTCTCCACCCCATATCGTGTCCCTGTCCGTCCTCCAAGTTCTGGGGTCTTATCTGCTTTAGGTTTGAGGGGTGGGTGGTGGAAACTGACTTCCTACAGTAGATGAGGTGTGGTGAGGGTGAGATGGAATGACAAAGTCAGCTTATTGATGTAGACATGCCCAGGCTTTCATTATAACTCTAATTTTAAAGGGAGATGACTTTAACATACACAGCTTGAGGATGAGACATAGTTTCTACTTACTTCTGGTCCAGCAGCCACACTCTTGAAGGAGAAAAGACAGATGCTATTATTCCAATGAGACACCAGAACTCCAAGAGGCTCTTTGATTTACTCAGAGCATTAGGAATAGAACCTAGAGCAAAATCAGCAGCTTTTTCTGCTGTCCTTGGTGCTGCTCCACCTTCCTAGCGTGTGAGATTCACGAGACTCATGATAATGGAATGGAGGAAGCAGAACTACCCAAGGTAAGCACACAAAATTGGACACCTGACTTTGTGGATGATGTAGTGTCAATTGCCTGGAATATGAGAATTCTCGTCTTCATAATTTTATGCCATTATAAATACATTTTAGAGCCCAGGACCAGATGGCTTCACTAGTGTATTCTATCAAAGATTGAAAGAACTAATTGTTGCCCTCCTTAAACTCTTCCACAAATTAAAGAGAAGTGGAAACACCCAAATACATTCTGCAAGGTTAACATTACCCTGGTTTTCAAATCAGGCAAGGACAGCACCGAAAAAGAGAAAATTACAGACTGATATCACTGATGAATATAAACACAAAAATCCTCAACAAAATTGGCAAAATGAATTCAACAGCACAATTGAAAAAAATGATGTGTCCTGGTGACCAGTGGCCTAGTACACCCTGGGAGCAGTCCCACATACATTGCAAGTCCCAGGTTCAAGACCTAGGACCAGGGGGAACAACCAATGTGAGCAACTATATAAAAAATAAAGTGTTTTTTCTGCCTCTCTTCCTGCCTGTCTATTCGCCTTCATTTCTGCCTGTACCTTTCCTTTAAAAAAAAGAACATACATCAAGACCAAGTGGGATCTATTCCAGGGATATGAAGATGCTTCGATATATGCAAGTCAATCAATGTAACATACCATATTAACAAAGGGTCATTTAAAATATATATAATTATATCAATAGATGCAGAAAAACATTGGTGATATTTAACACCAATTCATGATTTAAAACTTTCACCTAAAGAGGAATAGAGGCACATGCTTCAACATAATAAAAGTCATACATGGCAAACCCACAGCTAACATCATACTCAGTGGTAAATAGCTAAAAGCCCTTCCCCTAAGATATGGAACGAAGGATGCTCACTCTTAGCACTATTGTTCTATATCATTCTGGAAGTCCTGACCAGAGAAATAAGGAAAGAAAAAGACATTAAAGAAATCAAATTGGAAAGAAGGAATAAAACTATCATTATTTGGTGATGGCATGATGTTATACAAAGAAAATCTAAAAGACTCCACCAAAAAATCCTAGAAATAAAAAAATGCAGCAAAGTAGCAGATATAAAATCAATTCACAAAAATCAGTAGCATTCCTATATGCAAACAATAAACTACAGGAAAAAAGAAATCTGATTTACAATAGCACCAAAAAAGATAAAATACCTTGGAATAAACTTAGCAAAGGAGATAAAAGAACTCAACATTGAAAACTATAAAACATTAACAAAAGAAACAGAAGGCACAAAATGATGTAAGAAGCGGTGTGTCCTGGATTTGGAGAATTAACATAATTATAATGACTATCCTACCCAAAGCAATATCTAGTTTGAATGCAATTTCCAGCAAGATTTCAGGGACATTTTTCAAGGAAATTGAACAAACAATACAGAAATTTGTATGGACTCAAAAAGGCCAAATTGAGAATCTGAAAAACTATCCTCAGAAAAATGAACGGTGGAGAAATCAGACTCCCTGTCTTCAGACTACACTACAGAGTGATTACTATGAAAACAGTATGGTATAAACTATTGGAGAGACACATGCACCAATGTAATAAAATCAAGAGCCCAGAAATAAAACCACACTTATATGGGCCATTAATCTACAACAAAGGAGCCAAGAGTATACAATGGAGAAAGGAAAGTATAAAAGAATAATTGGGATTACATCACACTAAAGTTCTTTCGTTTTTTTAAGGAAAGGTGCAGGCAGGAATGAATATGAGTAGGCAGGCAGGAAGAGCATCTTTCGAGTTTAATTGAATTTAGTTGTTCACACTGGTTGCTTCCCTTCAGGCCCTCGACTCAATTCCAGGGGTATGTGGCTTGTTCTTTTGGATGAGATTGACCTAACTGCTGCTCCACCAGGGAACACCAAAAGTTCGTTTTGCAGTCAAAGAAACCACCACTAAAGCAAAAAGGAAACCCACTGAATGGGGGAAGATATCTGGTCTATATATATCAGACAACTTTAATCTCCTAAGTATATAAAGGACTTAAATATCTTAATAGCAAAAAAGCAAATGACCCACTCAAAAAAATGGGCAGAAGAGTTGAAAAGACACCTCTTTAGAGAAGGCACACAGATAACTTACAGAAACATGAAAAAATAGTCTACATTACTCACCATCAGAGAAACACAAATGAAAAACATTATAAGGGGCACATCCTTGTGGCTCAGGCAACTGAAACATACCAAAATGAACAACTGAATACATAAAAATGCACATTTCTCCTCTTCCTCCTTTTCCACTGTAAAAGAAAAAAAAAGCCCACACGACATCACCACCTCAAACTAGTGAGAATGGCCTATATCAAAAAGCCTTTTAAAAAGAATTGGAGGAAGTGTGGAGAAATAGGAACTCTCTTGGCATACCCTGGCAGAGTAGTGGTTAAGTTATCTGCCTCCAAAGCAGCGCAGTCCACATACATCCCAAGGACCCGGCTTTGCATCCTGGTTCCAAGGGAAAACAACCAATGTGAACAACTAAATAAAAATAAAATATTTGTTTCTTCTCTCTCTTCCTGCCTGTCTGCCCACTAGTCTTCATTCCTACCTGCACCTTTCCTTTAACAAAAGAAAAGGGAACCACATTGTTGGTGTGAATTAGTGCAACCTCTTTGGAAAACAGAATGAAGTTTCCTCAAAAAAATAAAGTTGGAGTTACAACTTTATTCAGTAACCCCATTCTAGGCATACTCAGAGAATAATAAAAAAAAAAACTCTAATCAGAAAAAATATACACAACTCTATGTTCTAAGCAACATAATTCACAGTAGACAAGATATGGAAACAGTCTAAATGCCTGCCAAGAGACTGGGTAAAGAAACTGTGGTGTATATATATATATATATATATATACTCAATGGAATTATATACTGTTGTTTAAAAAGATGCAATTATACCTTCTGCAACAACAGGTATGGAACTAGAGGGGATCATGCTAAAGAAATAGCCAGAAAGAAAAAGAGAAATACAGGATGGTTTCACTTATATGTGAAGTATGAAAAAACACAACAAAGAAACAGACAAATCTCACCAAAACTCACAGGACATACGATTGGATCACAAAGACAGTGTCTAGTTGGACCTGTTTTGGAAGTCCTGTGTCTTCCTCTTAATTCATTTTCTCTATTTGTTGTTACATATCTCCAGTAAATCCCTAGGAACAAGGAAGGAAAAGGTAAGAAAAACTATGTTTTAGAGAGGTTTTAGGAAGGAGTAAAAGTAGATGCATGTGTTTGATAAGCATCTTAATCAGAAATCCCTCCATCCAATTTCTGCTTTCCAAAAATAAGCTGAAAGCTTTAATCTAATGATGGAATCCTTTGGTTCTCTTCAAAATTGTGGTTTATACTACAATTCATTTATATTTTATTTGGATCTTAAGACAAAGAGAAAATGTGTGGTCAAGCTGCCATTTTGAATGAAATAGTCCTAAAGTTATCATCATCATAGTCATCATCATCAAGAATGTCTTTCTTTTCTTGAATAGTGCCCCCCGCTACATCCAACCTGAACTTTTATCTTCCTTTCCACTCTCTTAAGTCTCTCTACCCTGATTGCTTATTTAAGTTGTTCCAAATTCCCAAGGATAGCTCTTCAATCTTTGGAATCTTTTACTTTCCTCTGTTTCAATTTTTGATTGGCCCCTTCCTGGGAATGCTACTCTGTAGTCACCCTGGGACCTTGTTCTGTGGTTCTCCTAGATGGACCTGTTTTATAAGTCCTGTGTCTTCCTCTTCCTTAATTCACTTCCTCTATTTGTTGATACATCTCTCTAGTAATTTCCTAGAAAGGGTCTATGGAAGGTACATTTTTGAATCATTGCATATCTGAAAATGCTTTTATTCAGCCCTAACACTAATTTGATCATGTCTCTGAGTTTAAAATTCCAAGTTGAGTAATAATTGTCCTTCAGAAATATGAAGGCATTCCTCGTCTGTCTTCTAACACCCAGAGTTACTGAGACAACCACTGAAGCTATTCTGACTCTTGATCTTTTACTTGGAATCTCTGCTCCCCTCCTGCCTTTTATTTCCCCTTTTCCTGTAGAAAGTTATGTCAGATTTACTCTCTTTTAAGGTAATTTTTTTCCTTCGGTAAAATTTACATAATGTAAAATTGATCATTTAAAAACAAACAAGTCATTGGTGTTTAGTACATTCACAATGCTACGGATTTTGGAAATTTATCTAGTTACAAAGTATTTTAATCACCTCAAAAGGATTTTAATCACCCCATAGCCATTAAACATTTGTTCCAATTCCTCCTACATCCAGTTCCTGGCACCACCAACCAGCGTTTTGTCTCTTTGGATTTACTTATTCCAGTTACTTTATATAATTGGAATTATAACAATACGTGACCTTGTGTATTCGGGTTCTTCAAATAGCATATTTTCAAGGTTCAACGGTGTGACAGTATATATCAGTACTTAATTTTTATGGCAGAATTATATTCCATTGTATGTAAGCACTGCAATTTATTTATCCACTTATGTGTTGATGATCATTTGGGTTGTTACTACCTTATCTTGTGAAGAGAGCTGTTCTTACCAAGATTGTACCTGTATTTGCTGGAATACTTCTCTTTAGTTCTTTTGGTTATATACCTAGGTGTAGAATTTTGGGGTCATAAAATAATTCTACATCCAACTTTTCGAGGAACCACCAACCAAATTGTCTTCCGCAGGGGCTGGATGGTTTTATATTTTCACAGGCAATGTGTGAGGGTTCCAATTTGTCCACATTGGCACTGACACGTTATTTCATTAAAAAATGTATAGTCACTGTAACAGGTGTGACTCTAATAACTTTTAAGCATAGTTTCATTATAGAGACTGAGAGGCCAGTCTCTTCTCATAAAGGAGCCCATTTTTAATGCCTGTGCTCTCTCTTCTCTTATCTCTCAACCCGTGAGGAGCTAAGGAGGGAAGTGAGTTCAATCTTCATCCACCATTGTGTGAAGTTAAGATACAAATGTCTAAAATCAATAACTCAAAGTAACAATACAAGCACATTATGAATAATCAGAGTAATCGCAAGGTGAATTGAAAATAGACATAATTAAAAGAGTTAAACTAGTTCTGTCTGGGAAATGGCACCAAGGTAGGGAGGGTGGTGAAAGAGCTCTTGTTTTTCATATAAACCCTCCTGGTTCAAGCACAGTTATATAGTTAATTGATTTTTAAAAACAATTACATACATTACTTTAATAGAAATTTAAATGTCAATTAAGTTTAAGTAATGTTCAAGAGGGCACATATATACATGCATATAGAGAGAGGTAATACTCGAGTGTGTGTCTATTTATATAGAGAGAGAAGGGTAAAGTAAGGGGGTAAAAATGTTAACACTTGGGAAATCTAGGTAAAGCTATATAAGAATATTTTACTATTCATATAACTTTTCTTTAAGAGTTAAATTATTTGAAAATTAAAAGTTAAGGGAACTAATGATGAGGTAACACTTATTCAATGTTTGCTATGTGTTTGGCACAGGTAAGTACTTTGCACACATTACCCGGTTCAGTCTGCACACGTCTGTCACCACCGTCTTGGGGGTGAAGAAACTGAGGCACAGAGAAGTCAGGTGGCTTGTCCTAAGTCACACAGCTGGTAAAGGTGCAGCTGGATAGGACCGCAAGTTGTCTGTCTCTGGACTCAATGCTCTTATGCACCCTGCCCACGAAAGTGGAGTGCAAAGAGGCGGATTTTGAAAAATTCACACACTCTTCATTTTCAAGGAGGGACTCACTTGACTGTTCAAGTGTTACCTGACACACTCTTTGCTCCCACTAACACCGTCAGTCTGTCCGGGCTCTCTCCCCAGTCCCTGATCGATTAGCGGGCCCCACCCGGAATGATACTGTGCGCCCTTGGTGGCCCCAGAAGACAATCTGCAGTGGGGATGCGAGAGGGTGTGTGGCGGGGAGGGCCTGTGTGGAGGAGTTCAGCTGCAGTACTGCTCAACGCATTTAGCAGAACCGGAGCAAGGTTTTCACCTTGGAAGTAGGGGAAAGAACGTTTAGACTATGAGTAGCTATTTTAGATGGCCTGGAACACCTGCTGTCCATTGTGCTGGACATACCAGAGTTTATTTCACCTTAGCAGACTTGATGTTTAGTCTGATTTTGTGCAATGTTTCAGGTAGTTCTCTTGTTTTGTTTTGTTTTGTTTTTTTAATTAGTTAATTTATTTTTTAGGACAGGTGAAAGCAGGAACGAAGACGAATAGGCAGGCAGGAAGAAAGAGGAGGAAGCAGCGTTATTTATTTTTTATTTAGTTGTTTGTCGTGGTTGTCCCCACTCCTGCCTCAGTTCTCAAACTCGGTTCCTTCGGTTGCACGTGGATCACCTCTGGCACCAGGCCACCAGGATGCTCCTCCACCAGCATTTTCTGACCCCTAGCAGCTTACAGTGGGGAGGGGCTGCTGTCTGTATCTCTCTTGTTTATTTAGGGATTTTTTTTTTTTTTTTAGTAAAACAATCATTTTCCTTGGTGCTATATTCAATGATTTCCACTTAAAATTTACTAACGTGAACTAAATCACATGGCTACCTCCACCTGCAAGGAAAGCAAGGCTTTTTTTTTTTCTGAGTTCACTGAAATTCTGATAAAATCAGGCTTTCTTTTGAAGAAAAATCAGACTAGCATACATTTCTAGCTGTGACCATGCACAATTACTTCATCTCCTTGTTCCCAGTTTCCTATTAGTAAACCAGACATTGAACCATAACTGTTTCTCTCTCAGGGGGTTATTATGAAGACTAAATGAGTTACATTTTATAAAGTACCCAGAACATAGCACTATAAAAGTGTTTGCAAACAACTTTAGTAAAGGGGAGACTGTTCAGGGGGTGTTCAGTCAGTAAGGCCGATCGCTAAGCCTGGCTGTTCTGCCTGGTAGTTCTCTCCTACAGTGACAGTCTGTTGAGCATTATAACCGGATCTTCATTGTACTTCAGAGAATTAAGGATGGAGCCGCCCTCACTTGGCAGGAGCGCTTGGTAATGACAGGAAAAAGTGTTGTAAGGTATCCTCTAGAGGGTGGAACCAGAGGTTAAGCTCCTGAAAATAACAAGGCCTGGCACACCCCAATGGCCTAGTGGAAAAGGCCACCAGGCACAGTCCACACATATCCCAAGGACCCAGGTTCGAGACCCAGGGCTGGGGCAGGAACAACCAAGATGAACGATTAAATAAATTGCTTCCTCCTCTCTTTTGCTACCTGCCTGCCCACTTCCCTTCATTTCTGCCTGAAACTTTCCTTAAAAAAAAAAAAAAAAAAAGTAACAAGGTCTAACCACAAGAGTGGTAACAGAGTTATGCCTGGGACACTGTTACTTCTCTCAGTTTCCTTCACAGCCAAGTGTGGCCATGTGGCCAAGCTTTTGTTTACAGAGAGTGAGCTGAAGTAAAGTGTGCTTAAGAGAAAACCCCTGACCTTTTGCTCCTGCTCCCTCCCTCATCCAGTGTCAGGAATGACAATAACTGGAGAAACTTTGTGAAAAAACCAGAACTGCCAGAAAGCCTGGATCCCTGCATGATTAATTACATTGTGCAGAGCCACCCACTGGTCTGGAACACCTATCCTGAACATTCTGTGTGAAAGCAATTTCTGTGTTGACAAAGCCACAGCATTGGGGTCTTATTCATTCTAGTCTTCTACGTCAACTAATATAATTACTCTCATAATTTAAAAATAGTATCTTTTAAAAACACATTTGCTGATCAGATACATAAAATATTTCTAGAAGAATATTTAGAAAATTATTATAACATAGGCTACCTACAGAGAGGGGGAACTGAGAAGCTGAAGAATAGTGGTGGGAGGAGTTTTGTTTTTACTCCATATCTATTTATAATTGTTGAAATGTGAATCATATGAATGTATCGTTTATTCAAAATTAAAATAAAAATTGATTAGAAAAGTTGATATTGCTGCATTCTACCCAGCAAACAACCACGGTAGTGCAAATTCATTGCTGATTGGCACTCAGCCTGTACTCGAGTCCCTTGTACATGAAGACAGGAGAACAGTAATGTATAAAGAGGGTGAATTCCTGAGTGGAAGGCAGAACTTCAGTTCTCTACCCGCGTCTCAACCCAAACAGCTTATCACCAGCAATTGGACTCCTCATCTTCCATCAGATTGTGTGTTAACATGAAAGAGGTGATCACTGCATGCAGATTAATGTCACTGCCATTTCCTGAGTATCTTATGTCCCAAAATAGTGTCTTTTAATAGATATTCCAAGAGACTCATCCTGAATTTTTGGTTAGGTGAGCAACATGACATTTATAACCAATTGAAGGAGAATTCAGTTTTCATCCTTGTAACTTGAGTTGATTTTTCGCGCCTCCTGTAATTTATGTTGGTATGAAAGAGTGATTTATTATTTTCCTATTCATAATTTCCAACAAGATTCCATTTCAAAACTTAAAGGAAACGCACAGTGTATTATCGAGTAGTTTTCTCAAGGGCAAAATGGGGGTTTCTTATTTAATATAAAGGGAGGGCACTGTGTGATTATTCAGAGTTTTCCCCAAACCTAATTAATATTTGAAATTATCATTTTGTTCTTGCTTTATGTTTTCTTTTACCACTCAATAGCTCCTTTTATGAACTCTGACCCTGGGAAAACACTGACCCTCTTTGCTGGAGTACACTAATGGTATTTTTCCCACATAGGCTTCCTTGAACTAAAAAGTATTTTTCCCATGAGAATTTGTCAGGTGAAATTTTTGGTAAACTAGTAACAGAAAAATCATTCAGTTACCTCCAGAAACCACTTTTTAATAGTTTGAAAGTTAGAACATTAACAGATTGGTATATTACTGGTACCAGTTTAATCATCCCATTGGCTCCTGGTTGTGCACAGACTGAGTTCTGCTGGTCCCCGAGGGTCCCTCACACAGCCTGAACGAAAACTGAAGATTCTTCTCTTTCAAAACTGGACTCACTGACAGGGTGGCAAAATACAGCCCATTGGTCAAGTCTAGCTGCTGCTTTATTTTGCAAGGTTTATTTTGTAATGAGCTAAGAATGCTTTCACATTTTTAAATGGACGAACCCAATCATATGAAGAAGACTATTTCCTGACATGTGAAATTCAAATTTCAGTTTTATAAATAAAGTTTTATTGGAAGTCAGCCATGTCTACTAGCTTACATATTGTTTGTTGCTGCTTTCCCAAAGCAAGTTGAGTAGTTGTAACAGCGATCATATGGTCCACACAGCCTGAAATATTTACTGTCACTTTACAACATTTGCCAACCCCTGCTATCTAAGTTGGTCTTTCAAACAGAAATATTTGCTCTTGCTATTTTCCAAATCTGTAGTTGCAGTTGGGGAATAAATGTTTATTCAATTCCTTCCACCCACCAGAACCTTCAACAAAGGTACATGCATCAAATAAATACCTATAATGTGCAAGTTAGAGAAGACTCTTTGGAATATGATGTACAGGATCAACACAGCACCTACCCTTATGATGCTAATTCTAAAGGGAGGAAAAATTAAGCAATCCCATAACATAAAAACATTTTTTTGCATCCCAATGTAAAAACGTTGTTTTGATAGAGAAGTTAGAAGGTGCTCAGAGAACAGAGCTTGAGAATACTTTAGCTTGTCTAGGTGATATCAGGGAAGGCTTCTCAGAGGAGGTGACATTTCCAGTGAGACCAAAGGACATATTATGTCCTCTTAGTGAAGAGAAGGGGGACTTTTACATGGAGAGAAATGAACTAATTTACTTAAGTTGTTGTTTTTCAAGAGTCGGTGTTACACGCACCCAACCCTTTATCATTATGAACACATTTTTAAATTTTTTTTGTGACAGAACTAATGCTTCCTTAAACAGTTGGCAGGTCATCTAAGAGACTGGGGGTCAGAGCCACTGGCCAGATCAGTGTGGGAGGAGCTTTGTGTTTCAGGATAGAGGACTCTGAGTTGCTGGCTGCTTATTTCTGTTTGGGGGAGGTTTTCTTCGATTGACCCTGGAATATCTTAAAAAGAGAAAAAAATAAAAGGACTCATGTGCTGACATGCTTTTCCTCAGAAAAAATCCTCTCTGTGAGCTTACCATTTATTCTGGAAGTCTCAATCCTTGAGCTCATGAAAAACTATATTCTATTATCTTCACCTTGGGAAGCTCCTAAGGGCAACCAGCCAGTTGCTTCTTGTGTTTCCAAAATTGTTTCTGAGGGCTAGTAGATTTGCTCTGTAGAGAGGTTAAGAGAACTTAGCTCTAGTGTCACTTCTGAAATCTGTTAGCTACATTCCAGGTAACTCAGACAGCACAGTTGATCAAGAAAACCAAGGCAACACACCGTTTGCTGTGCTTTGGTAGGTCAACAATTTTTTCTATATAAATGAATTGCTTCTTTGCTTTATGTCATTTCGGCTTGTGAAGGGTTTCAGAGGAATGTTCTGCTTCTGGAGAGTGGGGAAACCTGTGTCATTTTTACTTTAAAAATCAACAGCCCATGCTCAGAATAGAATGTGGTTTTTACTCTAACCATTCCAAATACTAATCTCATCAGGTAGAGGAGCCGTGTAAATATGAAAAGCCAGCTCGATAAATTAGTCAGTGTGCTGATGAACATGCTTTCATTGGACCAAATACTGACCCATGTAAATCAATGAAGAGATGAAATAGTACTGGAATAATTGATCAGATGTGAACCTCTCTATAACATAATTAACCTCTTACATATGCCTCCAGGACATGTTCAATGTATAATCTTATGTGAGAAAACTGTGTAGTGAATATTCGTCACTTTTGAGTTGCTAGTATCAAACATTCTTTCTATTTTGGCAAATTCAAGATGAATGAAGCCAGGATCTGGCTTCCCAGTCTGGAAGCTGGAGAGGAGCAGTTTATCCTCTTTGAAAACTGTCTGTGGACATTTGACCAAGGCTCAGCCACCAAAGGCACTTTCCTGAGCTATTGGATATTTTTAGGGAGTGCTAACAAGGCTAAAGGCTGTCAGAGATCATTTGGAGTGACTGGATAGAACTGACAATTCAGTGAATGGTAATGTGTCCAGAATTGATGATACCAGAACCAGCACTCTGAGCCAGAACCTCTGGTGGGGCTGGGACTATCCCATACGCCCTTGAGTTCTTGTTCTCAAGGCTAATTCTCCTGTCTTTTTGATGTTCTTTGAGGCAATCCATGTCCTTTAGATAACTATTTTTTCTGTATGAGTTAATCAGTGTCAGTTTTATGATTCGCAGAAGCACTGACTGCCTCAAACTCTATTTGAGAATGAGATACATGGTATATCGGTGTGTTGAAATATATCTAAGAAATGGGTAAGCTATACATAGGAAATTATTTTAATGTGCAGAATAATTACTACAATAAAAAATAAATTTAAAAAAGATACATGGTATTACTCTGTATTAGGTACAATTCTAGACCAGAAAGGGCATTTAAAAACCAAGATAGAGTCTGAATGACAAGAAAGCATATATTTTATAAAGAAAATTGTCTGGTGACATGTTTGTTCATCCTTAATTGCTATTCATCCTTTCAGTGAACAAAGGACTAATCAGCAACAGGTCACAGTCTCCAAGAGCCTGACAGAAAAGCAGTGGTGTTTTAAAATTCAAAGAGACCTTCAAAATCATCTCATCTAAGCTCTCATTTTACAAATAAGAAACTAACATTCAGGCCAGCTGAATGATTTATTCCAAATTGAAACAATGACCAGACCCTACTCCATAAGAATTGCATTATTTGACAGTGAACACAGAGAGTGTGGGGAAGAGAGTGGTGAAGACAGGTATTTAATTTGCAGAACTGACATCTAAAATGTCTGTTTGGTTAGGAGGCCAGGATAGTCACAGTCACACAGACATTGCCACACAGAAAGGTTGACTCAGTGTTGAGATGCTGCTGAAATGCAGGTTTGGCTAAGACTAAGATAGGCTCACAGCCAGGGCCAAACTGAATTTCTACTCTTGTCCCCAGCATGTGTCAACAAGAAGCCTTAAAGGTTTAAACACACTACTCCCCATACCCTACTTTAAGAAAATCGTTTATAGGAATTGGTCACCTCCCTAAGCCTATCATTAATCTGTGATCAGACTCAGGCCCGCTGTCTACCTTGGGAAAAGGCCAATATTAAGAGGACAGATTATTGATGAAAGGAAATTAGGTTTATTATTGAGAGGCAGTGACCCAGGAAGTGGGAGACCTGCCCCAAGTGAATGTGCCACTGATTCTATTCCGAGTCCATGTGCAGGAGGTAACAGAAGTGGAAGGTTAGTATTTGCAGCTATTTGTGACTGCAAACAGTGTGGCACCAGCGGGGATCTGCTAGTGTCAGACAATCCAGCAGTTCTTTTCCCTCAAGAAATTGGGCTCAATCTACTGTCTGGACCTCTCTTGGGTTTAGTTAGTTTGCAACTAAATTATGTGTTAACTGAATGTCACAGATTCCTGGGTTCTGTTGGAGGGCCAGGTATGGGTCCCACTCTACTGCCTTGTTACCAATCCAGCTTTAACTTCTAATGTTATAGCTCTCTCTCAACTGATAAAATCCAAACGGTGTTCTTTTAGAAGTAGTGATGACAGTTTTATTACACGCGGGCCAGATATAGAATCTGAGCCCCAAAATACTTTTGGGATATGCTTTTATTGGTGAGCGAGAGGGGAAGGTGTGAATTAGAACAGGAATTACAAAAGCAATTCAGTTTTTCATTTGTGAATTCCTCACATGGATAACACACAGGATTCACATAATTGTAAAATGCACATACGGTTCCACTCTCAGAAAAGGTCCTTTTATCTAGTCAGTAGCTTCCAGCCAGTATAGACTGTCAGGCGCCTGGTGGCTGGGTGGACACTGTTGGTCCTCAGCGGCTAGAAAGTGGGGTGCGGCTTCCTTTCTTCTACACTAAAACTTAGGTTCCCTCTTCCTTCGGTCTGGTATTGACATATTTAATAGAACTGAATTGTACTGAGACATGTCACTAGTCAGTGACACTGGTCATTAGTAGAATTATTCCTTCAGTTTGAGGAGTTTGCTTTACATGTTTGGCAGATGTCAGCTCCATGGATTCAGTCCCTCACCAAAAAAGAACTAATAAAACACTTGGAAGGACAGAATTGGATTCATTTAGATCTGAAAATAGATATTTCCAGTAAAAGTGCTTTTTCAGACATTGCTACCATGCGCTATGCTTTAATGTTATGTTATTGACAGATGGACTATGTTGAAAATACAAATGTGTTTCAGGATAACTCATATCTTCTGCATGCTATTAGAATTGCCACTTAGAGTTGCTTTTTGTTTATTATTTGATTTGTGCCGTATATCTTCTAACTATTTAAAAATAACATTTCTGAATGAGCAAAGGCTGTCCAAGGGGGGAAAAAAATGTCTCCAAAGCAGGCTGGTGGTAGACCTTTTCCCTGACCCCAATGAAAAGCTTAGTCTGCCCAGAATTTTCCGCAGTACTAGGGATGCTATAACTATGTCCTGTTATCGTGACCAAGGACAAGCAAGCATAGCCTCCCTACTCTGCAGCTGTACATAACTAGTAAGAGTTGCCAGTAGAAACCACACATAGCCAAGGAGGAGACTCTTTACCTCAGAGTGTAAAAGGAGCTCCCTTAGACCCCTCGTTGCTTAGCTTTGGGTAACAACACCCCTGGGCCAGACCGGTGCTTGCAGTAAAGTGCTTTTTCTTTACCTTTGAGTGCTCAACTCAGTCTTCTCGTTGTCTGGAAGCTCTGCCATAACATGACTATGTAGAAAATGGTCAAGGCTTTTTAAAACCCAGGACAAGAAAGACTAGAGAATTCAGGAAAAAACCCCACAATCCTTAATGGGAAAAGTCCAGCCATTTTCTCCACGAGATAGGAGCATTCAGGTGAGAATCAGTCCTTCAAGAGTTTGTAGCTCCTATTTAACAAATATGTGAAAGTCAGAAAAAAACTAAGAAGTGATCACCAGGTTGAGAGACAATATTAAAAATATTTTAAAAACTTTGAAAATATTTGGTGAGCATTTTTACATAGTGTTGTGAAAGTAATGAATTGACACATTCTGTAATGTAACTTTTAGGTGATGATAACTAATCATTGTATAATAGGCTAGTTTGATGGTTTATGATGTTAAGTCAGTGATGTTCTCTTTTTTAGATTCTGGGGAGGTTAAGAACTAGAAAACTAAAAATTAAGGTCGCTTTCAGTTTTGCTTCCAACTGGAAAGCAACTTTTTAAAGCATGAAATATCAAAGTGGATTATGAGCTCTTCACACTAATATAATGGAATTCATATATCTTAAGTTCTGTGGAAAAATACCTAGGTGTCAAGGATTTTTAGAAAAGGAAATCCCCTTTGATAGGCCCAAGGGGCGATGGTGGAGGGGGATTGGGGGGCTGGCAGGGGCTGGTGTTTAGAATTCCTTTCTAATGGACAACTTTTAGGTGTTCCTCTATCATAGTTAAGACTGATTATGCTTGTGACTATAAGAGAATTCACTTAAAATATTATCAAAGCCATATGCTGGGCAGTTTTCAAGATCTTATACAAGGTAGGGCAACAACTGAATTGTAGTTCAAAAGAACAGAAAGATGCTTCCAACATCCTGATAGATTCTGACTTACTCTCCTGACCTGCACTTAGTAGGTAGTTAATCAGTGTGGGTGGAGTCTCTATGTCAAGTCATTTCTTGCAAATGGACTGAATACATTCCTTCCTCTGCTCCTTCCCTTATTTATTTTGTCCTTTTCCTGCACCCTCTTCTCTCTACTTTTCTAAATTTTACACCTTCTTGTAAAACCAGCTAACCTACTCCACAGAGCCTTTGTTGACCATCCCAATCACAAAGGTGTCTTCCTTTTGTGAGATCCTACAGCGTTTACATGGTAGAAGCCTTTTGGGCCTCACGTTGTACGTAGATTGTTCTTCTATGCGCTTTGCCTTATTAACAAAATTCTAACCATTTTGAGGTCCAGGTGTTAGATAGGCTAGCTAGAGGTGGGGGCTGGAGCAGAAGAGATGTCTCAATGGACAAAGCCCTGAAACGGTCAGATAAAACGCTGACATAGACAAGGCCCTAGAAGGGTCAAGGAACAGATAAAGTTCTAACACAGACTAGACCTTGAAATGGTTAGATAAGATGCTAACTAATAGAAAAGCAGCATATGCATTTCTACAGCTGCTCTATGACCCAGAATGACCCAGAATAGGGCCAAGAAGGTGGCCTGGCCTGGTCAGCTCAAACCAGCTGGCAGCACCAGCACAATGGCTTACAGAGTTACCTGTAACTGTTACCTGGAACTACCTCATTATATATAATTAACATAAAATTGTACATGGACCCATACATTAAGCTTATTATAACAGAATTATGGGTAGTGAGCATATACAGTTAAGACAGCCTTTTTCCTGGAAATCTCTGCCCAGAAATACCCCTAAAGCAGAGTAAAGAGGGGCCAGGGAAAAGACCTTCCATAAATGTGTGCACCCCTAGTAGAACAGGGTCAAGTTTCTTGAACCTGAGCCATTTCTCCTGCCACCTTGGGAAGTGTATTCTTGCTTTCTCTTTCTGCTGTTTTGTTTTCGTTATAAATGAAACCTTCATTTTACTTTCAACTTGCTGCGTCTGCAGTGAAATTCATCCTCAGCAGGCACAAGAACCTACTTGAATTGCCCACTAACACAGGATCAGGTTTTCAATCTAAGAATCACTGATGATACTACCTTAGTATAAGCAATGACCATTGAATCAACAACTGCACTTAACATGATAACTCGTTTAAAAATCTTCAGAGCAAAGAAACCAGGATGCAGAGAAGAGGCTGCTTCCAAGTCTAGGCTCAGCCTGAGGTTCATGTTGAGATTCCTGAGATATCCCTATATCCTCATAAATAAATACCCTTCTTCACTTAAATTAACACAAGAAGTCTTCTGTTACTACAAAGGTACATGGATTTGACAAAGTAAAATGAGCTTCTGGAATGTAGTTATAAAATGAAACATGCAACTTCTCCAGTGATCTTTGACAATAATCACTAACAGGGAGATAGATATGTACCAGGAGTGGTAGGCTCCCTGGCTTCTGGCCTCTGGAAATTTACAGTGACTTGGTAGGTTTTAGTTAGGTATCAAGGTAGAATTCCTAACTGCCCTTTGTACCATTCTTGCTTAAATTTAGCTGCTCCTACACAGAGCCCCTTTAGCCCTAAAACTGCCCAACCCCACTCAATCACTTCCCCATTTCTGCATTCTTGGGGTACTAGTTCCCACGCTGCAGGGCACCAACCCGAACCAGAAGAATTTCAGAATGCCTCCAATGTGAAATAGGCCTTTCTGACAACTATGTAATCTTCAGGGGAGGTGATCAGGGTGGGGGACACTGAATAACCTGTACCCTTGGAGCATTTCCAGATATTCTTAAGAAACATCAGGAAGAAGAGATGACAGACAGCTCTGACATACCTCATCTTACTGAAACTACCAACCTGTTTGGACCATGGTGGCTCAAAAATCCCAAATCTTTACCACTCAGTAAGAGAGCCTAGTGTCCTGTCCTCCATGCTGGCACTCCTATGAATAAGCCTCTGATAAACCTTGTCTGAGGAATAGTTATGGCTCTGAGTAATTTTCATTGCCTAGGAGTCCAAGGACTCACCATGGTCTTTGAGGGTCTGCGGAGGTCTGTAATAAAAGAAGAGAGGAAGACTTGGGCACACTGGAAAGAATAAAGCCACTTACTTTACTGAGTCCTTTTTGAGCACAGGAAAACATTGTAAGTATATCAGTGACCCATGTCACATCTCCTTGAATCACCTCTAATTTCAGTCAAGCCACCATTACCTACCACCATTATCTACTAGTGACCTTGAGAATGCACCTTTTAAAGACTTTTACTCCTTTCCCATTTTACTCTCTCATTTCTGCTTCCTAGGATTGTATCCCAAATAAGCAATCTGTTTCCCGATCTTGTGAAAGTTCTGCTTTTTTTAACTAAGGCAAGAGATACATAAGATATGGCATTTGCCTATCGGTATCTTATAAGTTAAGATGGAGTATTTGAACAGTCATTCCTGGAAAAAAGAAAAAGAAAAAAAAAAGCAAATTTCAAATGACTCACACAAGTAGTACAGACTTCTAGTCTATTGACCAATGTGGATTTTATTATATTTTAGTAACAGTTCTTCCATCCCTAATAGCTCTTACTAGAAAGATTTGATTCTTCTAGAATTATTTCTTCTGATATTTTATTAATCTCATATCTCACTGAAGCCCTCTGTTCTCAGCTAAATATGAAGAGGTGGGGTTGGGTACATTTTGTATCATATTCTTAGTGATCTGTAATTATATTCTGTCATTTAAATGTTACTCTATTCTTCTTTCTAGAGTTTAAACATTCCTTAGCATTTTACTTTTCCTAATACTAAATGGAACACTTAGGTCTTCACAAAATTACCTTGAATCATGTCATCAGAGTAAACAAAATGAACTAAAGCTAATTTGTATTTGGGGTTGATTATTTTAAAGGAAAAAGAACAGAAACTTTATTTTTTAATTATAAAACCAATATGACAATATTGGGAAATTTTTGAGTGAATAAAAGCATCATCAACAGAAATATACTATCAAACTTTTAATTTTAATTTTGCAGGTTTTTATGGTTGACCATTTTAAAATACTGCATATACACAGTTGTTAACAGAATCCAGGCAACTCAGTGGTCTGTCCAGCAGTCTGTTCAGTGGCCTGTGGAGGTAAGAATACTTGAACATAGTCATTGTGCATTGATCATTGATTTCTGGTGGTTATTGTTAGAACTAACATACTATTTTTTTTTTAATTTCCAAGAATTCTTTCTTGGTATCTGAATATGCTTTTGCTTTAGCATCATCCTCTCATTTCACAGGTACCTTATCTTCTTTAATCTCTAAGGTTATTGATAAAAAATCATTTTGAAATTTTCTTTTTGTTATCACTGAATTCATATTTTGCACATCATAGTCTCACGATTCCAATCAAGTGGAAAAGAGTCTTCAAAAATATAATCAGAAATTCCAGAAGTTAATTGTATTGTCTCTGACTGACTCAACTTAGATTATTTGCTTATTCTTAAATCAGAGTCTGTGCAGGAAACTGAAGTCTTTTGGTTGGTTCTGAGTGCATCAATGTTTTTTCCCTATAGCTATACATAGTCAGCTTCATCAAAACTGTCTGGGAGTGAGAGAAGAGTGAGTGTCAAAGAAAACTAGGAGGGTGTTAGTAGGGAAAGAGCAAAGGGCTGAAAAATTATAAATATTCTTCTCATAGCACCTGGTAGAGGGATTCCTTCTGCAACAAACTGGCCTGGAATTCAAAAAGTCAAAGCCTGAATTGCTGCAGTGCCCAGTTACTCATAATTTCAAGGGCACCCTATCTATCTCCAAGACAACATTGCTTTTTAGGAAAGTCCAATAGTGTGCCCAAATCAAGCTTCCTTTAACTGTCATCTGTGACCCTGTTTCCACCCATGGGTGTGCCTGGAGAAGGAAGCCTGTTCCTAGGTCTTTCTTTTCAGACTTGATATCACCTGTTGCTGTAGCTCTTCCTGATTTGACAGCATTTGGATCCTTTCTCCATCTTAGACCCTCTCATTTTTCCCTCTAGGTTTATGAATTTTGGTAGCATGAGCCACCCAGATTACAGAATAATCATCATTTAATACTTCCAAGTTGATAAAAACTAGTTTCTGAATGTAATCTTAGAATATGTAGAGATTACTTATTCACTCGATATATATTATGACTCTACTATAGTCATTTTTAAACCATTGTCGCACATTAGCATCACCAGGGAAATTTAAAAATACTGGTGCCTGGTCATACCTCAGATGAAAATTGGGCTTTCTAGCATGAGGGAATAGGAACTCTGGCACAGAATTTTTCACACTCCCCAGGAGGAGTGGAGAACCACTAAACTATGTGACAGAACTTCCCTAAAAATATGACATCAATGGCTAAATTTTCCTTAAGGTTTGTATTTTTCAGAAAGGAAATTTGAGATTGACATCCATGGCTTGCCTTTGGCTAATGTTTTTCACTTTCTCTAAGGAACTATTCAAGTTGCATCAGAGAAAGCAACCTGGGACAAATCAGCTGTTTGGCCAATCGTAATGATTGAGGGTTCTGAAAAAGGGGGTGATATTAATATCAGGCAAAACTCTGCTTTGATGTAACTTTTTGTTTAGTTGACAACTCTGGAAGGACAGTTTCTGAATTTATTTATCTGACCACAGGCAGCATCAAGAGTAGCATTCCATTTGTGGAAACTTAAGAGATTTTGAAATTATTTTCAAGCCCCCAAAATATAGTCTTGTTTTTTATGACTATAAATTAGAGGCCACCTGTGAGCCTGCTGAGTTTTACAGAAAAGCTTTCATTTTAGACTGACATTTATCTTGTAGCTGTAGAAAAAATGCTGAAACATTTGCAGAGCAAAGGTTAAGGCCAGACTTTGTCAGCATAATGTTTAGAGAGCATAAATCTGCACAAAAAGAGGAGTCGGCTTATTATTTATGTTTAACTAGTGCCCATTGTCTGTTTTTAAATATAACATTAAATAAAGCAGATTCACTGAGGGGTGGGAGGAAAAGGAGGAAGGTTGAGACTAGAAGAGGGAGAAAGTCTAATGAATCTTTGTGGGAACCTTCTTTGATGAACTATCTCCTGACACTTCCTGACTTTAGAAGATTTTCCTCAATGTTTATTCTGAGTACTTTTAAACATATAGAAAACTTGAACAAGTACTGCAATGATACCTGTATATCTTTATGTATTCAAAGGCCTGGCAACCAGAAAAGCTCATGGTATAGTTTTGGTTCCGGGACCAGCAGGCGTGAGACCCAGTAAGAATTGATGTTTCTCTTCAAGTCTGAAGGTAGGAAAAATGTTGACAGCCCAATTCAAAAGCAGTCAGGCAGGAAAAATTCTTTCTTATTTGGGGGAAAGATCAGTCTTTTTATTCTTTTCAGACTTTCAACTGACTGGATGAGGTCCACTCACTTTATGGAATGCAATATGCCTTACTCAGTATACCTATTTAAATGTTAATCTCACCCCAAAACACCAGCACATTAACATCTAGAATGATGTTCGATCAAATATCTGAGGACTCTATGACCCAGTTAAGATGACACGTGAAATTAACCACCACACCTTGTATTAGTTTTCTGTGGTGCATAAAAATATTGTCACAAACTTAGCTGCTTAAAACAATACAGACTTATTATCTCACAATTTCTGTGAGTTAGGATCCTGGACACGACTTAGCTGAATACTATTTTAAGGTCTTAAAAGATTGTACAAGTTGTTGATCAGGAATGTGGTTTTATCTGATTGTTGACTAGGAAAGGATCTACTTCTACTCTCACACAGTTTTGGGGCAGATTCAGTTATTTGAAGGAACAATTTATCTTAGTTATGTTACTAAATTAAAAAAATTTGAATTTCATTATACGTAGAAGAAAGTACAAAAATCACCACAGGTTCTAGACATCATTTTAAGCAATAATGATAAATAATATTTCTAAAGACTGGGAAAGATAACTGTCTTCATTTACATATTACATGATGTATACAATAGAAAACTTAGAGAATCTATAAACTTAGAATAAAGGAATTTGGCAAGGTTACTTGTTATAAGTTCATTATGCAAAATTATTTCTATATATTGGAACACAAAAATACAATGCAGAATTTTAAATGTCAATTATAATACTGTGAAAGTACCAATGTGCACAAATAAATTCAATCAAAGATGGGTTAGACTTCTGTTCTATACTACAAATTATAAAATATTGATGAAATTAAATAACACCTAGCTATATGAAAGCTATCTCTCAAAATTAATATTTAGATTTATAATAATTTCAATCAAAATCCCAAAAGGTATTTTCAACAAGATGATTTCAAAATTTATGTGTAATTGTAAGCATCAAGAATAGGCAAGGTTGGCATGCCCTAGTGGCCTAATGGTTTTAGTCCACTGTGGCACAGTCCTTGAACATCTGTAAATCCCAAGATTCCTAGCTCCTGGTGGGGGAGAGAGTGGAGAGGAGGAGGGAAGCAATTAAGGTAAATGACTAAATAAAATGCATCTTCTTCCTCTCTTTTCTTGCCTGCCTGCTTGCCTTCATTCCTACTTGCACCTTTGGACCGATACTATGAGATGTCAAGACTGATTATGAAGTTAGAATAATCAAGATAGTGCAGTATTAGTTCAAAGAAAGATGAGTAGTTCAATGGAAGAAAATAGATGATCTAGAAATATACACAAGCATATATAGTCACTTGATGGGTGATCGAAGCACCGCTGCAATCTAATGGAGAAAGTATAACTTTTTTTAATAGATGACCCTGGAGCAATGGGATATTTATAAATTTTAAAAAATGAAACAAATCCTACTTCACACAACATACAAAAGTTAATTTAAGGTGGATCGGTGACCTAAGATATGTGAAATAAAACATTAATATTTCTAAAAGAAAACAGAGGAAAAAGTCTTTCCAAACTTATTGAGTCAAATATTCTTCAAACTGTAACCAAATAGCATTAACCATAAAAGAAAAAATGATAAATTGGACTTCACTAAAAAAAAAGACCATCTATTTATCAGAACACACAAGCAAAAAAGCAAAAATAAAGCCAGATTGAGAAGATAGCATCTGTACTTATATTTGACAAAACTCTTAAATATCTAGAACTCTTACAAAACACTTAGGAAAAAAAAATCCAAGTTTTTAAAAGATGGATATAGGAATTAGCAAGCATTTCACAGAAAAGATATACAAATAACTAATAAACATATGAAAAGATCTTCAACAATATAAGTACAAACAATCAAATACCATTACACATTAATCAAAATGACTAAAATTTAAAAGATGATAAATTCAAGAGTTGATGAGGTTATAGGAAGAGTTGACCTTATTGCAGGTAAGAGGAAAGTTAACACAACGACTTTGGAAAACTTGTGGCAATATCTACTAAAACAGTGACAGTGTCCATGAAAGATATGTACAATAATTACTCATAATTCAGAACCGGAAACAAACCAAATATGCACAGAGACTAGTTGAACATAATGTGATCTATTCATAGAATGAACTACAACAATTTTTTTTAAGACTCTTTTGATAGATTTTGCTTTCCAGATGGCAGACTATTAAAATCTAAAGCTCACCTCCTCCTCATAGACACAACACAACTACCTCTTTGACCACTAGGACCTCTGAAAAGGAAGGGGGACCTGCAACTCCACGAAGAGGAATAACACACCCCTTCCTACATTGTAGGAGAAGCCAATCCCTCTTGGAGTCATACTGCCCTGTTTGGGGACAGAAGGGAGAGATCAGTGATATGGACACTGTCTTGAAGCTGAAAAGCCAACCTCCTCAGCAGGTTCCCCTACACTGGAAATTGACTTTCATTTACTGAACCAAAATCCTTGATGTGGGGTAGAGAGATGGATGCCTCCTCATGAACTGAACAGAAATAAATAAAATAGAAATCAAAAAGAAACCAAAAAAGCTGGTTCTGTGAAAAATAAACAAAATTGACAAATATTTGAATAGAAAAAGAAAAAAATTTAATCACTAGAATCAGAAATGAAAGGGGAAAAGTTACAACATATATCTCAGAAATACAAAGCATTGTAAGAGACTACTATGAATAACTATTTGTCAATAAATGAGACAACCTAGAAAATATGGATAGATTTTTAGAAACACAGAGCCTACCAAGACCGAATCAGGAAGAAATAGAAAGCCTGAAGAAGACTGTCAGAAGCAAGGACATTGAAGATGTAATCAAAAGTTTTCCCCAAAATAAAAGCCCAGGACCAAATGGCTCTACTAGAGAGTTTTACCAAAATATCAGAGAAGACTTCATATCTATTCATCTCAAACTTTTCCAAAAAATTGAAGAAGAGGGAACATTTCCAAATACTTTCTATGAGGCCAACATTACATTGATGTCAAAAGCAGAAAAGGATATCACAAAAAGATTGCAGACCAATATCTCTGATGAATATAGATGCAAAAATCCTTAGCAAACATGAACTGGCTTGTTCTTTATATAATGATGACCCCTGACCAGTTTCATCTCATGCTATTTTGCCTGTTCGGAGCCCACACTATGTGAGTACTGCTCCATCTCTTCAGAAAGTCTGGTTCCATTGTTCCATATTCACAGGGATTTAAGCTCCATGTGTGGACTCTCCCCTTTCCATGTGTGACCTCCTTTTCCTTCACCTACCCAGTCAGCTGGGTCACCCTCTGGACTCCTTCCTTCTTGCTGCCTCCCCTCCAAGACCAAGCACTTTATCTCTGCTTGGAACCCTCAGGGACATTCTCCATCCCCATCACTTCTTTAACCTCTGTCTTCAATTTCTGCTTCATTCATGTCTTTCCTTTCATTGAGCCTATAAGCACATGCTTTCCTTGTCTTGAGTTCTTCTCAAAACAAATGTTTTGCAGGGCCGTTTCTTGTGTCCATGATTGGGATATTCATGTATATCACTAGGTGTAGCATAGGAAAGATAACCCATTACTGAGCCTTTCTGAGGACATCTACCCCCAAGGGCGTGCACACGCACATGCGCGCGCACACACACACACACACACACACACACACACACACCCCTGAAACTTGAAAGTACAGTGAGGCCAGATCAAATTCTTAGTTAAGGAAATGCCACTAGTCTAAGACAGACAATTCCCTGTCTTCATTCTATCAGCATACGCCTAAGTAGCAGGATGAGAGTGAGCAACTAGTCTCAGGGAAGTTGCTTTTTTCTTCCAATTACAGTGAGTCTTCCTTCACTGTCCTCACCCGCTGCACAGTCCCTCCCTCCATGCTTCTTTTACTCTCCCACTGTACTTTATTTTCACCCTTGATCTCAGGTGCTTCCACATTTTGAGGCTTTCACATCTTCCATATCTAGACCTCCCTCTCACCTCCTGTGTTTGCAGGTACACAAACCCCACTGAAGAGCCACTCGGCACCGCCATCTCTGCCTGCTTCAGAGTCACTTCAGACTCTGCTTATCCACATGGATGGTACCTCCCTGCCTGTTTCCTTCCTGAACTCCCTCTCTGGGGTGTAGTACCCCTCTCCTCCCTAGTCTCTCAGGCTAGAAAGCTGGTGGTTAACTTCTCATTCTTTCTCTTCCTTACTTCCAAAGCAATCACTAAATCCCGTCAATTCCACCCGCTAAAACTTTATGGAGATACTCACCTCCTCTCTCACCCACTGTTGCCTCGTCAGTTCAGGTCATCATGATCTCTCCTTGAAATTATTAAAACTGGCTCTTTAACTGCCATGCTGCTTTGTCTTGTCCTCACTCCAGTGCAGCTTTGCTCTGTTTCCCAGGATGCTTACTACAAAAGGTAAATCAGAGATGACCCAATTAATCACTGAGATTAATTTACTATTCCAAATTCTTCCGTGACTACTAGTGGGACATGGAGTGAAATGTTAACACCTTAGTAATGAATTCAAAGTGATAATTTAGCCCCTACTGGCTTCATTTTTGCTATACTTCTAAAACTATGTTTCAACAAACCTAGTGTTTTTAACACAGCTCCCCATAATCTTTACACATCCTATGTTTTGCATATTATTTTACTTGCTTGGACTATCCATAGTTCTTCTTCACCCCTCTCCACTGCTTGAACACCTGACAAACTTCTCCTCATCCTATAAATCTCAGTTCAGGTGTCACCTCCTCTGGGAAGCCTCCTTTGATTTCCTCAGTCACGTTGGGGTGTCTTTTTCCATATTTCATACTCTTCCTGCTCACCCGTGCTTTTGTACCTCCACTGCTTGCATAATTATTTCTTGAATCAACTATGAGCTCCTATTGGGATCCCAGACAAAGGCATTTGGAAGTAGGTAGGTTAGAGTTCCAAGGTCACACAGAAGAAAACAGACACAATAGAAAAGATACCTCAACAGACAACTGACTGAGTCCCCCTAATTCCCCGTGGCCTCCACACATGGTTCCAATTCATGTGTGTATCTTGATAGTCAAAACCTGCCCCAGCCAATCCCCCAAGCTGTTTCTAAGGAAGGCTTGTTTCTTATACCTAAGGATTTCAATGGGCATTTCCAAGGTGGACCCAAGCCTTCTCTGAGTCCAATGTTCCCCCCTCAACTTGAGGGCTGATAGCATTGCTTTGTGCAAACTTTGGTAGAAGGTCATGTAAAAATGCATGTATTAAATATATTTTAAGGATAATAAAAAAAGTAGTAATTGTGAATATGAGTGGGAGGAAACAACCAGTGAGAGGGACCAAATCCCCTCTCAATTTAAGCCAGACCAGTAGGAGGGTCCCAAGAAACCAGAAATAGGCCCTTCATGGAGTGCTTTTTGTACAAGGTGTTCGCCTTCTCTCTCTTCCCACCCAAATCTCCTGGAGTCCAGCCATCCCTTGCCCCACCTACATCTGCTGCCGGGGTCTAGGAGAGGTAGGCAGTCAGTTGTCCGGGCACGTGGGCTTCTGCCCTTCAAGTGACAAGAATGCCAAGATCATGGTTTCTATCCACGTGTGGTCTTTTGTCACACAAGCTAATGATTATATTCCAGGTACAAGTCATTCTTTACCCTGAGCTGTTCCTGCAGGTCTCTAAAGGGACAATTACTCAGTCCCACTTAACAGCGTGGATTCGAGAACGCATGTAAGGGTAGGCTCCTGTTGAAGTGTGATTGTTTTCCTGCACTCTTCCCCGGCTTTAGAATTTGTGTTGAAAAGTTACAATACAAAATGCTGACGCTCAAGCTATCACACCCCACGCACCTGCCTACGGGGGCGGCAAGCTCCCCAATGCTTCTGGCGGACACTCCAGGCCTGCGCACTGCTTTTCAGGTGTTGAATAGGCAGGTTCATGACTCCAGGCAGTGACAATGGTGACCCTGGAGGTTTTTGCTCACCACCTCGCTTCTCTGAAAAGATGCCTCTACTTGACGATTACCTACCTGGCGGTCACCTTTTGAAACCGTCTGAAAAGAACTTATCTTATAATCAACATTTCCCAGAAATCACTCAGGAGACACAGGCTATGAAAAGAAACAAGATTTTTAAAACATGTAAATCAATGTACATTACTGTCAAATGTTTGCAGAGCTGAAGGCCAGCCCTTTGAATGTTCTCAGATTTGATTTTCCAAGGGAATGCTTTTTGAACTGCTATTATGCGCAGGCACTGCTAAAAAGCAAGTGAGTTGACCCTATTTGAGCTGGATTTGCCAGGGCCATAGAGGAGACGATTTAAAAGAAGTTACAGTTCATTTTTCATTTTTAATTTAAGCTTGAAATATTCATCAAACTCTGGAGAAGGAGATGACAATTAAGACCCAATCATAAATAAGACATCTCCAAGGTAGTTGACCTGTTTGGATTGAACCACTAACTTTTTAAGAAATAGCATCCTGATAGACCAACAAATGTGATGTCGGTGCTTAAGAGAGTGTTGCCTTTTTCCCCAAAAGCTTTTAGGTGTAAAAGTAGAATAACTCCAAGGAGGCATAGAGTATAATCACATTTTCAGTTACTTTGATTACTGTGATCATTTGTGTGTGTGTGTGTGTGTGTGTGTGTGTGTGTGTGTGTGTGTGTGCATATTTGTTAACTTGGCTCTTAGTACTTGGTGATTTAATCAGACACCAATCCAGGTGTTGCTATGAAGATATTGTGTAGATATTAATTAACACCTATAATCACGTGACTTTGAGTAAAGGAGATTGCCCTTGATAATGGGTGGGCTTAATCCAATGAGTTGAAGGTTTTTGGAGAAAATCTTGTTCTCTGAAGGAGAAATTCTGCCTCAAGGTTGAAATATCAACTGCCAACTTTTCAATGTGACTGCAGTTGTAGACTTAACACCTGAGCCACCAGCATATGCCAGGAGTGAGCTTTGAGGACAGAATGTGGATATGTCTGTGTTACTAAAAGCCTATTGGGGAAGGACAGACTTTCTAATCTAGATGGAAAACCAGACAGAATATATCCCATAACAGAAAGCACCTTTTACCAAATATAAAGACATAGGCAATGAGAATGCAGGTAATACAGAACTAATATCCAAACTCAATGTGTAATGTTAAAACATATCTCCCAAGACATGCCCTGGTGGAGCAGCAATTAAATCTGCTACCTCTAGCTGAGAGCACAGTCAACGTACATACCAAGGACCTGGGTTGGCGTCCTGGGTCAGCATCCTGGGTCCAGGAGGAAAAACCACTGTAAACAATTAAATGAAAAGAAAATAAAGTGCTTCCTTCTCCTCTCTCTCCTGTCAGCTGGCCTACTTGCTCTCATTCCTGGCTGCACCTTTCTTCTAAAAAAAAAGTTTTGGCCAGTGAAAGGAAAGTGACCTGTGCCTCTTCATGCCCCCCCCAGTGCCCAACTCCAGATGTTCCACATGTGATCCTTCGTGCATTCTCCTCTTTGGCATCAAGCATGGAAATCCCCTGTTGAAGACAGAAGTCACCAGGTGGAAGGACTCTGGATCCCTGAATCACTCTTTGGAGAGCTGCCTGCTGGTTAGAAATACCGGAGTAAGAAATGAACTTCTATTGTGTTAAGTCACTAAGATTCAGGGTGTTCACTAAGATATCAAAGTCTGGTTGAGTTGCAACAAGGAAAAATCCAAGGAAAAGGCATTTATTATTGCTTTAGGATTAAGTCCCTACACAGACGAAAAATCACTTGAATTGCTCAGTATAGTTCATATACAGGAAAAAAAATACAGAGGCTTATATACATGAAAAATGGCAGGATAGTTCACACTCTGGGGCATTATGCAAATTAGGGTTTCAAGTCAGTCCAGTTTTGTTTGGTGAAGCGTTATTCAAGTGGTGATTGGTCAAGGTGCAATCCTAGGTGGTTCTTAGTGGACTGGATTTGTTCGTTTCTTCTTAAATGGGCGTGCCTGAGTATGGTGGGCTTGCGTAGACTGCACCCTCAATAGCCTCCCGACTCTGCTCTGGTTTTACTTAAATTCAGGTGTCTCCATTTTCTTTTTTTCATATTTCTTCGCAGAGGTTTATCTGTTAAGATAGCAAGTGAATCCTTAATCAACACAGTAGTTGAACAGCATTTCTTTCATTTTTAATGCACTGCAGTAACAGCGCACATCACATTTCTTTTCATCTATCCACAGGGAATATAAT
Organism: Solenodon paradoxus; assembly: GCA_004363575.1. NCBI lineage: Eukaryota > Metazoa > Chordata > Mammalia > Eulipotyphla > Solenodontidae > Solenodon > Solenodon paradoxus. The sequence continues at coordinate 160,113 of RJWH01000202.1, forward strand.
TTATAGTGATGTAGCTAATGTAATGAAATACGAAATCAACCTCAAATGTAGACATAATTTATTATAGATTGAATATATGATTGAAATAAAATATGACATTTCAGTTCTAGATTGCAGGAACTTATACACCTCCATCCCAAGTGATGTGCTAGTACGTTATGAGCCGTCGTGTGTCACACGGACTGAAGGATTTTCATCAACTGTAGAGGAGTTGCTGGTAACCTAAGAGGAAAGTGGGCGTGGAATGGCTGGGGCCATGGGAAGCTGATTATTTCCTCTGTAGGGATTTTGCCTCCACTTAGCTCCTACTCAGTACATAGAAGAGAAGTGAGCATGGTTTTCTACTCATTCCCATAGAATAAAACCACTAAAGAACACTTCATTAAAAGCTGAGTATTGTTTCCTTCTGATTTTCTCTTTTTTGAAAGAATTCATTTGCAAATTAGTTATTTAAAAGTTGAAGCTCATTTTCCTAAAGAATTGATATTATATATGATGAGATTTCGAAGATGATACTCAAAATATTATGCAACTTGTTTTGTTAGAGCTCTCTCTCTCTCTCCTCTTTCTCATCTGTCTCTCTTAAATGTTGGGAAAGGCAGCTTCATATGTGACTTTCAATTCAAATGGCTGTACTCAGTTATAAAAGAATAAGCCTTGGGCCTAGAACACTTCCTGACTAAAGGATACAGATTCCATATAGCCTGTGCCTGGCTTATATCTCTCTGGGTAGACATGTCTTTCCCTGTTTTGGGCTACTTTGTTCTGCTTGAGCCTGTGCATCAGTGACCACAGGTACCCAGCTTTCAGTATTTCACACTCCATGGGGGAAGAGGTCAGGATCCTTCTGCTGTGTGCAAAAAGGGTGTGTGGCCAACTGTCCTATGTTGACTGTTGGGGGCACCTGACAGCCATGGAGAAGTGATTGGAGCTGATTTTGGTGTCACTTCTGTGAGTAAAGCATTATTCATTGGTCAGTACTTGACTGTGTTGCTTTCCTTGGTGATCTTCATACGAAGATGCAGTGGGTAGGAGTGTTTAGACTTCTGTTCTTGATGACTGTATTTGTTATCCTCTATGTTGGAGCCCATCCACCAGGAATTGGCAAATGGTGCAAGGTGTCCTGAAACTATTCTCTCTTGTCTGCCCATCTATTATCTACCTACCTACTTACCTAACATTTTTGAGATGCTAGACATCTTGAAAGAGACAAAGGGTATAACATATAGTTTCTGCCTGAAATAGCTGGCATCCTGGCATCCTGTGGTAAACACTGTTAGTCACATTCTCATATTCATCCTCCTTTCTTCCTTGCTAACATACCTTTGATGCAGTTGGTCTGGCAATAGGCCAGATCCAGATGACAGATCAAGACTGGTTTGAAGCTGGTGATTAGACTCTTGTTCTAGGAGGTTAGGGACAAGTTTTACTTTCCTGATAAAAGGGAATATGTGCATGAGACTGCTCCCTTTCTTCTTATGTGAACATGGAGTCTCACAACCTTGACAGACAAACTAAGAGAATCACAGAATCAGGAAGTCCCAGTTTGTTTAAGTCACTGTCAATTGGATATTCTGCCACTGTAAAGTTAAAATTTGTAAAAGACAGATGAGAATAAAAAATAGCTATAAGGTAACTTGTATTAAGGTTTGTAACAGAGGTAGTGTTCAGTGGTTCAGAGAAAGGTGAGAAGGAAGGCTTCATGAGAGATGTAACATTTTAGATTTGGATAGGGCTTTGAGGAACAGGTAGAATTTAGAATAGAGGACACAGGGAGGGAGGGATTACAGGGAGAGAGAACTGCATAAGGACGAGCATATGTGTGGCAAAGCTGGGGTCTATTTGGAATTTTGTGATTTGCTGAGGATGGTTTGTGTATATCACGTAGGGAGTAGAAATGGTTGATAAATCTGGAGCAGTGTTCATCTGAAGAGGGCTCTAAAGAACAAGGTGGAGTTTAGCCTTAGTTGGGTGACTGTTAGGGAGATAAATCAGTGACAAAGTTAGAAATGCACTTCAGAAAGTTTGTCTTAACATCTTTATGATGGATTGTTTGGGAAGAAGACGAGAGATTGAAAACCCACCAGATTAAGTTACTCCAGCAATCCTAGTGAGAGAAAACAAAGACCTGAATGAGCTGTGGTTATGAAAAAGAACAGATTGAGAGACATACAAAGTGGCTAAGCACTTGTTGGAGGGGGCATCTGATAACATTTGCTCTTCCTCGGTAAGGCCATATCCTGGGTTTGGGAACAAGGAAAGGAGGTTTCCTCATGGTTTTCTCTTGATTAGAGCATCTCTCTTCTTCTTGACCCTCAGTCACCACATCTCTATATCCTTCAACATCAGGTTCCAACAGCCCACATATCCATCAATAGGTGAATGAATAAACTGTGGTACTGACACCAAACCCACGTTGGGCTATTTGCTATCTAAATGTTAACAGTCGGTGCACCTGGCTAGAGAAGCAGTTGAATTTCCTGCCTCCGGCCAGGCATAGGCCACATACATCCCAAGGACTTGGATTTGTGTCCCAGGGGAACAACCAAGGTGAACACTAAATAAAATAAATGTTCTTCCTCCCTGTCTGCTGACTCACCTTATTCCTACCCACACCTTTCATTTAAAAAAAATTTGAAAGTCAGCAATTAAGAAGACAAATGTTGGTGGAAAGGAATGGTTTAATTAAAAGACTGACAACCTGAGGAGATGGTGGATTACCGTCTCAAAGACCATCTCAAATTCCTCAGGCTAGCCACCTTGTCTTCAAAGGAGTAGGAAAAGGGGAAATGTGAAGATATCAGGTTCTTTCCTGGAAATGTCCTGAGCAATTGGCCATCTGGAGGTTCAGTAAGGACCAACAGTCTGGAAGCTGGAATCTTGAATAGCAGATGTCGTTCCTAAGGTCAGGTTGTTTGACAATGCCTCAGTCCACTGGCACTTGAGCAAACGGTCAGTTATTTTGGCAAAGGGAAGATAAAACACAGTTTGTGTTAGCAGAGTAGGTTTGTTTTAGGCCTTAGGTGCCTTAGCGAGGGGTGTCTTGACCACATTTGTTATAGTAACAGTAAAACCATACAATGAAATACTGTCCGGGAACAAAAAGGAACTGACCAGTGGTATATGCAACAACATGGGTGAATCTCAAATAAATTATGCTGAGTAAAATAAGTCAGACTAAAAGAGTACATACTGCACGATCCCATTTAAATGAAGTTTAGGAACACAAAATTAATCTATAATGAGAACGACAACTTAAAATAATGGTTGCCTTTGGGCACTGGAGATTGACTGGGAAGGAGTATGAGGGAACTTTCTGGAGAGATGGATATAGGTTTGGATCACACAAGCATATGCTTTTGTCAGAACCTGTAGAAGACTACACTTCAATGTAACACACAATATATATTTTATCCAAAAAAAGACAAACAAATACTGAACTATAACAACATGCAAGCTGAAGAATTTAGGGAAGAAGCATACCGTCAACAAGGAATTTGGAAATGCATCAAAATGTATGTTGGATATATGGCTGGTTGGCTAAAAATGTGATAAGGCAGAAATGGCAAATTACCAACAATGATAAAACCTAAATGATTGGTCGAGAGATGTTTAATGTATAATTCTTTTGACTTTCCTGTGTACATGAAATAGCTCATAATAAAATCCAGGGGGTGGGGGAAAATCCCTACTTTAAGTTTTGCTAATTCACCTGTCAAAGAGGACTGTAAGAAACCAATCAGTAGGCAAAGTTTGGCCCTTTGAAGGGGGCTATACCCAGAGGCTGAAAAAAGGGCAATTTTATTTAGAGTCCTTCTCCCAAATGGTTTTGGCAGTAGAAAAATCTCTCTCCAGTTTGTCCTGAGTTTCAAAATCACCAAATCTTTTCCTCCTTACAGATTAACCACCTTAATTCCATCTGGGTTTGTCCTGTAGAGCTGTGAATGATAGATGATAGATTAATGATGCCTTAATAGATGGATCTGGAGCAAAGAAGTAGAGATCAACTACAACTTGCCTTCCAATAAATATTTATTTTGTTGACAGCAGTTATTTGAAATATCAGATAATATGCTTTGTTCTTTCTTTTTTGTTCTGAGATTTAAAAGTGTTGCTCAGAAATATCAACGTACTGACAGAAGGACTTCCTTGTCCACACGTGGTCTCCTGGGAAACAGAAAGGGCAGGAGTAGATCACTAGAAATATCCACTCATTTCACCTTTGTCACCAGATGGCACAACTTCATGCAGATTGTAGGGTTCCTTTCCTGTGTTTGGTTAGAGGCTCTGCTCCCTTTGTGAGCATTATCTTTTACTAGTGTCTCTAATTCTATTCTTCTCACTCATTTAGTTATGTATTTCTTTCTCACAGCTGGAAAATCCTTGATTACAGGGTCAATTTTTCAAAACTAATTCTTTTTCTGAACTCTTTCAGCAGTTGGTCAGTCAACCTTTTCCTCACAAAGTCATGCTGCTTAATGATGCTATTTGCTTTATAGTTTATTAACTATTAAAAAAGATTCTTGTTATGGAACATCTATTAGTTTGCTAACTTTGAGTTGCTGACATAACTTTCATATACATTATTACATATTTAAGAAATAAAAGTCTTTAGTTTTTAAATTAGCAATATGTACATCTATTATTTACAATTTTCCTTCCCCAATCTCTTATATGTTGACTTATATAATTTGCTGGTTTGTCTGTTTTGCTTCACTTAGTGATCCTAGAGACAGGGAATGAAATTTCATTTTTCCTCCCTTACAGTGCAAAAGCTCTTGAAATCAGTGATTTGCAAATTTGAGAATCATTTAGGATACTTGTTTACAATGGCAGTAAGGGACACTGGAACCCTGGTGGTGGGTGTGGTATGAAATATAGACTGAGATGCGACTTTAATATCAAAAATAAAATAAAACAAAATGCTGATTCTAAGACCCATCCCTGATACAGGTATATTGGGGATAGCATTTTGAGAAACACAGTTAGTTGCAGGTATATTACATAAATTCAGTATCACAGAAACATAAAATGCGTTCACTTGAATACTTTGGACTTGTGTTTTATTATTTACAATTGTTCCTTAAATCATCACAATAGTTTCATAAATCTGGAAAAAATGAGCCTCGATTCCTTGTCTTGAAAGATGAACAAACCAGGCACTATGAAAGAAAGCCTGATGATTTCCTAAGCAAGGTCTTTGGAACTGTGTGTCACCCTGGACTAATTAAATATTTTTCCTTTTTATATCTCTAAGCTGACTGTGAAGATAAACTGCTGTAAGATTCTTTCACATTTTAGGTGAGGTGTTCAAAGAGTATTGTAAGTTCAGCACTTATGAACCAGTGCAACTTATTAAGAAAGAATTGATTTTATTAAAGAAATACAAAAAAGGAGCGCCCAGGAGTTAGGCTGATCACCTCCAAAGGAGCACAGGCCACATTCCCCTGGGTTTGAGTCCCAGGTCCAGTGGGCAACAGCTAAATAAAAATAAAGTGCTTCTTCCTCGTCTCTCTTTCTGCCTGCCTACTCGCCTTCATTCCTGCCTGCAACTTTCCTTTAAAAAAAACATGAAAATGGTTAAAATGAAATGGCTCTAAAAATTGAACATTGAAGTGTTGCTCTGCTGTCTCACCTTAACCTTTATTGTCTTTTTCAGAGGTAAACATTTTCCATTCTCTTAGATTTTGTATCTGGTAGTTACTATCATTTTATTTTCCAGATTTTTAAAAAAAATTTTCAAAGACCGCATGTATTAATATGTATATTTCTTGCTTCACTCTTCCCAATTCTCCAGAACAATGGCTTTTAACCTTTTAGCAGTTTCTTGTTTATTTCTCACATAATTATTTTGTCATATGTTGTTTATACATTATCTAGTGATAACCTGACATAATAGATGAAGATTTAGCTCTTATACCACTATCCCCACTTTTCCTTCCATATTGTTGCCAAATAATTATCAGATTTAGGTGTATTTTAGCTTATTTGGGTTGCTAAAACAAAACACTGTCAACCATGTGTCTTTATAAACAACTGATAGTTATTTCTAACAGTCCTAGAGGCAGGGCAGTTCAAGGACACGGTGATGGCAGATTCCATGTCTGGTGAGAGCCTGTTTCCCCACTGATGGCCATCTTCTGTATTCTTGCTGTGACCTTGCATGAAGGAATGGCGAGGAGGTCTCTGGGGTCTTTTATAAAGGCACCAAACCCCATTCATTGGACTCCACTCTGATAAATGAACCAAAGGGCCCTCTATCCTACAACAAAATGTTGGGGGCTGGATTTCAGCACATGTATTTGTGAAGCGTAGGGATGGGGAGCTCAAACATTCAGATCCTAATAGGAGTTAAACAGTAATCACATCTTTATAACTTTATGTACATATTACTCACTTGAGAAAAAGTGTATTTTACCTCCTTTCTTGTACAATTTTTCTTGGAAGGAATACCTAACCTACTCTCCTTTCTACATTTGTCTCATCTTCAATGAATTTACTTCTAAATCCTTTCCTAAATGTTCCAGATAGGTGACGCCCTATTCTTATTTCTCTTGCTCTTAAACAGTCAGACATAGATGGATGTTGACTATATTGGACTGTATTTCCTGGATCCTGTGTCATTCTCTTTCAGTTTGTTTATACCTCCACTTTGCTGGCACATTTTCTCCAGGAACTCTCCAGGACAGGGTCCATGAAGATAATACCTGAGTCTGCCTAAATTTGTCTTTATTTTACTCTCAACTCCTGATTACTTGGCTGAGTATTAATGTTAGTTAAAAGTAACTTTCTTAGAAATTCAAAGTCATGATTCTATTATTTTCAATTTTACCCCTCCTCTTCCTAACATGTCAATTCAGTGGGTCTAAAACCAAAATCAAACTCCGCCTGATAATCCTGTTACCTCCAACTTTACAAGAGATCCTGAATCACAAGGAATAACAATTTCTTCACCATGCCCAACCCTTTGGTTTGAATTTTCATCATCCCTCACATGAATTGTAAGTGGTCTTCCTGTTTGTATATTTTTTAAAAATTGTGAAGTATTTCAAACAAACTCTGTAGCTTTAACTTTTTGCTACATAAAAAAAGTATAAAGATCTTACATAATCACAAATACGTGGAACTGCTTTAAGTGTTTAGCATTTACTACTTCAATGCACACCAACAGCTTCTTACTGCAAACACCTGGGGTGCTCTCTAGCAGCTGGAATGTATTTAGCCCATACCAATGAGGGAGGCTTGACAACCAGTGAGGAAGAAATTATTAAGCTTTCTTCCCCTTTCTTCCCTTATTACCCAGTGGGAACCTGTTCTCTGGCCTTGTATTGGCTTTCTTACCTTACCTGTTTTACTTTGCCACACACCTATTAGTACTCTCTGGACAATGCCTACCAAACACACTGCTTTCACTCAAACCCTATTTTGAGACTCGCTTTTTGGGGAGACGTAATCTAAACAAATTATGCATTCATTTTCCTCATTGGATTCCCAAGTTGTCTTTTTTCTTTATTACAAACAAGGCTGCAGCGTTCTATCAATTTCTCAGTATTTACGTAGAATTTTTCTTGGCATTTTTAAGTAGAACTACTGGGTAAAAGGCTATGTTCATCTTTATCCTTAATAAAAATTGCTGACAATTTGAAAATCTGCAGATACGTACTGGCAAGAATGGGTGCGAAAGATGCCTCATTGTAGTTGCAATCGGTGTTTCCCTAATTATTAGTGAGAATGTCATGTCTTTGTATTTTGACTGAGTTTCGTTTTCTCTAAATGGCTTGTTTCTTTTTCTTATCAATATTTGGGTTCCATAAAGCCTATATTCTAGTAGTTTTCTGGTTATGCTCATTGCAAAAAAAATTGTTCATTATTTTCTTGTGGTTTGTAGTCCTATGCAGTATTGAATTCTATTCTTGTGTTACCTGTTTTTTCTCCCTTTATGGAAGATTTTGGGAAATTTTTTTATTCCTGATATTCTGTACCCTAATTTTACTGTTGAACATAAAAGAGCTTAATTTATTCTCCTAAATAAGTTTTCATGAAAACAAGCACAGGCTGTTTCAAAAATGAATCACACTATAACATATTAATGCAGAAAATAATACTCCAACTCTGATACTAACAATAGTTTATAATATGCTCTTTCCACATATATTAACATTTTTGAGTATTATATATATTTGCTTTCTTAGCAATTTTTGGTATTTTTGTCTGTACTTCATTCTTTTTTAACCTCTGTAGAACACTTACATTTTTAAAAAAATATTTTACATTGCTATATGCTTTTTAGGATATTGAATTTGTAGCTACCTGTGTGCATTTCATACCACATTCAATACAGAATTCCAGTGTTCTTTATCACTACCTACCACATTTTCCCTCCTTTCCTTTGTCCACCCTTCCACCATGCCCACAGCATTGTATCCTGTGAATTTGGTTGATTTGTCTGTTCAGTTTCTTTACATTCAATGAAGGAGTGAAATCATCCTTACTTTTTCTTTTCGGTTTATTTTGCTGAGCATGATCCCCTGTAGTTCCATTTAGGTTGTTGAAGAGGGTGTAATTTCTTTTTTTAAAAAAAAAAGCTGCATAGAATTCCACCCAGCATCTATCCCACAGCGTCTTTATCCAGTCACATATTGACAGGATTTAGGTTTGTTTCCAAGTCTGTGTTATGTGTGAACACAGCAGTGCAGATATTTTTTCTGGTTAGTTTCGTGTTCTCTGGGTGTATACCTAGATCGAATGGTAGATCCATCTTTATTATTCTGAGGAATCTCCATACTGTTTCCAAAGAGGTTCCCACTAACAGTGTAAGAGGGTTCCATTTTCTTCACAACCTCTTCAACCCTGGTTGTTTCTAGTCTTTTTAATTATGCCATTCTCACTAGTATGAAGTGGTATCTCATGGTTTTTATTTTCATTTTTCTGATGATTAGTGATAAACTTTTTTTTGTGTCGGTAGGCGATCTGTCAGAATACTGAATTTTATAGACATAGTGGTTATTTCTTTATTGATCAACATTTGAGCTGCTTCCAAGTTAAAAAAAAAAGCAACAAATATTCTTGAGTTCACCTCTTTGTCCAGGATTAATTTCTAAAGTTCTGGGTTAAAACCTAGAATATTTTGAATTTGAATTGCCATTACTAACTTACAATCTAAAAATTCTGAGCTAATATAAAGGGTAGAAAATGCCATTTCTTTTACATATCTAATAACCTAAATCTTTGCTTATGTTTCATTTTTTGCTTATGTAAAATTTAGTTTCTAGTTTACTAATTTTGGTTTTTAGCAATATCGATTCTCATCAAATCATTATCTCTTTGAATTTTTAATTTTTGCCATTATGCATATTAAATCACTCCTTTTTAATAGAGTAGCTTATTCTTGTTCTATCATTGCAACATCCATGGAACATCCTCTGAGGCTCAGAAACAGTTTTAAAGGCCTCAGATTTTTCCTTTTAGTCTTCAAAAAGATAGTCTCCTACTTGCTTCTTTACCATCTCTAATATACTGGAGTTCTCAACGTACTGATTCTTGGAGCGAGCAGAAATTTTTTCAGAAATGTGATATGTATAGAGTAACTCACAATTCCTATTGATATAATTTTCTTTTAACATCTGAATTCTAGTTCTGTTTAGAATCCATTTCTGACTTTTAGACTAATTTGTCCAGTGACTATCTCTATAGTTCTTATTTTTAACACATGCTATCAGGGGACTCTCCCACTTTGGGCTTCCTTGGTACAGAGATGTTATCCCAGGCAACTGCTGGTGACCTTAATCCTGCTCCGCCTTAATAGGCATCTAGATATTTATAGCAAGACATGTTTCACAAATGATACTGGCTATTGTCTTGTAAAGATTAATGGGGAATAAAACATATTTCTTAGAAGTAATTATCCATAGACCTAAAATCAACAATACCTTTTTATTATTGCTAAAATACATACTATTCTTTTTCTCTGGAAACTAAAAATATATCACCTTGAAAACACCTTTACATTAATCATTCTTTTCATATACTTCAAATTTGTACTTAATGCCTTTCTCCTCCTGAATGTCAGTAAGAACACCGGGGTATCTGGAAAAGGAAAAATATGCATTATTAAATAATGTATCAATTACAAAGATAACCTCTCAGTCAAAAGGCATCAAAAATGCAGAAAGTAAAGTTTTCCCTTTCTTTTTTTTCTTCACATGGTAAATCGCTATTAGGTTTGGAGAATATTAGGCAAATAGATTACATACAATTGGTAAGAAAAGTTCCAATGTATGAAAGTCAGTAAACAAAGTGTAATTTTACCTTCTCCTTTCCTTCTGACTACTGACACTCTTCCCACACTAACCACTGTTATAGAAGTTTCTCTTTCTATTCTCTCACCCAGCTAATATGAAATTTCCTAAGACTTTTTTACAAGTCTTACACTTGGAGTAGAATTCCTTGTGTGAGCAGAAGAAAGATAAAATACAATGTTTAGGTATTTAGAGCAGAACTGAACTTATGTACTGTATATGACATTTCTTGAGTTTTGTTTAAATCAATGGACACAGACTACTCTAATTGTCCAATGTGTGGCTTACTATAGTTGCTTTACTAGAATCAATGTTTGTCAGATCTTTTCTGCTTCTTAGCTCTCATTTAAGTCTGTGTTTCTTCCATTTTCAAAACTCAGACTCTCCTGTGGATATGTAGCTAAAAGTAGAATTGTTGTATCACAAACATTTTATTTTTCATTTTTTGAGGGACCATCGTATTGTTTTCCATAGCAGCTGCACCTTTTTTTTTTTTAATAAAGGAAAGGTGTAGGTAGGAGTGAAGATGAGTGAAGGCAAGTAGACAGGAAGACAGAGGAGAAAGAAGCACTTTATTTTAATTAGTTAAACATCTTTGTTGTTCCCCCTGGTACCAAGACCAAACTTGGGTCCTTGGTATATATGTGGACTGTTCCCATGAAGGTAACTGACCAAACCACTACTCCACCACGGTGTGCCATCTGCACCATTTTATATTCCCACCAACAGTGTGTAAGAATTATAATTTCTCTCCATCTTCACCAACAATGTTATCTCTTATTAGTCTAACTGAAGTCAAGATTTGTGAAGAGCTATAATATGCAATCTTACGTCCACTGAAGCTTATTCATAACAGGATATATAAACAAAATGTGGAATATTATTCAGTGGAATATTATTCAGGCATAAAAAGGAAATTTTGCCATATGCAACACAGATGACATTATGCCAAGTGAAATAAATCAGTTACAGAGGACAAATACTACATAATTCAAATTAATCACAGTAGCTAAAATAATCAAGTTCATAGGAACAAAGCAGAAGGGTAGTTGACTGATGCGGAAAAGGCAATAAGGAGTTGCTGTTCAGAGTACAAAGCTTCAGTTGTGCAAGATGCATATTTCTAGAGGTTTTGTTGTGGAACACTGTTCCGATAATAAAGAATATCCTACTATATACTTAAAATCTGTCTGAGAGTAGATCTCAAGTTGTGCAATTATCACTGCATTAAAAAAATGTTTTTAAACTAAAGAATAAACAACAACCCAATAACCACAAAACCCAAAACTCAGGTCCTCCACTGTTCTGAATAGTCTAGTCTACAACCCAAATCTTGGTGCACTTCCCTCAGGACTGTGTGGGCTGTGTCCCACTATGCTTCAGGTGGAGGTCAGGAAGTGATGCCTTAATCAAACTTGGTTTGAGTTTGGTTCTGCTGTGTGACACGTTGCTAACAATAAAATCTTCAACCTGATAAAGAATTTAGCATTATATCTCATATGTTAAGTGCTTTACAAATGTTACCCATGAATATAGTTAAGATTGTTTTGTCTCCATAACTATTTTCTAAGCTCACTATAGGAAGGGAAAATACAACAAAAAAATTCAGTTATATCTGGCACAATGATAATAGTACATATTTTTCTTTTTTAGTTAGATATTATGCCATTTTGATTAAAAAAAACTTAAGAAAAGTTTAAAAACATGAAAGAACAATAAATAGCACAATAGAGTGTAAGTAAAAGAAAACGTGTTTTCTCTGAATAATTTACATTTTAGAGGAAGAAACTATGTATTTACTATTCATTTTCTAAGATGATTCTGTTCTACTATTTTATTAGGATATAGTTTTTTTCAAATTAATGAGTTTACCAAACTAAATTCAAACCCTTCCTTTTGTTCCTTTGGAATGAGTCACCAAAAGCAACATTTATATTTTTCTCTGTAAAATTCTTACATATCAAGATTGTAAGTTAAAATAAAAGCAAAGTATCAAGTAGTTATTTCTAAAACCAAAAATAACTTCAAAATAACTATGCTATTGGCTACATATGACCAAAATCAACATATTAATGTTTATCTTCTATGGGAAGATTTATTTTTCATTCCACATGAGTCACAATTTGATCTATTTTAATGATTAAAACCACCTCATAATCATAATTCCAAACTCTATAAAGAGCAAACCTGCCTAAGAGTCATATTTGAATTATATTTAAATCTAACTGGATTTGGAAATACCACCTATTTGTTATGAGTCACTCAGACAGACTCACCTCCAGAATCTTCAACCATTGAGAAGTTGATAAATATGAATAAATTTAAGAGCTGCACTGACAAAGGTTCATGAGAGTAATACAGAGATGATTTGAGGGAAAGTCTAAAGAAGTAAACAGAGTCCTTGAAATAGTTATTATCTTTAAGAAGCAAATCACAACTAAAATAAAAACTCTACAGGAAGCACAGGCTTAAGAGGAGAGTGATATGTAAATAATGTGGACATACATGCCAGGATCCTGCTGGAAAATCAGGAAGTGATGGGAACAGAAGAGGAAATGTCAGCCCATCTAAAATCTCCTTCAAGTTGTCCCTTGATGAGGGGTATCAATCTGAGCGAGGCAGTCAGCTACTGCCTCAAAGGCCACTTCCGGCCTTTATCTTCTTTGACTGCATGGTCACATGGAAGACAGTTAACTAGAAGAAGCAGCCTATTTGGGGCTCATTAAACAGAAAACTGCTGGCATAAAATATCTGGGCCTGCTGGTTTTGTTGGAGCCTAGTGTGAAATAGTCTAAAATAGAAAGGTTTCTTCCAACCAAGATAAATGAGAGCAGAGCCTTATAAAACCAACAGGTAGGCATGGTGCTGTCAAAAGAGTAACTGTATAGACAGGATCCATAGTGGAAAAAGCCAGACACAAAGTAAAGCATCACTCTTTGCTAATATTCTCTTCTGCTTTTAGGCTCCTGACACTTGTGGCTTCATCTACATTCTAATTTTATTCTCTTTTTGCTTCACAGTAGTCCTCTTTCATCTTTATTTCATTAGGCTAGTAATTTATTATCAGCAAGCCCAGTATTAGAAGACACCATTTGAACTGAAACCTGTGTGACCACCAGAGGTCTACTGATGGGAATGACGGGGGTCTGAACTAAGTGGTAGCTATGGGGAATGACAGGGGAGTAAAGAATGATCAGTCATTTCTGGACAGTATGGAGCAATTCTAAGTTCTCTAACATACAGAGATTTGGAGAAAAAGCAGCTCCAGAATTGAGCAGTATTACAGACCAGGGCATCAGAAAGAACACCTACACCTTTGTCTTCAGAAGATTCCTTTTTTCTACTTCATGAAAGAGTGACCTATTCCAGATCTGCCCTTACGGGATTCCCTCTAAGACATGTTAAAGAGGCTGCTATTATGTTGGTACAGACTTGAAAGTAAGAAGATCATTATATGGTGCAATTGAAAAAAAAGCCTTTTCATTATGTCCATAGCCTTGTTTAGAATGTACATTTTGGACTTGGCTTTGGATAATAATTTCTCATCTCAATCTATTCAACATTAAATTTTTCTAACACATTTAAAGAAGAGTTTATACCAATCCTTCATTAACTTCCAAAAAAATAGAAAAGGAGAGCATTTCTCAATTCATTTTGTGAGGCCAGTATTAGCATGATTAGCAAAGCTAGTTGAAAACATTACAAAAAAAACCTACAGATCAATATTCCTTTATGACTATAAATGAAAAAATCCTCAACAAAATATTAGCTAACTAAATTCAGAAACATATGAAACTATAAATTACTACTAAATGGATTTATCCTAGAAATGCAAGATTAGTTTAGCATGAAAATCATGTAGACTAATAGTATTAGGTTTTAGTTTATTTTGTCCATTAAAGACAAAAACCACATAGTATGATAGACTCAGAAAATCATTTCATAATAAAAACACTCAATTAGCCAGAAGTAGAAGAGGTCTTCCTCAATATGATAAAGGGCATGAAAAATCCACAATTAACATCATACTTCATATAAAAGATTAAATGGTTCCAAGATCAGGCACAAGATAGGATGTCTGCTCTTGTCACTTCTATTCAACACTGTACTGGAGGTTCTAGTTAGGGCATTTAGGAAAGAAAAAGAAATAAATAACATTCAGATTAGAAAGGAAGAAGTAAAATCGATACATCCTGCATATAGAAAATCATAAATTTATTAACTACAACTATTAAATGAATTTAGTAAGGTTGCAGGATACAAGATCAATAAACAAAAGTCAACTGCTTTTTTGTGTTACTGATGAAGTGAAAATAAAATTAAGAATTCCACTTATAATAGCACAGAAATAAAAAAATTAAGATAAATTTAATAATGAAATGTAGGGTTTATAAACTAAAAAAGCAAAGGACATTGTTAAAGGAAACTGAAGATGATCTAACTAAGTAGAAATACATCACATGTTCCTGGTCTGGTAGACTTAATATTCCTAAGACAGTAAAATAAACTCTAAGGAGATCTATAGATACAATACAATTCCATCAAAATCCTACTTTGCTTTTTAACAGAAATTGACAAGCTGCTCATAATATTCATATGAAAATGTAAGAGACCCAGAACAGTCAAAACAATTTTGAAAAAGGACAAGTTGGAGGGCTTGTACTTTCTGATTTCAGAAATAAACTCTACATTTATGGCCAACTGATTTTGGAAAGGTTGACAAGACAATTCTATGGGGGGGAAAAAGTCATATCAACAAGTAGTGCTAGCCTGGATACTCAACTGGATAGCCACTTATGAATGAACTTGGACTCCTGTCTTACACTATATATAAATTAACTCTAATGGATCATAGGCTTAAAGCTATAAAACTCTTACAAGAAGCCTGTCTGGTGGAGGAGCTCAACTGCCTCCGAAAGAGTAAGCTACATACCACTGGTCTGAGTCCTGGGTCGGAGGAAAACAAGCATTGTAAACAACTAAATAAAAATAAAATGCTTCTTCCTTCTCTCTCTTCTAATCTGTCTACTAGCCTTCATACCTGCCTGCACCTTTCCTCTACAACAAAGAAAACACAGGACATAGGACTAAATCTTCATGGGGCTGGTTTAGGCAATGGTTTCTTATGTGTGACACCAGAGGTACAAGTGTCAAAAGAATAGAAAAAATGGATGACATTAAAATTACAAATGTTTGTGCTGCAAATGTCATTAAGAAAGCAAAAAGATGTTTCAGATAATGGAAATAATTTGTGAAGCAAGTACTCATATATATAACATGGATGAATTTGAAAATATTTGCTAAGTGAAAGAAGCCAGTTGCAAGAAGGACCACATAGCATATGATTCTGTTTATATGAAATATCCAGAATAGGCATATCATAGAAATAGGGAAAAGATGAATGGTTTCTAGGGGTGGGAGGAAAGGAGAATGGAGAGTGATGCTAATCGGTACAGTTTTATTTTGTAGTTTGTGTTTTTTTGGGTGATGAAAATGTTCTTACATTTTTTGCGGTGGTAGTACAACTCTGAATATACTACAACCACTGAGTTACATACTTTTTGTTTTTTTAAAGGAAAGGTACAGACAGGAATGAAAGTGAGTAGGCAGGGAGGCAGAAAGAGAGAGGAGGAAACATTTTTTCACTTAGTCAGAATGGCATTTGTTTTAAGTTACTAAGGATCCTGACGGGTCACAGCTTTGGCAAGAGATCTGATTGGGAACAAGATTTAGACAGGCATTTAATATGAAGGTGACTCACCCAGTAATCTATTCTTTTTGTTAGTAGTAAAGAGAAAGATAAGACATGAAGGACAATAGAGATCTATATACACATAATGTGAGACTCAGCAATCCAAGCAGAACAAGGAAAAATATATAAGGTGCAACAAAGAAACACAAATAATGTTTATATAAGTATATATATGAAATCACTGAGTGTGACTTTTCCAATTAGTCAGCATTGAAGACTATACGCAAAAGCCTATACTTTAGCAATTAGAACATTTTTAGAGTTCTTACAATTTTCACTTTTCTTTAGAGCTTGTTAAGAGTCCAAGAAAATTAGGCATACACGTCATTTGATTTAAGATGATTACTTATTACTCTATTACTCTATACTCAATAGAGTAATAGGGTATTACTCTAAAGCTTGGCTCTCCATTTATTCAGACTTGGCTCCAAATTATCATTTAGGAGGTATTTCTAAAAACAAACTCACACTCAAAGAATAATGACTCAACTGAGAATATTTGAAAAAAATGTGTTAAAAGCTAGTCTAAAAGTGTTGAGATAATTAATCTTTCACTTTTATTCTCTAGAATGGATAGCTGAAAAGTGCTTTTAAAAAACGAGGCTGTTTAATGCTAAAATAATAAAAGTCAGAGTAATCTCTTCCTTCCATTTCCACCACTAAGTCCTTTCATCTCTCACCTGAATTACTGCAACTAAGTGATCTCTCTGCTTTTTCCCACATCACAATCTTTCAGTTCTCCACAAGGCAACTCTTTTCATGTTTATCTATTGTTTGCCAGCTTCATCCTCTACTACAAAAAAAGTAATCTTCGTAAACAGTTTTCTCAGTGCCTAAGGCAGTATCTGATGCTAAACAGACTGCATGGAAAGAACTAATGATTAGTCCCTATGGTTCAGTAAAATAATTAAAACATGCATATTCCCAAGTCTATTAAAGCATATTTCCAAAAATTCTTATATAGCATTAGTCTATAAAACATACTACCACCTGAAATTCAATCTAAATAGACACACTCTTTTCTGTAATTCTTAAGCAGGAAATCTAAACATGCTTTATAATCATTAGTAAATTTTACTCGTGACCTCTGGTGGTTTAGGTGTTAAGCCAGAGACTGAGGAGCAATAGGACCCAGATTAGTGGCTTTTGGTGAGGGGATAACTAAAATGAACAACTAAATACTGTTTCTTTCTTTCTTTCTCTTCTCTCCTCCCTCCTCTTTAAAAGAGTAAAATAAAAAAAATTAATAAATTTTACTTACTCTGGGAGAAGTTTATATTTCTCCAAATCAATTTCTGGAAAAAAAGTGTCACTTTCAAATTCCTGCATGATCCTTGTCACGAATAGTTTAAGATGGCCTGGCTTGTTCATGGCTTCCTTTGAAAAAGAAACAGAGAGAAAGTGTCAATTTCCTTATTTATCTATATCAAAATTTAAAAGACAGACATTCTAAGATTTTTGTGTTTTTAAAATTAGATAGTCAAGTTTATACTAAATACTAAACACATGCTACATAACTTGTTACTTCTAAAGTATGTTATTTAATATCCTATTCTTTATTTTGGGATCTTGCAAAGTATACCTTGGTTGAGAATGGCACTGATCAACAATGAACAGTAGAGAGTTTAAATATCTTCTGGCCTCTCTTCTGCTTACAGAAACTCTTTTTTACATTTAGGCATTCCATTTTGTCTTTTTTCATTGGTTGTTTAAGAATTAAGAAACCTAAATTATCTAGTTATTCTCCATAGAAATATTTACACGTATAGATCTAAATAGGATAGTATAATTTTATGAGATCTTGATAACTAACAGTCCCAAAGGCATATTTGGTATATTTACATAAAATTTAATAATCAATCTTAGGAGAAAATTATACTAGTAGGTAATTTATTCTGCTTCTTGTTACTGATGATTATATTTGGCCTTATATTTTTAATGACTTTTTTAACTACTGCTTATAATATTGATAGAAATGAATATCTTAATATTCTAATAAAAAGCCATGAGTCCTAATTGCAGCTCCAAGAAAGTAATAACTCTTCATCTTCAAATAGATTATAGGAAACACACACTTTCAGGTTTCTGTTATCCATAAAATTCCAAGTGAGGGCATAAAACGAACTTACTTTTTATTTTTAGCACAGTACCCTATATTAAATCATTTATTCTCGTGTCCCAATAAATATTTTTACCAAATCTTACTGTAACAAATATTAGATAAACTTAAGAGGACTAACCACAGAAGCATTTGAAGGTATATATCAAAGTGAATGATAAACAAGCTTTTCTGAAAAGGGTCAGATGGTAAGTATTTTAGGCTTTTGGGGCCATCTAGCTTCTGCCTTTGTAGACAGACGTAGATATTAAACAACGGGCAATGTTTGCGTTCCAATGACACTTTACTTACAAAAAAAGGCTGGTAGATAAACTTGCCCATGGGAAGACAAGCCTAAATGTTATATGCGCTATAGCGATAGGTAGGTAGGTAGATAATGTAAAATTAATACTGGAGGTTCTACTTCCTTATTATTTATATAGATAGACATATACACATATATAAAATTATATAACTATACTTAATTTTAAGATCCCATATTGCTTAAAGAATATTATTTTGCAAGTGAATATGATACTGAATAATTTAAAATAAATGCTAAACAAAATAAAATAAATGACTTGTTTACGTAGGAATTTATACTAGGCTGAAACATCCAAAGGAAAATGTCGATTCCCCCCATTAGAGAAAATGAAAGGTTGTAAAGATATAAACAGAGCAGAGTTTTAATAATTCCATCCACATTCTTAGTCCCTTCTTTCTAAAATAATTTCAGTTTACATGTTACCATAAGCTACCAAAGGATAGGGCTGTTTTTTTTCTTCCCCACAAATACTAATCTTTCACTGATGTTTTAAAGGAGTACAAGAATTCTATTATTGTTGTCAAAATCTTTTAAAGCTGGAAGTTATTGGTATAAACAAAAAAGAAATATTTTTTCTTTTACATACTATATTCCCTTTATTAAATCATAGCAACACTTTTCATATGTCCTCAATATTATATGAAAATTGTTGAAGGAAGTTGTTCTGCTTTAAAAAATTCATACACATCTAAAAGATACATATATAATGAAACCCATCCCTCTTTCAGTAAGAAATAGATTGATCCTTGAAGAAAACGGGGTAACTCAGTGTACCCAAAGCACATCCAGGGAACAGGAAATTGCAGTGCAAGTGTTATTCTAAAGGAAAAGTTTGCAATGTTTCTTTCAAATTGGAAACAGCAATTATTTTGAGCTGAAAAATAGAGTAGTTTAGACTTAAAAACTTACTTTTACATTTTTATTTTGATTTTTTTAAAGGACAGGTGCAGGGAGGCATGAAGGTGAGTAAGACAGGAAGAGAGAGGAGGAAGAAGCATCTTTATTTTTTATCCCTATTTAGTTGTTCACACTGGTTGCTTCCCGCCAGGTCTTGAACCCAGGGGAATGTGGCTGGCTCCTTCTGAGATGACTGACCCAACCACTGCTCCACCAGGGCATGCCACTTTTACATTTTTATTGTTTGTATGACAGTATCAAAAAATGAATAATTCAAACTAACAATATGTCTGATTTACAGTAGGAATAATGTGCTTCCTTTGATCATGATTTTTTTAAAAAAAATATTTTTAAAATCATTAGATGAAGCTGAAAGAGTGAAGTAGACTGCTTTTTTATATTTACACATAAATTCACTTACCTTATAAACAGAACTGCCTCCCACTATCCAAACCATGTCTACTTTATTTGCTAATTCTGGTTGCTCGATAAGTTCTAAGGCATCATCCAGACTTTTGGCAAGAAAATGAGCTCCTTGTGGAGGTTCCCTGAGGGTTAAAAAAAAAAAACCCGAAAAACAAAGAATTACATACAATTCTTTCCTTCTTTTTTTTTTGAAGCACTTGGGTCCTTGGGATGTTTGTGGACTACACCAAAGTGAACATAACTACTTAGGCCACCTGGGTGCACACACTTACATATCATTTCCATAATGCTGATTCATACTAGTTAAATAATCTGACTAAAAAGCTGTGATTATAATACTAAAATTATGATAAACATGAATCTTTTCAACAACAAAAAAAAGCACATCAGTATAGCCTATGACCAACGATTCAATTCACATCTGTGCATGGCCTATAATTAAGAAACAAAAACACCTGCTATTCTGCAATATTTATGGCAGAAAAAAAAAAAGAAAACCACAGTTATCTCTGGAGGTATGGGATAGTCACTGGGAAGGGGCAAGAGGGCATTTTCTGGGATGATGGTAATGTTCTTTATCTTTGATAGGGAATTACACAGGTGCCTATATTTATTAAAACTTAGCAAATATACACTTAAGACTTGTCCATTTATCTTGAAAGAAATGGTAAAAAAAATTAAACTCTAGTTAATGATATGAATGCTGAAGTAGTTATGGGAAATTACACTAATGCGTATATTATGAAATATATAGAAACAAAAAGACTAATCAATGGATGATAAAACATGGACAGTAATATGTTAATGAGAGAATCTGTATGGTGGATATGCAGGTGTTTTCTGTAAAGTTCTTTATGTGAAAAATTTCACAATAAAAAGTTAGAAAAAGAGAAATAAGTTTTAATGACTTAATTTTGAATGATTTCAAATTGTTAATATGCGGTTGGTTACCTTTGAGGAGTGGGGAAAGAACTTCTTCATCTTTAGTTATCCATCAGTGGAATAGAAATGGATGGAATAAAACACAAGCATGTTGCTACTTTTGTAATTAAATATCCCAAAAGGTTAAAGTTAATTAAATTCAGTATTTACACTGACTAATCTCAATCTCTCCCAACAAAACTGTTTTTTTGGGGGTAGTGGGTAGGGTAGGGTGTGTGTTGCAATTTCCTTTACAGATAAAGAAACAAGCAGAATTAGACTTTCTTAGTAAGCAGAAAAAAACAGAAATCACAATTCAATGGCAAGTTCTGTGATGTGTTAAAAAATTACATAATTGTCTTTGAACTAGTAGCTATAACAATGGTTAATCAAGAGCTAATGAGGACTACTAATTCTCTTGGCTGCCTCCTCCCTCACCTCTTGATACATATATTTACTTATTTCACTATTTGTCATCTCTAAAGGAGTGAAGATAGTGCAAAGAATATATTTTAACTCAAAGCTGAAAAAAGACTGGAGGCAGGGGTAAAGTTAAATGAAATAAGAATTCTTTGAACATATCAGGATAGTTGTAGTGACAAGGTTGAACTAAGCAGTACAGGGGAAGAATTAAATGTAGAAGAAACAGATTTGGAATTGGGGGAGAAGACAGTCTAGTTAATAAAATCTAGAATGACTAACAGTCAAGATGGTTTCAGTAAGTGAGAATGCTCAAATTAGGACTGATGACAAGAGACAAGGTAGATTGAAAAATGGTGATTTAGGAACTATGAGGAAAGCTGCAGAGGTATACAAGTTGATAGATGACAACAGAATGATTTAGAAGGTGATACAAACAGTGTGGACTTCAAAGGGAGCACTGATTTTGTGAGTCAAGGGCTTAAGGTGAACTCTACTGCTTTGGTCTTTTATATTGAGTCAATAAAGGAAAATGAAAAGCAGATTAAGGATTTATTTCAGATTTTAGTTATAAGCCAAGGAGAAAATGCTTCTGCAAAATGTCAGTACTCAGCAGTTTAGAAATAAGTTTCATAGGAAACACTGGACCACAGATGGGAAGAAAAGAATAAGCACAAAATTGAGCTAATGTCAGATTTCATCAGCCCCTTTACAGGCTGTATCTTAGAAACTAACCCAGTAAATAGAATATAGAAGTACTCAAGATCATGACTTATTTCATTGCCAAATTACCTTCCTATAATTATCTCAAACCAGTCGAGGATTATCTAACAAGGGAGAGTTGGTATATGGCAGCATATATATTGTGTCAATAAGTGTGTCCACATGCTTGATAGCCTGTTTCTAACTCAGTCTTGAATTCCTTCAGATTGTTGACAGGATTAAACAAGATAAAATACTTGCCTCCCTTTCCTAAAAAGCTCTATTCAAGGGAAGCTACTCTTTACTAATGGATTGTTATGTAAGAAAACAAAAAAAAAAGCATGGAATTTCCTCAAAAAATTAAAACTAGAGCTACTACTACTATATGATCCAGCAATTCTACTTTCAAGTATTCATCTGAAGAAAATGGAAACATAACAAAATATATGCACCCTTATGTTCACTGCGGCATTATTTACAACAGAAGCATTATTTATAATGGAAACAATCTAAGCCTCCACTGATAGGATGACTAAAGATGAAGATGTGCTATATATACACAACAAAATACTACTTAGTTACTAAAAAGAACAGAATCTTGCCATTTACAACATGGATAGACCTTAAGGATATTACGCTAATGAAAAAAGTCAAAGAAAATGCTATATGATTTCACTTTTTTCTGGAATATAAAAAAAAAAACCAAATTCTTAAGAGCTAGAGAACAGATTGGTGTTTACCAAAAGGGGGGGTGGAGTTTGGAGGGCAAAATGGGTAAAAGGCATCAAGAGGCAAATTTCTAGTTATAAAATTAAAAAAAAATGTGGGGTGTTATGTACAGCATAAGGACTACAGTCAATAGTACTGTATTACAAATATAAAAATTGCTGAGAGGGTATATAGATGAATTATAGTGATCACCTCAAATGCAAACAAATGTGGAATCAATATATTACACACCTGAAACTAATATAACATTAATTTTACACTTAAAAAAGAATTTATTGAGTGTCTACTTGCTGTCTCTAGTAGTGGGGTCAGACAGTTTTACATGCAGATCATTTACAGTTACTAGCTGTCCTATGTACCTACTATTATTCCTTTTTATAGGTGACAGAATTGAGACTGAAGGACTAAGTAACCAATGTACACAGAACTAGGAAATGGTGGACCTAGACTCTGAACCCCAGCAGGCTAATTTTGGAGTCTGAGCTCTAACTTCTTACACAGGAAATAGATTCTCAACTGGTGGCCATGGCTACAACAATGTTAGATTCTGGTCCCCTCAGACTGCAGGACAGTGTGGCCTAGTTTAGGCAGAGACTTCAAACCAGTGTTCTCTGGACTCCGTGCATCCTCATGTGATTACCCCAGGGCACTACATAAACAGAATTCTTTTCCATTGTGCCTGATATAAAAGATGACATAGCAGATGATGCTCTGGCTCAATTTTCCTGGAGAGAGTTAGGAAAACACTTAAAAACAAATAAAACCCCACTCGAATAAAATCTTAATCAGAATTTAGAAATATATTCAATTTAGGACCTTTCACACTTAGTCATATAAAAATGTGATCTCTGGCACACTTTGATGAAGTAGTGGTTAGTTCTATGGCTTCTAGCTGATCACAGTCCATATATATCCCAAGGACCAAGGTTGGAGTCCTGCAGTCAGGGGAATAACCAAGATAAATAGCTAAATAAAAATAAATAAAAAATGTTTCTTTTTTCTCTCTCTTCCTGCTTGCTTGGGTACTCACTTTCATTCCTGCCTGTGCTTTACCTTAAAAGAAACACATACACACAAACCTTAAAAGTGTGATTTCTAACTTCTAGAAATTCATTCAATTATGCTCCATTTTCAAAATTCAGTATTACGCAGTCACTAAAATTTACAAATTCTTTTTTTACTATATCAAATGGGGAAAAACATGTTAAAATATTATGCAGGATGATTCCATTTTTCTGGTTTAAAATAATTTTTATTGAAGCAACATCATATAACAATCTTGTATTTTAGGTGTGCATTATCTTTTTTAAATCATTATCTGTATATACTAGTATTTATGACTAAGTATACTATTCTAGCCTTCATTGTAAAATTAGCTCCTTTTACTTGATTTATATACCTACTACTCTTCTGGTAACTACTAATTTGGTCATATAGACCAAAAGTTTATATTTCTTTTATTTAGTTCATCTGTTTGTTGGTTTCTCTCTCTCTATATAAATAAAATCAGTGTTTGCTTTTTTGTGGTGTTTGTCTTTCTCCCTGATTTAACTAAGCACAATACCCTTTCAGGTCTATGCATTTGTTAGATGCTGGGGATAGACAAAACAAACAAAACACTCCTTGTATCAAACTGATCATGATGGCAACTAGAGAAGTATCTCAGCAGCAGCCATAGAGTAAAAAGGACACATAATAGGGATGAGTGGACGGCTGCTAGATGGGCACAGAGGTGGTGCATCAATGGGTGGTGTGTGAGGGAGAAGACTCCTCAGAGTACAATCTTTTAGTTGAACCATGGAGGAAACATAAGCATGTGCAAAACATGGAAGAGAGAGATCACCATAGACATTATTGAGGCTCATAATAAAGTTACTAACTTCATTTGACACAAGAAAGCTGAGGGTAGAAGAAATGCAAAGTGGTGAGGTTTAAAGAACTTAAGAATACAAAAACAGCAAGGTCCCAAGGACAGAGGAAAAAAAAAAAAAAAGGAATCTAGAATTAAGTGGGTGGGGTAGGGGATTGATTTTAATGAGCAAATTTTTTGCCTTCAAGACTGAGGAAAGGAAGAACAAGAAGCATGTTAAGATGAAAATGAGCTCCTCCTTGTAATCTCAACAATATTGTTTTCTAAAAGTTCTTTGGTAACTTGCAAAAGTAGCAAGTTTTAGGGGAGTGGGACTTGTTATTTGTAGGGTACCTTTTGTGTATTAGACACGAAGCAAAATTAATAGGCATCAGAGTGGGTGTTAAGAGCCAGGTTGGTGAGTGCTGTATCAAGTGTTTCAACAGCAGGGAAAGAACTGCAGCTTTAAGAAGAGAATTATAATCACTGTAGAGAGTATGACAATAGGACCATAAAAATTATTGCACTATGAATTGTTAGGTAACTTTAATGGACTGAAGACAAGTTATAACAACATCATATGACATGGAGACAACTTTGGATTTTCTAAATTTACTGTCAAAGCTACAGCACTGCAGTAAAATATATTTAATTTTTTGGTTCCAGAGACTTTAAAAATACTTCGAGATATAAATCACATGACATACAATTTACCTTTTTTAATATGTGAAATTTGGTAACTTTTAGTATATTCATAGAGTTGTTTGACTATTTCTACTAGTTATTTGATTTGCCTATGCTAGACATTTCATATAAATGGAATCATGTGGGCTTTTGTCTTTTTTTTTTTTTTAACTCAGCACACTCTTTTCAAAGTTCATCCATATTGTAGTATATATCAGTTCTTTTATTTCTTTTTATTGTGGAATAATATTCCACTGTATGGCTATACATATTTTATTTATCCATTCATCAGGTGGTGGACAATATGGCTGTTTCCAGTTTTTGGCTATATGAATGATGATGTGATGAACATTTGATAAATTTTTGTGTGGTCATATACTTTCATTTCTCTTGGGTACATACCATAGAGTGGAGTTGCTGGGCCATAGGATAACTTAAATATTTTGAGAAAATGGCAATGTGTTTTCTAAATGTGGCTGCATAATGTTTCTTTTAAAGCCACTATTTAATTATCTAGGTAGCTATGGAAAGACAGTATCCCCCAAAACTTATTAAGAAAATAGTTACCCAATAGGACTAGTATTTGGCAGCAAATTTTGGGGTTACCTTGAGGATACAGTTTCTTTTTAGAGGGAAATGTTGGTAAAAAAAACTGGGTATCTTTAAAAATCTTTTAAGAGCAACAGTCATTTACAAATGCAACTCTCTTCCCTTTCATTTAGAATCTAGCAGGGCCTGGTGCACAGGTGTTCAGGGGATGTGTGGACTTGACCAGCAATCTGTGAAACAGGACAAAAAAACCCTAAAAAGTTTTCCTAACTACTATTCCTATTTCCTGGGCATGCTTGATAATAAAGACTTTACATTTTCTGCCTTAAAAAAAAAAAGCAAAGTACACCAACAGATGTTATATACAAATACACAACAAACAACAAAACCTAGTTACATACTCCACAGGGGGTTCATAAAGAAGAAATCAGACTCATCATTGAGGCAATTTAATGACTCAAATGAACCTCTTTCCCACTGAGATTTCTTTGTTTGTTTTAGCTCAAAGGAGATATAGATAATCTTGGGTAGTATTCAAGAATATTATTAAAGAGTCTCTGGTAATGGCAATACAGTCTCCAAATTTGGATTCTATGGAGTAAAAAAGATAATCAGAATCCTAGCAACAAGGACAAAGAGAACAGTTAAGACTGAGGCAGAGGGTAAAATGCACATCCACAAACTCCCCATAACAAAAGGCAATCAATGCAAATATTCTGGCATACTTTCTTCTAGGTTTTTACATATGCCATTTTAGGAGGGATATAGGAGAAAATCTAAAAAGCCTGAATCCCTTAAGCCTATAGTTGTGTAATGTTTTTTTCCTTCAAGTGCTGTGATGTCTGCTTGGTTAGATGTTCTTCCTGTTTTTTCAAATACCAACCTAGATGTTGCTATAAAAGTGTTTTGTAGATGTGATTAAGCAATAGTTACATTTAATCAGGGTGGGCCTGATTCAATCAGTCCAAAGGGTTCAAGAGCAGACCTGAGGTTTCCCTAAAGAAATTTCACCCGTGTCACAGCAGGTTCAGCCATGTGCTGGAAGTTCAGCCTGCTGATCTGCTCTACAGATTTCTGGACCTTCCTAGTCAGTCCCTAAATTGTGTAAGTAAACTCTTTGCAATAAATAAATAGACACTGCGTAAAGAACACAAGAACAAAACTTTATTTGGGTGTTGTGGTAAACTAGGAATAAGAGGGCATAAGAATATGACCAACTTTTAGCCCATCCTAAAATTTGTATCTTACTGCTTTTAGGACTGGGTCCAGAGAATGAAGAGTCACTTAATTTTGGAAATTCCTGAAACGGATGTATTTGATTTCATGTAAGTCTATGAAGAAGTTATTAACTATATTTTATAATTGATATCTGAGCCTGTTGAATACCTGTTCAAGGACATTTGGAAATCTGTTACCATACTGAAATTTAATGTGACTTTTCAAAGTCATGAAATCAATCACTTAAAGAACAGAATAAATTATTGCTATGTGGCATAAATAACTATTCATTTTCTATAATCACTTAGATGATATCAAACAGCTATGTTCATTCTATTTTATCTACCATAAGAAATGGAGCATATTTTTCTGTGATGAATTTATGCTATAGTACTTACTTGAGTTCTCTACTGAGAACTAAATTAATTCTGTCTTTTAAAGGTCGATCCTTCTCAGGAATGGAGAACCATGTCTTTCTACCCATAATCACCATGTTCTGTTTACCTGTAAATTACAAAAAGCAAATAAGTATATTTTGGTAATATACACATATATTTGTAGAGATATGATTGTCATAGTGACATCTAAGTAGAAGCTTAAAAAAGTTAAATTTAAAAAGGCTTTGTCAAAATTTACATTTAGCATTCATTAATACCTAAATACAGTTAACTATTTTTCCCTTTGGAAATTTATATCCAATACATAATTTTAAGAAATTGTAATCATGCATACTATATGGTAAAGAGCAAAGATTCTGGTCAATGCTTAAGTTGAATGTATTCTGTTATCTAGGCAAGTCATATTAATCTTTTGAGCTTTACTTTCTTATCTATAAAATGAAAATATCAGTAGTTCTTACTTGTAGAGTTGTTTTAGGGACTGAAGACTTAGAATAATGTTCTAGTTAATATAACAGATTTATTCACATTTGTTACTTTGCTGCTGTACACTAATTGTCATACCATTTATTTATTTATTATTTTTTTTTTTAAGGAAAGGTGCAGGCAGGAATAAATTCAAGTAGTCAAGGCAGAGAGGCAGGAAGAGAGAGAAGGGAAAAACACTATTTAGTTGTACATTTTGGTTGTTCCCCCTGCTCTGGGATGCAAACCTGGGCTCATGGGGTGTATGAATTTGCACTAGGCTGGAGGTGGCAGACCTATCTGCCACTCCATCAGGGCACGTCATACTTTTAAGACAGTGGCTTAACATTTCAGTCAATTAGCTTGAAATATTTTCAACGGTGCCTCTATCCTTCTCTTTCAAGTACATGTTTCTATATAAACTTGACACATGCAGCTTCCATTTTAGGTTTAATTACTAAGGAAAAAAAACGGTGGGAGTCAGATATCGGGATCAAGGAATACCCATTCCTATGATTCTCTATCTTCTGACAAGCTATCAAAAGGAATGCATGTATTTGTTTTCTTAAAGAATCATTAATTTGATTTTATTTAAACAAAATAGTAACATTTAAAAACTATACTTAGTAAGACTAACAAGCATTTTCCATATTGCTTCACTACTGAGTCAAATATGACCTTCAAATATTAGCAGACATTTTCCTTCCAAGAATTAAATAAACAGAAACACTCCTATATTGATACTCCTCTACAATAAGCACGGCATTTTCAAGGATAGAACTATAGGTGTTCAATAAAGAGGTCAAATAGAGTCAGCACATGAGGAATTCTGATGAAGGAAATGGTAAAGGCCTGGCCTAACAATTAAGGTGATTATATGAGTAAAGGACATAGGAAGAGGGGGAAAAAAACGTCAAGAAACCCTTGGTACCCTTTCATTCCTTTATTCATTCATCCAAGAAACACCGTATTCACTGAAAATTACCAAACAGCCGGGCACTGGAAGCTCTTCCAGACCATACTTTTTTTTTGGCTTCAAGTTCTTTTCTTTACCAGTAATCAAAGTGCCAAATAAATCCATGGACAGTTAAGTTATTTCACAAGTTCGTCTTTCTGACTTACTGTTTCCCTATTTAAATTGCTATTCTTCTTATGACCAAATATATATGCTTCTCAGGTTTCAAACAGTATTATCTCTCCACACTGATACTCTTTTCCTCGGTTATCCTCTTCTTTTCATTGGTTTAATTCACCTGTGCTTAAAATTATTTGATATCCACCAGTCATCTCAAAATCATCATCGTGGCTACTGCATACTATTCCCTCATTTATTCTCCATGTACCCAGACTGCCAAACTGAAAACCTACAAATTTATCCTTGATGTGTTCCTGCATCACCTTTAACTTCCTGATCTCTTTTCCAGCAGCTATTCCAAAGGACTCTTCGGGTTTTCCATTTCAGAGCTAAACTCCATGGAAGACGCCACCTAGCAGTTAATTTCGTCCAATACTTCCACTGTACGTGGGCCCGCATAATATTTCAAAGAACTTTTGGAAATAGAGAAGGGAAGAAGGGAGAGATGGGAGGAACAAGAGATAGTTTAATGATTTTGGAAACTGCATAAAGTGGTTAAGAGAAAACGACCCAGATACACATGGAAAAAGTCACTACAGTAAAATTTTAACACTGGTAACCTTGACTCAAGTAAGATCTTTGAGAAGCTCGATTACTCAAAATTCCCACATTACCTTCTACGGAAGAGGTTGTGGTCATTCTTCGGAAATACCTGAATTCATTCCTAAAAGTCAGAGAAACAGCATTACTCAGAACTTTAACTCGGGAGCTCAAGATCTAAGGCACCGGGCACACGCGCGGGTGGGTGGGACATTCTCCTGGATTGAGTCAGCACTTTGCTAGGGAACTTTGCTCTGGTGCCAGGCGCTGTGGGTAAAAGGTCTCCTTGGGTAGCAAGAGCCGGATGAATGACTGACTAGGCCTGCAGGTTCCAGGCGCGGGAGAAAGCTCAGGCCCACCTTTCAGTTTCGGTCGCAAGCCCAATTTCATCTTCCCACGGCAAGCCTGCCCGTCACGTCCCGGTTTAGGTGCCCGGATAATCCTCCAGCTGCAGTCCACCCAAGCACAACCCTGCCCAGGCCCGACAGGTACCTGAGCGGAGGCCAGGGAAGCTCCCCGTTCTTTCCGATGCCCATGTTTTGGGACACAGCGGCGATACAGTTTAGCGGACGGACCATGATAGCGGCGGCCAACACCGGAGAGTTCGCTCCAGAAACCTGGAAACCCCGCCAAAAAGGGCGCGAACTAGCAGCTACCCCGCCCGGTCCGCCTCATTTGTGCAGGCAAGACCCCGCCTCCTGTCCCGGCGCACCACACGGTCGCGACGTGCTCGGGCCCGCAGACTACCGGCAACTGCAGCCGCGAGCTCGCGCTCCCGGCTCAGTCCTACCCCAGGGTGGTCACTCCCTGCCCTGCGATGCCGCGTCGGAAACCTCCCTCTGGCGGCCCCGCTGCAGCTGGCCCTGCCCCTGCAAAGCAAGCGGTTTTGAGCAGATTCTTCCAGTCCACAGGAAGCCTGAAATGCATCTCCTCCCCTGCGGGTGCTGCTGCGAGGGCAGGCCCTGACTCCACAGCGCCCCCAGCGGCCACTTTCCCGCCTCAGGTGCCGCCACAAGGGGTGGGCTTCGGTGGGGCCAAGGGGCGGAGCGGGACTGTGAGTGACGGGAGCGGGGCTGTTGGTGGAACGAGAGGAGGCGGGTCGCGCGAGAAATGGGGAGATGACGGAGCCAAATGAGAAAGGGGCAAAGTGCCACCGGAGAAGGCGGGAAAAAGCCAGACCGGCGTCCATACTTTTTCCAAGATTTGTTGCCTCTTGAGGTGATAGACTTGAGACTAACTTAACGTAATTTTTTTTTTTTTTTTTTAAAGGGAAGGTGCAGGCAGGAAAGGCGAGCAGAGATGTTAGGAAGAGAGAGGAGGTGCTTTATTTTTATTTAGTTCATCTTGCTGTTCACCCAAGCCCAAGGGGTCGCAAATCTGGGTCCTTGGGATGTATGTGGACCCCCTTCTTGCTGGCCCAGCCGCTGCTCCACCAGTGCACGCCTTCACACATTCATAATGGTAGACCTGAGATAGGCACTAAGATCATCTAATTGGGTAGCATCCTGTGGGCACAGGATACATCTTTTAGCCTCCATCTTTTTTTTCCCTTTTTTTCCTTCTGAATTGAAAGTTGACAGGGAACTTTATCTTTTCTTATCTTTATCTTATTTTTTTAGAGGAGGGCAAGTTGGCAAGAATGAAGGCGGGCAAGTAGTCAGGAAGGAAAACAGGAGGGAGCATTTTATTATTCCTTTAAATTTAGTTTTCTTCCTTGGTGCAGTATTTCTCAAATAGAGGTTGTGGAAAGGGATTTTCGATTGACGTTTCGTAAAACCTATCGACCAGGTTTTAATGCTGTTAATAACTTGACCGCTTCAAAATCTTGTTCTCTCCGTTTTCTATTTTTTCCATTAAGTGATTGCTTCTTGATCCGTTTTTCTTTCTTTCTTCTTTTTTTTTGTTTTTAAATAGTCCACATTTCCATGAATTTACCAAGGTCTCTTTTATTCCCTTTCTCCTTCCCCTGCCTTCGGTCCCCAACCCAGGTCTTTGAACTTCACCTGACTTGCACCTTATTTGGTGAGCCACAGGAGTCTGTGTCACCCAGGTTTTATATAATATCCACCATTCAGAGGCTTTTTGGACTTGATTTTTTGACAGATTTCCTGTCAACAAGTAGTCCATAATTTTGTGGCATTTTCAGTGGTGAGCTTATTTTTTTTATTAAAGTCAAGTTGGTAGGCAGCCAGGCAGGAAGAGCAAGGAGAAAGCATTTTATTTTTATGTAGTTGTTCACCTTGGTTATCACCCCCAAGCCCTGGATGGCAAAACTGGGTCCTTGGACTGTTAGTGGACTGCACTGGAGGGACCCATTTGCCAGGGCATGCCCAGTGGTGAACTTGTAATAGTTACCTTACAATTAATATTTCAAAATGGATACCATTTTTATTTTTCTAATTTAGTCTTTTCTAAAATATTTTAAAGCATTTATTTAACATGTAACTATGATGATTCAGGCTTTATAATTTGAGGCTGATGGGCTAAAATAAGATAGCATCTTGTTTTAAATTAATTCTAGCAGTACTTGAGGTGCTGAGACTCATGATTTAGGTGCTGAGATACATGACCTAGCACTTTTCCACCATGTCTTTGATGATGGTAAAAGCAGTTCACCTATAGGTCTTTTTATAACTAAAAGTACTGTAGATTACTTTGTGCAGGATGGATGATAAGAATCTTACTGTCATTCAAAAATAAGATTTAAATTTTTGCATTCATTAAGTTTTGAGATTAGAGGTAACACATCATTTTCTAACCTTCCTGACATAGGTTGCAGAAATTGACAAAAGTAAAAAGAGATCACTGGAGAATGATGGGCCTGTTAAAAAGAGAGCAAAAAAAGTCCAAGAAAAGGAAGGAGGAAGTCATTCAGTAAAGTCTGGGAACCCTGGTGAGTTCTGGCGCAATTTTTCTTAGACCCACCAATCATGATTCTGATATTCATGCATTCTCCAGAGGGCAGAGGAGAGAATTGGAAGATTGTGCCACCTTTTCCTTTGTGGAGAAAGGTCTCTATTGTGCTTGAGTAGAGTGGCTTCTTCAAAAGTGGTGTTGGTGAGTGTAGAGGTTGAGGCAGTGGATGTCAAAAACTGTTCTGCAATTTGGCTGTGATTCTCCCTTTTTTCTTTTATTCTTACTAATGTTTGTCGTGATTATAAAAGCAAAACATTGCTATTATAAAAATTTCAAGCCCTACAGAAATGTAGGGGATAATGTAGACTGTAAAAGACCCCACAATCCCTTTCAGTGAGGTTTACTGCTATCTTTTTGTTGGTTCTATATATTCTTTCAGGTTTATTTATTTATATTAGACCACAGATTAGTTAATAATATGTTAAAGTGTATTATAAATACTAATTTTCAACTATTTTTCCACTTACCAGAACATTTTAAACAATTTTCAAATTTAAACAATTTGTACAGATCTATTCCATCCTTTTTAGCATAGAACTGCTCTTTATGCTAAAAGCATTGGATAAAATATCCTAAACTCCTGCTAGAGGTGGTGTTGGATTCAACTGGTTGAGCAGATTTTTCTCTAGATTTTGGCTTCAGATAAATTATGATAAGATAGAAAATGGTCTTTCACAATTAGCCCTAGGAAATTAGGTAAAGAGAATGAGACCAAAACAAACAAGCAAGCAAACAAACAAACAAGAGCTCTATATGGTAAGATATCTATCTTTCCTCAAAAGATAAACTTTGAATTTAGGGTCAACATGAAAGCCTTAGTATGAGATAACTATAGACATTAATGAAAGGGGTAGGAGAGGAGGCATCACGTCTTGTGTTAGTTACATTTTCTGAGGTTGTCTACTTTTGCTTTATTACTCTGCACAGACTTGATCTGTTCAGTTTTTCAGTTAAGTTCTGTTAGCAGTTAGTGAGCATCCATGGTTTGTCTGCCACTGTAGCTCATATTTCGTCCCTTGTCCTTTTATAGGAAAAGAGGTGGTTGATCTATGAGAAGTTTTGAGGTAAACCAGTTAAGTTACTTAAGCAAGACCATGGAGGAGGGCTGAGGTGGAAAGTTGTGGAAATAAGACAGGAGACCTGGAATGTTTTTAAATAAGACCTTTGCTACCTATTAAAATGGCCCTCTGAAAGAAGGGAGAGGACCATCCATCAGTCAGAATGGTTGACTGTTCCACCTTAGTTTTTTTGTTTGTTTTTTAAAGAGGAAAAGAAACAGGCAGGAATGAAGGCAATAAGCAGCAGGCAGAAAGGAAGAGAGAAGGAAGGAAAAAGCATTTATTTAGTTGTTCATTTTTGGTTATTCTCTCATTCCTATTCCCCACTCTAAAACTCAGGTGCCTGGGCTTTTTTACGTGGACCACTCCAGAGTGTGGGCCATCAGGGTCACCTTAGTTTTTTTTTAAATAGTAGAATTATTAAGATAAAATTCACCGGCCATAGCATTCAGTTTACTCATTTATATATATACAATTCAGTGACTTTTAGAATATTCACAGAATTGT
Source organism: Solenodon paradoxus (assembly GCA_004363575.1). NCBI lineage: Eukaryota > Metazoa > Chordata > Mammalia > Eulipotyphla > Solenodontidae > Solenodon > Solenodon paradoxus. Next base: position 194,000 of record RJWH01000202.1, read on the forward strand.
GAAACCATCATTAAAGTTCATTTTAGAACATTTTCAACACTCCAGAAGTAAACCCTTTATCCATTAGAATTTGTTTCCCATTTTCTTCTAATAACCACCAGACCAAGGCAACCATGCTGTTTAAATATTTTCCTATTCGGAACATTTCATAGAAATGGAATCAGAATATATGGACTTTTGTGTTTAGTTCCTTTCACTTAGAATATTTCCAAGGTTAATCCATGTTACTGCTTATCTCAGTTTCTCCTTCCTCTTTGCACTTTTTAAAATTTAATTTCTTTTTATTGTGATAGAATGCATGTAACATGTAATTTGCCATTGTAATCATTTCAAAATGTACAGTTCCATGGTATTGAATATATTCATTTTGTTGTGCCACCATTACCGTCACTGAACTCTAGAACTCTTCATCTTGCAAAGGTGTAAATCTATAACCATTAAGGAAAACTCCCTTTCCTCCTTTCCCAGTCTATGGCAAACATCATTCTACTTTGTATCACTATGATTTTGAGTTCTCTAAAACCCCTTATTCTTTTTAATTTCTGACCAGTAACTCCATTGTAGGAGTCACCTTAGTTCTTAATTCTTTACAAATCTTTTTTTATACCTGGAATCCATAAGGGAAGAAAACTTTATATTCTTACAAAGAATTATTATACATTTGAAGAGCAATTTAAGTATGTTTTTTGAAAACCAAGAGAATAACTATAAAAAAGGTAAAACTTATTTGAAAGATTCCAAAGATGTATTTCTAGATTAAGAGATGTCACAGTAAATTAGGTGAAGTATATGTTGGATAAAAGCCATATATTCGAGAAGAAAATTAAGGCTCAAACAATGAGTTAATTTTTTTAAGGTTTTTTTTTTTTATATTGAGATAGCTTTGATTTACAAAATAATGTAAGTTTAGATGTACAGGTTCGTTATTCATCAAATGTATAGCACACCACTCCCAACACCAAATTTCCTAGTCTTCTCACACTGTCCATTGAATGCCCACCACCCCTTGCTCCAACCCTTTAACCCCTTTCCCCTATGGTAACCTCAGTTCTGTTATCAATATTCAAGGGTTAGTCTTTGTTTTGTCTGTCTGTTTTATGTGTCTGTTTTCCATGAGTGAGATAATTTAGTATTTATCTTTCTTCTTTAGACTTATTTCATTTAGCATAATCCACTCTAGTTCCATCCCTGTTGTAGCATATGTCAGGGTTTCATCTTTTTAGTGCTGTATAGTATTCCAATGTGTGTATGTACCACATCTTTACCATTCATCTGCTGATGGACATGTAAATTGTTTCATTTCTTGGCTATTATAAACAATGATGCAGTAAACACGAGAGTGGATATTTCTTTGAATTAGTGTTTTTTGGATTAGTGCCCAGAAGTTAGCTATGGGGAATCTATGGAATTTCCATTCTCAAGATTTTGAGCAATCTTCGTAGTGCTTTCCACAATAGTTGCGTCAATTTACACACCCACTAACAGTGTAAAAGTATTCCCTTTTTTCCACATTCTGGGTAGCATTTATTTTTTCCAGTCTTTTGGATAATAGCTGAATAAGTTAATTTTAGTGAAAGATTCTTAGGAAATTTTTGGTCCATTTATTGGGTACATTTGTTGGGACAACAACTGGTGACTTTATTTCTAGGATGTATCCTTCTAAGGGCTCAGAGATTTCACTGATTATACTGACAAGGCTTAATCTCATGTGGTGGCAATTTGATGGTTCATTTCAGGGGATCTTCAGAGATAGAAATATGAAGGGTTGTGGTATGTAGTATATAGTATACTTTGGAAGACTGATTCAAGTATATATTTCGAAAAAAGGAGAATAATTGTAAAGAAAGGGAATACTTATATATATATTTGAAGAGATGCAAGTATATAGTTTTCTAACTGTGATTAACAGGAGATAAGATAAAATATCTATCTGCAAAGAGATTTACATGTAAATATGAAAGTTTTAAACTTTTAGAAATGAACAAAATACAACTCCTGCCCTCAGAGTGTTTTTGTTTTACTAGGAGATGATAAGTACAGTACCTGTTTCCTTATATATATTTGTAATTACCTGATAGTATTTCTTTAAAGGGTGAAATAATGTATTTTGGCAATGGTAGATACTAGGTAGATCTTTTATGGGTTGGTTGTTTATGAGTAACTATTAATTAGCAGAATGGTGTAATACAGATGTTCTTTTTTTTCTTTTAATGACCTCTAGGGGCTTGGAAGCCACTACCTGTTAGGATCCATAGTGTCCTTCTCTCTCCCTCCCTCCCTCCCCACTTTTTTTTTAAACCCTCTCTTTTCCCTTTTTTAAAGTAACATTGATTTATAATATTATATAAGTTTAAAGGTATAAGCATTATAATTTTATAACTATCTCCATCCATCACCATACAATTGACCCTCTACTCATCATTTCACCATACCTCCCAATCTGATAACCTGATAGCCACCAATGTGTTCTCTGTTTCTGAGTTTTGTTTTGTTTGCTTTGATTCTTCATATTCCATGTTATGAGTGAAATCATACCATATTAGTCTTTCTCTGATTCAGTTAGCATAATCCCCTCAAGATCCATGCATGTTGTCACAAATGGCATTGTTTCATCATTTTTTTTTTTTTAGTATAACTGAGTAGTATTCCATTGTGCATATATACCACATCTTTATCCATTCATCCATTGAAGGGTACTTAGGTTATCTCCATATCTTGGCTATTGTGAATATTGCTGCAATAAATATAGGCCTGCAAATATTTTTTTGTATTAGTATTTTCTTGTTCTTTGGGTAGACTGTGTTATATATTGGAATAGCTAGATCATTTTGTATTTCTATTCTTAATTTTTTGAGGATACTCCATATTATTTTCCAGTGATTACCAATTTACATTTCCCACCAAGTGTGTATCAGGGTTCTATTTTCTCCAGTCCCCATTAACACTTGTTATTTCTTGTCCTTTAGAAAAGTATCTGCTTAGCTCTCCTCTTTTAATTAGTTAATTTATTTTTTATGTTATCAGGCTTTTTCTGTTGCGCTTTAAAAGTTTCTTTGGATGGATGTTATCTTGTTATATGAACAGAGAAAGATTTTAAACTGGGGGAATTAACAGAGTTTCATGGTAAAGTAGATATGGGTGTTGAAGAATGAGCACAATTTCTATATGTAGAAATTGGGTTCAGGGGTGTTCTAGGGAGAAAAAAATAACATGAGCAAAGCTTAGAGACAGGATAGCAAGTTCACTGGTTTTGTCAGTGAACCTCTGGTGACAATATCTTTAGGTCTTTTCCATTAAACTAGTTAATTCCCCAATCTGTAGTCTTAGCTTTTCCCTCAAGGAGAGACTCTTGACTGGGAGACTCTTGATTGCCCATGTTGTGAAGTTGGTGAGAAGAAGCTGGGTTTCTCAGCATACAGTGTGCCTGTCTTCTCATTCTTTGATTTAATCATGATACAACATCTGAACTGTACCTGTTTTGTCTGTTCTAGAAAAATGTCGAGTCCTCTGCTGAGGTAGAGGAAGGACGGCTGACTTAGTTTGGAGTGGAGTAGAGGTCTAGGGATCAAATTACTTTGAACCACTCCTCTCTATTCCATTTGAGAGCTTCTGGTGCCCTAATTCTTGAGCCTTGTAAGCATTTTAATGTTATAAATGGGATTAGTTCTTGTTTTTTTGTGTATTTTTTTCTTACTAATTTAAAATTTTAACTTTTAGGTATGCTAAATTGGTTATTGCTCATTCATTTTTCCTTCTAGCTCCAGATAGTTCTTTATTTCCTTATCACATTATAGTTAGATTCATTGCTTTAGTGAAAAACTCCTTCAGAAATTTTATGGTGCTTATGAATTGAACTAATAAGACTAAAATATGATTGTTGTTTTTTCTTCTGATTTCTAAGAGCCAAAGAAATTTCTAAGGACCAGGAGTGTTTCAAAGTCCCTGGAAAAACTGCAAGAATTCTGCTGCGATTCTGCCATTCCTCAAAGTAATATCCAGACAAAGCCTCATCAGGGGAAATTTGCAGTTCTGCCAAAATGTACAGATTTTGACAGTATCAATCTTCTACATGCAAAGAATGCAGCTTGTTCTGAAGATTTCAAATCTCAAATCAGTCAAAAGGTGTGTTACTGTTACTTGGATGAATATCCAGTTGCCCAGAATAGTAGGTTCTGAAATGACATTAGGTTCTATGGGTTCTCTGAGGGTAGTATTTCCCAAACGTGGCTGATCATCAGTTAGATAAGGGAGCTTTTGTTTTTATTTTATTAAAAATAAAATCCTTGGAGATTCTGACTTACATGTATTAAGGAGGAATGAATTGATTTGTATTAAAACAAAACAAAGCCTTATAGGAAATTCCTGTATAAATCTGGATTAGGAGCCTTTTACTTTGGGAGAGTGTTTATTGATAATATAAGCATAGTTTTTTTTTAATCCTCCTATAGTTTCCATGACTAACCTAGAAAATTACTATAGGCAATTTATATAAATATTTTTAATTGCAATCTCAGGTGCATGAAGTAAATTCAAAGGTAACCAGAATGAATATGGTCTTATTTCTACCACTGTTTTGTGATTTATTAGTGTTTTCATCATTGCGAAATCAGAGAATTTAACTCTTATTCTCCATCATTTAAATCTACACTTCAGAATATTCATTCTCATGTAAGATTTAAATGAAAATCACCTGGAGATCTTTAAGAAAAATTACTAATAGCAAGAACCTCTCCTTAGAGTTATATTTAATTGGATTTTGCTAAGAACTGAACATGAATATGTTTAAAGGTCCTTATTTTAATGTAGTTATGCTGAGAACTATTGAACTAGAGAAATAATGTATATGTGTATTTTTTTTTTAAATCATTTAAATCTACTGAAAGTTATGGATTCTTTCCTCAGAAACATACTCAGACCAATATTTTTCTATATACTTTCAGAAATTCACATTTCTTCCCACAACAAACTGTGATCCATGTGCTCCTCCTTTAACCAGCCTCACTAAGATCCATTGATTTTTCTTAGATCATCAGGGGAAAAAGTGTTTTTTTCCACTTTTTTAATGCTTACTTGTCTCAGTGTAGTAATCTTAAAGTATAGAGCTAAGAAAGTTAAAGTACACTTTATTAATTGAAGCATTACCCTAGGACCTCATTGAGAGTCCATTTATTATTGTTTTATATATAAAGTGACAAACTTGTTATTTCTGATTCATAGTAAATTAGAAAAAAACAATTAGAAGGAACTCTGAGAATTAGAGCATGGACATTATTACAAATCATAACCTACTATTTGAAGGCCTACAAGAACAGAGATATATGATAAAAGCTTCTAAAAATGGTCTAGCACTGTTAGTATGGGGTCAGCAACCCTACAAGTCTTGACAAGTCCTAAAATTTCCATTTTATTCTGATCACTCTGAACTATCAAAACCAAGATAAATTGAGTTTAGAATGCTGTTTCTGGAAATATGAAAAAGAAATTAATGCGTCTGAGAAGCATTTCTATCCAAATAGTGAAAAAATAATTACTTAATATTCATGTTCAGATTGACTTATCTGTGAGTATTACATGTAGATAAAGCTTCTTATCTATATGCCAACTGTCATTATATATATATGAATATATAAACATATAAAGTAGGAACTTTTTCTCGTAGGAAACGCATATATTTACAATATATAGTATTTCTGGATTTTATATCAAAATCAGAGAAACAATAGAAAATTTACCAAAATTAAAAACAATTGCATTCCTTGACCTGATATATTGATCACTTTTTCTTGCCATACCTCTCCACATCTCGGTCTTTCTATTTTTGTTTTATTTTAAAGGAAAGGTGCAGGCAGGAATGAAGGTGAGCAGGCAGGTAGAAAGAGGAGAAAGAAGCATTTTATTTATTTTTATTTAGTTGTTCATTTTGGATGTTTCCTCTCCCCAGCAACCTCCTTCTTGGGATGTGAACTTGAGTCCTTGGAATATATGTGGCTTGCGCTTTCAGCCAGAGGCAGTGAACATAAACTGTTACTCCACCAGGATGTGCCTTCACAGTTTGATATTACTGATCTTTGGAGGTTTTTTTGGCTACATTACTCAGATAAATTGCGTCTCTACTACTGTCCCAGCTAAGCTGAATTACTTAAATATTTAGCAGTTGTGAAATACGTATTCCTGGGCTTTCTCTCTGACTGGGGTTCCCTGACTGGGCTACATAAAACATATCTCTTTCTCTCTTCTCTTTCCCTACTCATTTTCCTAGTCATTAGGCTTTTAGGCTATACTTTAAATTCCAGGGGTAGCTGGTAACTTTTTATATGTTGTCAGTGATACAGTGATAATGAATTAGAAGTTGGATTTATCCTAAAAATCTCTTATTTCATCTTTTGTATAAATAAGCAAGAAATTTACTCTAAATTAGATTGGCATTATGTCTTTCATGTAAGAAAATAATGATAGCAGGAATACTTATGTTGAGAAATGTTTGTGCTTTATGCTTTCCAAAAGCTCTTTGTCGTATTTCTTTTAGGTGCCCTCGCCCCAAATCATGGTTGTTCCTTAGAATAAAGATGTATACAGTGCACTCTCTTTTAGACTGCTCAGAAATTTCAGTTTTCTCTTGGCATGCTTGTTGAAAGTATTTTTCTACTGACTTTGTTCCTTACACATCTGGGAAAATATAAGGAAAAGAAAAGTGTTAATTACAATAGGTTGACTGAAATCAAGTTTTAAAAGGCATTTATAAAAATTTAAAATATTTGAAGTTTGCTTCAATAATTCTGCAGTAGTTTAGTTTGTTCATTTTATTTTTTGTCTTTTACTTTGAAAAATTTCAGACTGTCATAAAAATTTTGCCTGATTGTATGTACTGTGCACGCCTATACACTTTTCCCTAGGTTTACCAACTGTTAACTTTGGGCCAAATTTGCATTCTCTCACTTTGGACACTATTATTATGGTTAATACTTTTTAAACTAAAAATATCTTGTTTGCCAGGACAAAGCAGTTTTGGATATCAGTTATTTCGAATCATCACATAAAAGTTATGAAATCCTAGAGAAAACTTCTGATCCTAAACCATCTAACAAACGGACCAAAAGTATCTACACACCATTAGAACTACAATACATGGAAATGAAACAACAGCAGGAAGATGCGATTTTATGTGTGGAATGTGGATATAAGTATAGATTCTTTGGGGAAGATGCAGAGGTAAGTTGATTTTTTCAAATATGTTTTCATGTTTTTCTTGCCAGCCTTAAATATCTTCCTATATTTTTGTTTCATTTTCTGCCATCATGAGAAAGCTAAAGTGATAAATTACCCTTTAAAAATGTTGCCTCTTGGCTAGCAAGTGAAGACTGTCAGTCTTTTTTCTTTGTTTCCCAAATCCTATTGTGACAGGAATTGATGTTCTATAATTCAGATGGTATGATGCTGTGTTCTGTGTTATGAAATTAGACTTTGAAACAGAGTCCACATGTTTCCTGAGGACAAGAACAAATATACAGCGTCCTGTAGGCAAATGGTGAAAGGAAATGCTGTTCTTTGCCTTTCTCTGTAGGTGGTAAATTCTGCCTTGGCAATAATAAGGCTGATGTTTCCTGCTTTACAGTGAAGAATTAATACAATTCAGAGATGACTGGGTTAGGGGATCCAGAGTGTTGAAGATTCCATGGCTCCACTGGAAATAATGGAGCCATGGTACTTTCTAGAAGAAAGCAGAGATTTGGAGTCTGGTGTTTTTCTTGTTCTGCATTCCTATCTCTCATGCATCATTAACCAGCTATCTACAACAGTTCTCTTCTCACGTCCTCAAAGTTGATTCATAATTTGCATATACTCTAATATCTACTAATTTTCAGTGATTTGCATATACTGTGGAGCAAATTCTTACTCCATTATAGTCTCATGTTCACTGAATCAAATAATCCTTGTGTAGGGAATGCACAGCACTTTAAGGTTTTGGTAGATCTAGGGACATTAAAGAAAATTTATTATATTTTCTTGAGTTATTTATAGGTACAGATGTCAGCCCTTAGATTAGGCCATGAGGACTGCCAAAACTAGATTGAACCATAGATTTGTATACCAGGAATATTTTTTTTTAATTTTTTTCTTGATATAGCACATAGAGAAGTGTACAGGTTCTAAAGATATGCCTTCATAGACTTTTTAACAAAGTGAAAAAACACGTAAGGACTCTTGAAATAAAAATATATTGATATTCTCTCTCTCTCTCTAAGATTGCAGCCCGGGAGCTCAATATTTATTGCCATTTAGATCACAATTTCATGACAGCAAGCATACCTACTCACCGATTGTTTGTTCACGTCCGCCGCCTTGTGGCAAAGGGATATAAGGTCAGCTTTGGTTTCAGTTTGTGGGGAAGGGTGATTGGATTCACTTCAAGAGTGAAAACAAGTTTGTAAGGCGGTAGACTGTAATTGGTTTAGGAATTTGGCATTTTGGGAAAATGAAAGTGTTATAATGTTAGCATTCTACCTTTCTGAGTTTTAATATTAGATACTTAAGGTAAATTAAAAGTAAACCAGTAAATGTTTCAGAATTAACCTTTTAAAATCTTTCAAATATTAAAAATTTTCCCCCATCATATTTGATATTTGTTATTATTTTTGTTGAAGGTAGGAGTTGTGAAGCAAACTGAAACAGCTGCATTAAAAGCCATTGGAGACAACAAAAGCTCACTCTTTTCCCGGAAATTGACTGCTCTTTATACAAAATCTACACTTATTGGAGAAGATATCCTTTTTTTCCTTATGTTACAAAATTTTTGTTTCAAGTAACAGTGCTTTAAAATTTTTTTTTCTTTGAATTGGTACCTTTTTGAATAAGATGATTTATTATGGTTACTTTGACCTTTGATTAATATACTACTCAAGAGGGATGTGTTGGTAATGACTGAAAACAAGCATTTTTAAAATGTCATAGTAAAAGGCCAGTTCATTATATTTTCAGAGTAAGAAGAAAGATAGTTTGATAAGGTGATGGTGGGTTAGCAGTGGATTTGAAACCACATCTTCCCTAGACCTTTGTGAGAAATGGTTATGTTCTTAGTGTCTGTAAGCCTACCCTAAGATAGGTCCTAAAATAACAACTTTTTGATTTCTAATGAGAAAGTAAAGCTGCAACATTCATACACAGTTAACTTGTTAGAAAATATGAGTAGCTCATCATTAATTTTAAGTTTCATAAAAAATTTATTACTTTTGAAAATGGATTATAGGTGAATTTTCTCACTCCAGGAATCCTCAGTGTATATAATTATTTCCTCAGAATTTAAGATCATTCATAAATTCATTGAATTACTTGTAGCACATTGATTTCAAAAGCAGAGTCATAAAATTCTTTCACTTCAAATATAGAATAATGTGTAAAATGAGAAAAGGATGCCTTTTTAAATGTTTGCTATGACATGGGGTCAGGTCTCAGAATAAAAGAATATCGAATAAAAGAACATAGATTTTAAATGATTTGTGTAAAAGTAACATTATAATTTCTATTTATTAGAAAGCTGCTTATTTAGAGACCAGTTTAGCTTCTACTCAAATTATGAGACTGTTTTGTTTGATAAATATCAAGAATAGGGAACTACTGTTGCTCAGAATGGGTCCCAAACCATTAATAGCCCTTTGTTCTAAACTGATCAGGCTGTAGAACCTGGTACTTTTATATATGTATTTATTTTTGCTTCAACTTGAGTCTCTTATTTGAGGTCTTCTTAAACAGTGCCCCTTCCTGTTTCTCAAAATTTTGTGACTGCAGTAGCTTTTATTTGCTGATGCTCGTATTGGATGTACCTAGTCTGACCTCATCTAAAACCAGTATTTATCCCCAATTAATTAAAAGACTTACTACATTTACACACACATACCCCCCCACCCCCCCACATTAACACATGTATATTTCTAGTTTTCTTATATCTTTATGTCTTCTAAAAAATACCCTTGCTAATGCTGGGATTTTTATGGGGACTACCTAGAATCTATAAAGCAATTTGAGGCTAATTGACATTTTAACAATATTTACTCTTTCAGTCCATAAAAAATAGTACATTGATCCATTAATATGGCCTTCTTTAATTTCTCTCAGGAATATCTTGTAGTTTTCAATTTACATTTTTTTGTATCTTTTGTAAAACTTATACCTAAAGATTTCATACTTTTATGTTATTTTAAATATTTTTGTTACTTCAAACATGACATTTAGTGCTAATACATAGTGACAACTTATTTTAGTGTATTAATCTTATATCCCTTAGCTTGTTGAACTCACTTATTAGTAGTTCCCTTTTTCTAGATTTCATTAGATTGTCTGCATAGTCATGTTATCTACTGTCAGTTTTCTTTTGCTTGCCTGATTGTGCTGGTGAGAATCTCTAGTACAATGCTGAGTAGACACAGTAGCAGACTTCACTGACTTCTTCCTGAACATAATAGGAAAACATTCAGTCTTTCATCATCAACTACGATGTTAGCTTTGGATTTTTCATGCATGTCCTTTTCTCAGCTTGAGAAAGTTCCTTTTGATTATAAGTTTTATGGAGGCTTTTTCTCAGGAATCAGTTATGGATGTTTTCAAATACTTTATTTGTAGCTTCTGAAATATATGATTTTTCTTCAATTTTAGTTTGTTAATGTGGTGAAGTGCATTTTAAAATTTCTAATGTTAGGTGTACCACTTGGCACAGGAGGCTAGTTTCCTAATATTAAACCAATGTTGCATTCATGGAATAAACCTGATTTGGTCATGAAAAGTGATCTCTTTAATATATTATTGTATTTGATTTATTAACATTTTGCTAATATAAAAAAATGCTCTTGCTGTTTCTGAGCACTACTAAGCTCAAGAGAATTTATACGTTTTTAGTGTATTTGTGCTTTTGACTCAGAATTAAATATTACAGGGTTATTAAGGACTGTAGTCTCAGCATCATCCAAGTAAATAATAGGGTTAATATTTGGGTTTCCCTAAGTTCTGGAGAACTCTCTTAGATCCTTTGAAGTGAGAAGATAATAATTGCTCTAACATGCACTTTTTTTAAAGAAGATAAGGCATATAACTATGACCAGAGTAAATGGAAGCTTTTTGCACAGACCAAAACATGCCCAGGAAAAGGAATCTTATTTTAAAGAAGAAAGCAGTTAATACAGTATAAAAGAATGTAATTTATATTTTTCTTTAATAATTATAACATGTAAATCCTTTAATTAAGCTGGATGATGCTATAAATGTTGATGAGATAATGACTGACACGTCTACCAACTATCTTCTTTGTATCTGTGAAGATAATGAAAATGTTAAGGATAAGAAAAAGGGAAACATTTTCTTTGGAATTGTGGTAAGTACCTTGTAGGTGAAGGACAAATAATAGATATTTGCAGTATCTCAAAATAAGAGTAATCATGTATGGTGAGGATGTCAGTTTAAATGTGTCCTCAAGTAATTGTATTAGAAAGCAGTCTAATACAATAATAATAGCAGTCTTCTCAAGTGACTTGTGGCTACTTGGCACTCTAAGCCATGCAGAGAGCCAGGTAATTTCTAGAATGTGCTCTAGGAGTTTAGGGTTGAAGAGATACAAGGTGACGGGAAAACCTGTGGACAGTGTTCAGAGAGCAGAATAAAACGTTAAATATGCATGGATAACAAAGGTATTTTAACAGTTTCCTCTAGGGAAATGAAATTAGTTGTTTCTAGATTTGGAGGAAAAGATAATTAAGGAGAAATTATAATTGACCAATAAAAATCCATGCTTAATATGAAGAATATTTATAATCAGGTTTGCAGATAAGTATGTGAATCCTACTTTTATTGATCTTGCTTTCTGACAATCTGTGAGTAAATTTACCCATTTACAGACTTACTTTAGCTGTGTTCAAAATCTTGGACTTTTTAGGGTCCTTCAGAATTATTAGACTCTTTTGTTCTGTCGTAAGTTAAGCAGCAGTAGGATTCCTTGCTCAAGTAATGACTTACTCCTTGTATTTTTTTCTGAATTTTATGACCGGCTACAATATCAACAAAGCTTAGAACTCAGATGTCTCCAAAGTACCTATAATACCTTATTCTGGCAGCGTAACTCTTTGCTAACTTGATAGCTTGGCATTGCTGAATCAAAAGGCTTTCTCTCTTACAGAGTTAGCATTACTGTTGTATGCATTTTTATCCTTGAGAAGCACTTCTTATCTAGCCACAGGCATTTGGGTCTGTTTGCAAATAGTATATATTTTTTTCTTTTGAAAAAAGTACTCTAATAAAGTTCATTGTTTAAGAAAATAATTTAAGCTATTAAAGGATATGAACCATATTATACAACAAAATATAGTATTAAAACAACAGTGCACTCTAAGTAGTCCATAACTGAGCTTTTTTCTTCTCAAATACGTTATCTAGTATTTGTTGTTGTTGTTTTTACATGCCCCCCACACCAGTGCCCCCTCTCCCCACCCTTGTTTGTAAACCTGTGTCCTTGGGCTTTATATACATCGTCTGCATCTTAGCTGCCCCAACCACCTGAACCACAAGGGAATGCCAGGCTATCTGGTTTTAGATTGATCTTTTAATTCTGTGCTTTCTTGTGACTTTTTATTTTATCACCTCTTCAATAAATGGTAATAAAAAGTCACCTCAAAACTTTTATATTTGTTTGATCTTAGTCAAAGGATTATAAAAAGAATTTTTATATCTAATCTAGTTAAAAAAAGCAAATCTAATGTAGTCTAAGATAGTATGTATTGAAATTCTTCATGAATCTAATGCTCCCTTTTTAAAATTTAAGACTTAAAATTTCTTCATTTGGTACCTGTAAACTTGGTAATTTCAACTCTTTCTCCTCTAACAAATTTAAGAATATTTTATGTGCTAGAAATTATGCTCAGCACTAAAGTCATAATTCTGTGGTATAACAAAGAAATCCTTATTCCATGGATCTTTAACTTCTAGAAAGTAATTATGAGACATTTCCAGGGCTCCTATCAGAAACATTTAAAAAGTAAAGGAACTGAGGCAAAAAAAAAAAAAAAAGGGATATTCTAGTCCTCAAGTTGTTTATAAAATCAAGATTGAAGTGGCCAGTACCCACTTTAAACTAGAAATGACTTGCTCACCCTGAATTTGCCAGTCTTGTTGAGTTAATAATGTAAACTATTTCTAGGGGAATTCTACTTTAAAAGAATTACAACAACTCTTAAGCACATGGGAGCCTTTACATAAAGATTATTTGTCTTGTGTAATGTGCTATTTTAGATTTACCTGAAACTTTGTCTAAAAAACAATTGATAGTATGTAAGTACTACTTAGTGCTTTTAGAAATAACCCTCTGACCTACTGCCAAAGTTAACCATGTGTGAATTAGGATGTGAAAAAATGAGAAATGATACCTTGTCTCTAAAGCATTTTCTTGTGACCTATTCTTGCCTGGAAGGACCACTTTTAGTCTAGATATCTGGGTCCAGACTGTACCATTCTCCCTAACTTCAGGCTCCTAATTTCAACTCTATTGAACAGAGTACTCAGAATTCGCCCTAATTTGAAATTCAGTGTAGTTGAAATGAATCTCATCCTACTTTATTCTCAGTACTGTTCTTGCTGGATTTCTCTCTGCTGTGATGTGTCAGCACATTTGCCAGTCACTACTTAATAGTCATCTTTTAGGTACTGGTAGTTAGTATGAAATCAAAGATTTCCTGTTATATATAGTACCAATGTGATCATGCCCTCTGATTTCAGTCTAGGCAGCACATGTTTTATACAGAATGACTTTGGGTTTCTCAATATCACATACCACACAGAATATTTGATATTGTAGGCATTACAATATACATCATTTCTTTGATTAAAAAAAGGGGAATTTGATAAATTTGTTACTTGAACTTCTATAAATATCTTTTATAAATGTTTGGTTTGTAGCATGGGAGATAATAATAATCTTAAGGTTCTAGCTGTTTGGACACTGGAGAAGGTCTCTGGACTAAAGTAAGTTCCTTGAGCCAAAAATAAAGATTTAAAAAATTCTTACATCATTCAAGAGGAAAAAATGTATAAAGTAAATTCACAGTGTAGTATTAAACAACTACCCAGGTCAGGAAATGTAACACTCTACAGAAGGGCCTCTAATCCTTACTTTTTTTTAATAATTCTCTTTAATTTTAGTTTTAGCACTTTAAACTTTTTGTACAAGTGTAAGCATATTGTGTGTATATACTTTGGGTCATACTTCTTTGTTACCATTTTGTATGTGGAATATATTTACATATTTTATTGTAGTAGTTCTTCCATTATCATTGCTGTGTTGTATTTCATTTTGTTTTTTCCCATTTATTCTACTGATGGACATTTGTAGGTTCTTGCAAGTCTTGTGATATACAGAGAATGTTACAATCTTTTCTAGATGTCTTCTGCCTACATGTGTCTGAGTATGTACCTAAGGGAGGAAGAATACAGGAGGAATTGCTAAGTTATAGGGTGTGGATATTTTCAGCATTCCTAGAAAATGCCAAGCTATTTCTGAAGAGACTTTTTGTCAGTTGACTTTCCAGCAACATCATATTGATGTAGGTTGATTTTCCTCTTTTTAGTCAATGTAGTCTGTAACTAGTTCCATGCATCTCTTAAGCATCAGTTGTGGATCCATAGTCTCAAGACTACATGGCTTTGAATCTTGGCTCTATCACTTTATTGTTGTGGACCTGGGTAGGTTACTGGGCAACTTTTTTGCCTCTTCGGAGCCATGATTTTTTCCAGTTTATCTTTGTTGTTATTGACTTGAGGTGAAGAGAGTGGCTTTTGGTTATCATGGTATTTCCCCTAATTGGGGTTCATTCAGAATCTGATACATATGCAACAATTATACTTTCTGTTAATTTTTTTTTTTTTTTTGCAATAGTAAAAGTAGTAATTTATTACTCTGGTAGCCAGGTTATAAGAACATATCTCTTATTACTACTTTTAGTGATAGCAATGACTGTTTGTATAGTACTTAATAGCTTACAAAGCATTCATGTTCCATTTTCTGATTTGATCCTTACAGTAACGCTGTGGGGGAAGTAGGATGGTTTATTCTAATAGAGGAGGAAATTGAGACCTAGATAAATTAGGTGACTTGTTACGGTCATCCTGTTAAATGTGTTAAATCTAGGACTTGGACTCAAGGTCTCTCTAAGATCCCATCTAGCATAGTTTAGATATTGGTGAATTTGACTTCTTATGTAAGAATATGGGAAGGCAGACACGTTTTTATAAACTTTAGAAATGTAGTACGTCTAGAAAATGTGCCTTTGTTACTATTTCTAAGTTTATTTACATGGTACCATAATTATAACTGGGAAAATATCTTTTGTGACATATTTTTATTTGGTTTTAGGGAGTGCAACCTGCCACAGGTGAAATTGTGTTTGATAGTTTCCAGGACTCTGCTTCCCGTTCAGAACTGGAAACTCGGATATTGAGCCTGCAGCCAGTGGAGCTGCTGCTCCCATTACACCTGTCAGAGCCAACAGAGATGCTCATCCACAGAGCCACAGCTGTTCGGTAAGTGTTGGCAGATCACTAGGAAATAGTGAGGAAAAAAATCTCAAACTTAGATTTAATTCCCAAATTTACTGAAGTTGTTAAAAAGTTTTTAGTTAATAAAAATTTTCAACAGTAGTGGATATTTCAGAAGGGTAAAAATATTGCCTGTACTATCTCCATTATGTCAGATTTTAGAAGTTGATCTTTTTAAAGGGATTTAATAATATCATTTGGTAATCTTCAGTTTCTGGAGATAATTTAAAGTTTGTTCTGTGTTGGAAGTTTCAGTTTGTGGCTGTGTCTAGTTTTATGCAATGTGCTGGGCACTGTGAACTATAGTGGAAGAAGATGTGTGTGTCAGGCAGAGTTTATAATCAAACGGGAGAGGAAGCCATTATGTACATACCTAACTGGATTCGCAGAGATTGATACATTAAGTGACAAACATGAAGGTGCCTACTTGGGAAGACTTTTTGACTGCTAACTACTTCTGGTGGGAGTTGGTGGAAGTCTAGAAAGGGCTTCAGTGAAGAAGACTTTCTGTGTTGAGGAATCTGAACTTAAGATTGGCAAGAAAGTTCATGAAGATTCGTAAATTGACAAATAAGTTAGAAAAAACTGACAAAATGAAGTTCATGCTTTTTTTATTCTTAGAGTTGATTGTTCCTTTTTCATTTGAATTAAACTTCTTTCAAAGTAGCTTTAATAATATATATTTCTGATTTAACACTGATTCATGTTCACTTAGGAAAGTTGGGAGTTACAAAAAGCATAAAAATAACCAGTTAGATTCTATAACCCAGGTATAACTATGTTTGTATATTTTGGTGTATTATTTTCATGCACATACAATACCATTTTTCATTTATAAACGGGTTCATGTTCTAAAATCAATTTCTTGTTTCACTTAAAATTCCCTATTTTTTAAACTTTATTATGGCAAATTTTAAACATATACAAAATTATGCAGAACAATATAGTGAATCCCTTTAACCAGCTTCATCATTTTTCAACTCAGTCTTATTTTATGCAGCTCCTCCTTCCTTCTTCCCTGGATCATCAATTTAAAGGAAATCCTGGAGAATGTCATTTTATTTGGTAATAGTTCAGTGGGTACTCATGAAAGCAAAGTAACTGTATAACCTGTGATCACATAAATGGACCATAATTGATCTATTCCTCTTTTGTTATGCTTATTTTCTTTCAATTTTTATGAATATTGCTATAATGAATATCCATGCATATTTGTGTGCATTTCTGATTATTTCTTTAAATTCCTAAAAGTAGAATCGATGGGTTGAAGGGTATCAGCATTTATAAAGCTCTTGATTGCTTGCTAGACTTGGTAATATCAATTTATATTTCTGCTACTCTAATATAGGAGGATTGTTTGAATGCTAACATTGGAGATATCATTTAAACAATCTGTACCCTTGAATAGATAAAATATTATGTATCAAGTCCCCTTACTTTGTTCAGAATCCTTTTTTTGACAGTGTGTTCAAACTTGAATAAAAATCTGACAGTAGATTTTTATGGGGTGCTGCTCTTGGATAGTTAAAAAGTTAATAGAACTTTATTTTCAACATTTCATGTTTTTAACCTTATTTTTTCTTCATAACCAAGTGCTTGATTGGTTAATAGGTATATTTGAGACTAAAATCAATCAATTGAATCAACACTTTATAATTTTTGATTTCCATTCATTTTATAAAATGATAAAGGAAATATTAAATAAAGTATAAGAACATTCCACAAAGACTTCCGTAAATGAATTCTTTGGCTCTCAGTCAGTGTTGGTTTTGCAAAATTTGTTGATGACCTTTGTCTTGTTTTTATTTGTATTTTTCTACTTAGCATTGAGAGTATGTAATTTTCCATGTTTATTGACCACTTGTCACTTTTTATTTGTGTAATGAACTTAGCAAAGTCAAAACGTTAACCCACACTTTTGTGGAATATCGGAAGCCAACCTATATTTATGGAAGACTGTAGTAGTAGAGATTCAAAAGTCATCATGTCTCTTGTGACGTAAGGTTTGGTTGAAAAATTGACTCTTTACCTTAGCGATTTGGTAAATCACTCAACTATTTCTTTGATTTCCTTTTCTTTAAAATAGGGATAATAAGGGTGGTTACCTCATAGGATATTCATGAGAATTAAGTAAGTTAATATAAGTAAATGCTTAAAACAATATTTGGTATAGAAAGCTTTCTATAGATGAAAGTTATTCTTAGTATCCCTAGCCACCATTGTCTCTTTTCATACTCTCTCTCTCATGTTCTAATAAAGGTATGGTGGACCATCTTAGTCTCTTCTCTGCATGGCCATTTATGGTGGCATCTTCCACCTACAACTGTATTTCTGATGTTCTCAAATTCCTTTGGGAATTTCTTCTTCCTCTTCCTCGTCTTCCTTTTCTGCCCCCCTTTTCTTCCTCTTTGTCCTTCTGTTCTTTCTCCTTTTTCTCTTCTCTTTCTTTTCTTCCTCCACCTTTCTCCTTTCTCTCTTACAAAAAATGTTTTTCATTATATTTTCATTTACTTTCTCTGTTTATAATAGTCTCTATGAATCAATTAAATCCTCCATGTTTATGATGACATTTAATTATTAAAAATTTTTTTTTTCCTCTCTGGCCTTATATCTCAGAACCAGGGCTGTAGGCTTTCTGTGGTTCACACGTTAGCCACTGGAACTGCCGGAGCCACTGGGAGCACCAAGTATTTATTGTTCTTATACTTAGGTCTCTTCTCATTTTAAATGATTAAACAATAATTTTATATATATATAATTTTAACCCATTTAGTTTTTTCAATTTAATTTTTGGCATTCAACTTTAAGTTCACTTTTTCTTTATTTTACTTTACTGTGTGACATGTTTTCCACCTTAATACCTTCCTTAGCCTTGATCTACCGGAGATATGACTCCTAGCTACATTTAAAAAACAAGAAAGAAAAAAAATCAATAATAGGAATAGGGAATGCTTTTGATTAGGTATGAAGAATATAGCTTGCTAAATTTCGGTCTCATTTTTACTACCAGTAAACAATATAGCACTGAATTTTCAAGGAGAAAAGTTTTGCTTTTTGGTGGTTTTTCTTTTAGATAGTGGTAGGTAGCTTCTTATGTCTCAGACAGCTTAGAAAACCCTTTTTCTTCTGCTGTGAAACTGAAAGTAAAAATAGAAGTTTTTGTCAGTCACTGACAGAGGTGATATTTTATTGCTTTTGAAGAAATACTAAAGCTCTGTGAGAAAAGGCAGAGAATGGTTTGAATTGTAGAATACATTGGTGTATTTTTTTTGTTATTTTTGTATTCTTGACGTTGACCACAAGAGGTCTCCAAAGTATTTTATATTCT
This sequence comes from Solenodon paradoxus, assembly GCA_004363575.1. Lineage (NCBI taxonomy): Eukaryota > Metazoa > Chordata > Mammalia > Eulipotyphla > Solenodontidae > Solenodon > Solenodon paradoxus. The sequence goes on from RJWH01000202.1 coordinate 212,892, forward strand.
GTGAATTGTAATTTAAAGACTACTAAAACTTTCACATTTATTTTTATATCTCAAGGCACAAACTTATTTACTTTGTATCATATGGTAATTTAGAGTAACTATTCGTCAAAGATGGTAGTAAGCTAAAAATATGATTTCTAAATAATGATAAACCATCAGTTTTTCTTAGTTTATTTTCTTTATGTAAAATGTATATAAGATTTCAGTCTGAAACTCAGGTAATCAATCTTACTATCTTGATTGTTAATCTTCCCACTTGTGAGAATATACAGAGAAACAAAGCAAAAACAGTAATTTTAAGCATTGTACTACAGTTAAGATTAGCTTAACTTGGAAATCTATATTTATTAAAGTAGTGGAGTGGAAACTATAGAAAACAATAAACAAATATTGCTTAATATTTACTGGTTTTGAAAGAAGCTGATTTTTGAGGCAAGTCAGATGTGAGAGGCATATTATGTTCAGTTTTGTGTTTAGACATAAAAGCTTCCTGGGTACTGGCATCATCAAGGAAGGCTTCGTGGAAAGGGTCTGGGTTGGGGACATGTGCAGGACGGGAGCAATTGAACTGGTAGTGGGGAGGTGGGAGGGTATGTTTTGTATGTGTCTGGAAAAGACAGGAAGTTTGAGGAACACAGACTGGGGTATTAGAGGAGATGTGAAGACAAAGGGGAGACTTTTCTGATTAGAGGGGAACTTTTATGTTAAGAATGGGGAAAGAAAGGGTTGAAGACCATAAAATCCAGCAAAGGGATATAGACTTGTAATGGAAGGCTGTGAAATTTTTGGTAAAGGAATGGCATGGCAGAAGAGAAGAGGTAAGTGTATTGTCTAGATGGGGGGGAAAAGTATAAAGAGAAAAGAATAAGTGCAAGGAGTTTGAGTAATATGAATAGTTGGGAGTAGCGGGAAGAAATGGTATAGAAACAGAAAGGGAGGGAATAAAGAGGTAGGAGGTGGAGAACAAGGATAAGGTAGGGATGTGTAGTTATAATTGATCTGTTGCAAATAATATGGGCCAATTGTGTTAATTTTTCGCAATATTGACTCACAATTTTCTGAAACTTTATGACATTCAGAAAGAAAACTAGCCCTAACTAGTTGAGATAATTTATTAAACGTCTGTAGAAGAATGACCTGCAGTACTCTAGTACTTCTGACCTATGAAATAAATGCTTGATCATGTAAGCGTTTATGCAAAGATAGATGTGTAAGTTTCAGATTTGAAGAAAACATTGAAATCTTAATGTTAGAAAGTAAGAATAACTCCTACTATGTTCTTTAATATTAAGAGAGAAATACATTGTTATGCCTTTGTGTCCACAGAGGGCCTTACATCATCTAAGATTTAGCCCAAACCATTTACTAACATAATTTTTTATACTGGAGATTTATACCCTGAGTATCATTTATAGTGACAGATTTTTTAAATGATTGTTACACTATTTTTTAATAGTATTGTTTATTATTTCTTTAGTTCAGAATCCTAAATTCCATTCAGGATATTGAAATTACATCTTAGTCTATATTTCACACCACACCAGTCACCATAGTTCCAGTTTCCCTTATCACCACCTTTTTCCTCATTCCTCCTACCCTCCCCATAATCATTCCTGAGTATTTTAATTTTGTGTTGCTCTTTTATTATATTGTGTGTTATAGGTTTTTCACACTTCGTGCTATTGTATTTTGATTTTCAAGGTTTTAATGGAAAGTAATTAGTAATTTCAGTATCAAAATGAAATTATTTTTAGACTAATTATCAGAATAATTATGTAAAACTTGATATCTGTTATGGCTAAAGTTTACCTCTTTCTAATGTCCTTATTTTAACTTAGCAGAGTTAAAAAGTATCAAATCTTTTTGAAGGATGAGAGGTAAAAAAGTATTACTGTTAACCTGCTTAAGAGGAAATGTTCCATATATATGGAATGTTAAGGTGACCAGTACTTAATGGTACAAATTTAGTGATTTTAAATCTTTAGTTTATATCAAAGTTGATTATTATTAGTTTCTTTGAGCTTACATGAAGTCATTTCAGTATGATTCTTAGGTATTAGGAGCCAAGTAAATGTGGAATGCTGTACTAGACCCTGGGTAGCATACAGATATGAATAAGAAAACCCCAAATTTGATGGGAAGGTATGGCTGACTAGAGTGAGGGCACTGCAGAAACTGTGAACACAAAATGAGATAATGGAATTGTGAACATTGAGTTGACTGGAGAGTCAGTTATGTCTCAGTGTAGAGTGATCTGAGACAGAATCTAGCACATCAGAACTGTTTAGTGTTGTTTGCTAAATGACGGTGTTTAAGTCCAGAGAGGAATACTACATCTGTTTCATGGGAGGATGCTGGACACTAGTGAGAGGGATTTATACTTTCTTTTGATGTTTCTCAAATTTGGCCTACTGACTCCTTTTATTTACTGTTTTATGTTAGAATTTTCTTCTTCTAATCTTTAAGTTTCAGAGGTAGTACATGTTTGTAGTAAAAGTAAAAAAAAAAAACTATTTTAAAAGAAAAACAATTCTTGGTAGCTTTCCCATCCAGTTTGATTTAAATTATTTTTATTATAATGTGACTTAGATACTTATAAACTTAAAACAGTGCCTTAGCTTTTTATCTTTTTCTTACAACAATAAAGTCTCAAAACAGAATTTGAGATTAAAATCAAGCAAATGTATATAAGTAATAAAAGTTGATGTTCTTTTACTGACAATAAACTACTACTCTCATTTTGAGGGGAATGTGTCCTGAGGACTAGGTTCTTTTTAATTCAACACTTCTATATTAGAATGCAAAGACTCAACTCTTTCCTGTTGTTTTCTCTTTGAACCACAGTGTGATTTGTTTTTCAGTTGGTATCAACCCATCACTTCCATTTTAAGGTGGCCTCTTTTTTTTCTCATTAAGACTTAAAATTAAAAATTCTTTTTATTGCTAATGTGATAAACAGAAATGGAGGAGCAGTATATGACAGCATTCATTTTAAAAGTTGGTGATTCAGTTGGTTAATGACAGTTTTTCCAGTTGAAGATTATGAAATCACTTTGATAGGTTGTAATATTGAAAAAGTAGACTTGATCTGTGCTTTGCCATAATATTTCATGAAGTGCCTGTTTCCCAGCTTTGTCTATCTGTGCAGAATTTATGGCTATGTGTATGCTTTCTAATCCTCTTTCCATTCCTTATCATGTTTAGATTTCCCCAAGAAGGGAATTGAGCTCCTAATTTAATATGTTAATTAAATGTTATCTATAGATTATCTCACATATGGATTCACATTACCAAAACATGATACAATATTCCTCCAAAGTATGTCTTTAAGTAGCACAACCAAAAGATAGTTAATATATATTAAGGACTGTGTATTAAAAATTTTTAAATTGACATCATTTGTAAAACATCTATTGCCAATATAGGAAATTATAATGTAATATAATATAATATTATAATGCAGTGATATTTAAATAAAAATTATTTACTAGGAAATCTGCTAACCATGCTTGTCCTTAGAAATTAGCATCAACAGGATTTCTGTTTGATATCTCTGGACATAATACTGCTGTATCTCATGCAGATATTTAAAATATGAAGGTTGATAAGTTTATTAAAGAGAACTAATTGAATAGTTAGAAAAAAAGAAAAAAGAAAATCAAGAAGTGGCAAATTATTAGAATAAAGATTCCACAAGATATTAAATACAAAATCAATATATAAAGATAAATAAAGGTGCATCCTGGTGGTGTAGGGGTTTAGTCCATGAGGGTATAGGTCATATACATCCCAAGGTCCCTGGTTCAAGACCAGGAGCAGGGGAAACAAGCTAGATGAAAAGCTAAATAAAATAAATCAAGTTGTTTTTTTTTTTTCTCCTCTTCCTGCCTGCCTGGCTGCTTTCACTCCTGCCTGCACCTTTCTTAAAAAAAAATGAAAAGAAAAATAAATAATGTTGGTGTGCCCTGGTGGAGTAGCAGTTACGTCTTTGCCTCTGGCCAAGGGCATAGTCCATTCCATCTCAAGGACTTGGCTTTGCATGTTGAGTTGTGGGGAACAACCAAGATGAACAGCTAAATAAAATAAATAAAAAACGTTTCTTCCTCCTTTCTCTCTTCCTACCTGCCTGCCTACTTGCCTGCTTTCCTCCTTCACCTTTCCTTTAAAAATTAAAATAGTCATTGTATTAGCAACAAAAAGATTATGAAATTCTTAAAGATCTCATTTGGATTAACAACAACAAAAAACTATGATTCTATAATTCTATGATCCTATTCACCAAAATAAAATTGCTTCTTAATGAAGAAAATTTCATAATTTTACAGAAAGATACTAAAGAACTAAATAACATGCCAAATTCATGAATTTTCAATTGAAAATATAGACTATATTTGTGTCTCAGGATGTCAAAACATTTTTAAGCATGACACACACAGAAATGTACAAATAAAAGGAAACAGTTACTAAATCATTATAGCTTTTTAACTGGTTGCTCTAGATACTATATTTTATATACATAATTTATAGCAGTTTACTTGTATCTTCATTTTACCTGTTCAAATGGGCTAGTACAAACTTTATATCTTTTTATCCTCCCTTACATATAACATAATTTCTACTACATACATTTAGAACTATATCAGAAAGAGTTAATGCTTTTTGCTTTCAACTATCAAACTATTTAGGAAACTCAGGAGGAAGAAAGCTATTATATTTACCCATATTTTTGTTTTCATGTTGTTCTTTCCTAATATTCTCAAGTTGCTTCTTTTTATTATTTCCTTTCTGTTTAGAGAACTTTCTGTAGCCATATTTTTAGGGTATGTCTGCTGGTGACAGAGTCTCTTAGTTTTCCTTCATCTGAGATTATCTTGATTTTTCCCTTCATTCTTGAAAGCTCTTTTGCTAGATATGTAATTCTGGGTTGACAGTTCTTTTCTTTCAGTACTTGGAAGATACTGTGTGGCTTCCTTCTGATCTTCCTGTTTTCTCTTGAGAAAGCCATTCAACTTTTCCTTTATAGTTAAGATATAATTTCTCTCTTACTGTTTGCAGATTTTTTTCTTTGTCTTTAGTTTTCAGAGGTGTAATTATGACATGTTTTGCTGTATTTTTTGAAATTATCCTCTTTGAGTTTTGCTCAGATCTTGAGTTCCTCAGCTGATTTTCTTTCTGTCCACCTCTTAGAATTATGTTTGTTTTATATATAAACGTCCTGGGAGTTGCACTCAGAGAAAAAAAAATTGAGAAAAGTAGGTCTACTCCTTCCTGAAAGCAGTGTGCTTCCTGCTAACATCTTATTTTAGATATTGCTCTACGTATAAACAAAATTTGCTTTCTTAGAATTATTTTAGCTTAATTAAAATATAGCTTAAAAAGCACTTTGATGACTTTGATAAGACCAGTGTACAAAACTACTATTGTAAAACTGAGTTTTGTTCATGGGTGAATCTGATTAGGAGAAAAAGAAAACTCTCTTTTCATATTTTTCATTACTTAAAACATCTTTTTATTTTTTAATGTCACAAAGTTTATGATTGTTGTACTTTTTTTAAAAGCACAGCCAATGGGGTAGGTCTTTCTCCCATTCCTTAGAGAATTAACTAAGCATGCAAAAAGTAACAGTAAAATTTTATCAGCTACCATCAAAATGCTGTCATGATGATGAACTCATATTACCTTCTTATGAAGTTTGTACTTTCTTGGTCATTGCAAAAATAGGAAATTAAGAAAAATATGCATTTAAGAGGAAAATCAAAAGTACTTGAAGGAAAATCCAACACCAAGTGAATTCAGAAAACCTGGAAGAGAGCATAAATCATGTACATTCTTATTTAGAAAGAGGAATGAACTAAGTAGGGAAGGTTGAGAGGTGGTTTAAATAGTACACTGGATCCCTTAGGTAGAGCTGAGTTTGCACCTGGCTTACTTACCTGATTGAATTCTAAGTGGTTCACAAACATGATTTTTATAGTAACCTATTTACCTAAGGTGTATTAAAAACATGTAATTAGTAAATCAAACCTGTGATTTCATAAATTTTTGTAGTATAGGCAATTCTTAAGTTGGTATTGGAGGTGAAATTGGTATTTGAGTTGATTGAACCAAAACTATCTGGTGTAGTGGTGGTGTGTTTACAGTTGAAGTTATCTTCATGAAGGTGGAGCGGGAATGCCTAAAAAGTGTTGAAGCATATTTAAGTAACTCACATTTATCTTCCTGTCATTTAGATTCTGTATGTGTGCTTTAGCTAAATCCAATATATTGGGACCATTGCTTGAGTGAAAAAAATTTCAAACCAGTGTTTTACAGAAATATAAATGATGAATTTGAGGACCAGAAAGAGTTTTGAAGCTCTCTGAAGATGAACTCCTTTCCATTTTTCATAGTTGCTCACCTTTCAATAAAATAAAGAATTTAAAGTATTTTAGTTTGCCATTGGGTTTATTTTATTAATTTAGATAGTAGTATTAAATTCTAATTGATTATTTTCTTATCCTTAAAGAAATTTATAGATATTTTTAGTAGATACTCACCCTATTAATATAATTAGTTATATCATCATTCTTTTCTTTCATTTAAAGAGATGAAGAAAGAGAGAGGAGGAAGAAGAATTTTGAAGGAAGGGAGAGGAGGAAAAAGTATCTTTCTCTCTCATTTATTTTGGCTTTTCACTCTGACCCTAGGTATTGAACCCAAGTCCTTAAACTTTACATGACCCCAGTGTCTTAGCCTCCTGTTAAAAACATCTGTTGATGCTTATTATATGCCAAGTTCATTTCTAGAGGGCGAGGATACAAAAATGAATCTTTTAATATATAGGGGTGATAGTCATGAAAATAATTATAATCATTTACTATAAAATAGTACCAAATGGTAAGTTCTTACAGAACTGGTAGCCTAAGAACATTAAGGTTTTCCTGCTGGAGTTAGACAAGGCTTCCCAGAAGACTATGCCAGAGATGAGACTTTAAGAGTGACACCAGACTGAAGGAGGTATAAGAAGGTACATTTTATTTAGGGAGCAGAAACTAGTTTGGTTGGTTGCACTGCCAGGACAAGCATGGCTGTCTGAGGCATGATAGATGTGGGGTTCAGAGCAAAGTGTTGTATACAGTGAAAATGAAAGAGAATCAAGGGTGAAACAGTGCAAAGCATTATAATGGAGAGGTTGCATAAAGAGTTTTCTGTGGGAAAAAAGACTAATAAGACTAATTAGAGACTAATAAAAAGGGACGGCTGGTAGCAGAAACTATGTCATAATGACTGTTTCCCAGTACTTACTTAGTAGTTTGCACATAGTAATGGTAGCTTAATAAATACTTAACAAATGTTTGATTAAGGAAGTTACTTTTGGAATAAAGAGAATAATGGTTATTTCCTATTTATTTTCTTAGAATTTGGGTTTTATGAACATTAATTGTTACAGTAGTTTGAAATTCATACAATAACATATGTAATGATAAATCTATAAGTAATAAGAGTATAGTCAAGTTGTTTCTCTTGGGAAAGCCATGCTAGATCCCTCTCTGTCTTGCCGCGTTGTTTTTATTCTTCAGAATTTATTTTAGCAAATGTTACTTTAAATTAGTTTATTTAAGCATCCTGACATTCCCATGAACACTCCCTTACAGCACATATTAATGGAATCTGCATGATTAAATTATCCCAGACAATGAACTAGGTAACTATTTTAAAGATTGATATTCATAATAACAAGATCCCAACTTCATTTGTTCCTTTTCTGTGGTTTCTCCTGACATTATTTTTTCTGTCTCATCTTCCTTTCTTTGTTTCTGAAGTAGGAAATAAATATAAGGTAGACTCCTTTGGCATTCTATTTCATTGTTTATTATATAATAATTTCACACTATTTAGAAAACTCAAAATTAGAAAATTGATTGCACTTGTAGAGATGGTGGCGTGTTAAGAGCAGAAATAAATTCCATACACTGTAGGAAAATGTTTGTATCTAGGAAAACATTTAAAGAGGAAATCTTCTTAATAAAAATCTGTTTGATATTGATATCCTTTTAAAAGTTATATTAATTCCTTCCCTGGTAGAAATGTCACTGTATTTGTGATAGTTTTCTTTATGCTGATAGTTTTATATATCTAGTTAACACTTTTAATGCTTATATTCCTTACATTTCCTATGTTGGAAATATAAGTTAGAAAGTACTTTTAATATACCTAACCTGGATTCAGCCTAAGCTGGTTACTACTCAATGTGTCTCACTTTCACACCATATTAAAGTCAAGAAACCATAAGTTGAATCATTCTAAGTTGGGAGGACCATCTCTATGTGAGAATCCAGATTTTAAAATATGATAAATGAATAGGTGATAGTTATTCTTTAAGAGTGTTTGCTCTGGGGTTTATCTAAAGAATGAGTTTTATTTTGTGCCTTTATTGAATAAACTCAGGAATAGATCCGAAAAAGAACAAAAGGGATGTACATGCAATAGGTTTATTGGTAGTAACTGAATAGGAAGAAACAGCATTTGAGGAGTCTAGAGGAATGATCTTACTGATTACTACAGACAGCTTCCAAGGTGAGGCCAGACTGTTTAAACAGAAAGAGTGTGGAAGCACTTGTGTAAGATGTGAATTGTTTTACTAATTCTGCTTGAATTTTGTAAATAACACCTTTGTTCATTTGGGGTTGAAGATTTACTTGTGTAGTTTCCCAATTAAGGCATTTTATTCTGAAGTTACAAGATCACCTAGGTAGTAAGTAGCAAAGCCCTCCAGATCCCCAGTCCTGTTTGATGATGGCAAGTCCACCTTTTACTCCTGTTAAGATATAACCTTATAGCATTGTAAATATAAAAATTTCCTTAATCCATTTTTGGTACAGTTAGCCATCCGTCCTCAGTGTCTCTTCAGTTATTTTTCTCTTTTTTTTCTCTCTTCATGGTTCAGAGATTGCTTTCTTTCTCTTCCTTTTTATCAAACCTCCTTTCATTATTTTCTTTAAGAGGAAAAACTGGTGGCTAGCTTTGTTCAGCCCCTCTGGACTTGCTTATCTCTGAGCCTTTGTGGTCTTACACTTATCCATTAGTCTTGTCAATGACTCTTTCCTGTCAAACCTTCCTGCTACAGGGAGATTTCTTAACTTATTTCCATTATTTTTCTTGATTACTCTAAGATTATTCTCTTATCTCTCGTTTTCAGGCTAGGAATTTCTTCCTCCTCCCATCTTCTTCTTGTGGGTTCTTTTTAATCACTAGCCTACATCTTGATCCCTAGAGAGTGAAAGTCTGTGAAGGCCTCAGTGTGTTTTTCCCCTTTTCCGTCTTTGTTCCTATCTCTCTCCTTCCTTCACCCTCTCTCCCCTGACTTCTTTAAGAAACTTACTTGTCTGGTATTTGATACATTATTCAATTTAATCTACATAATGCTGAGGTTTCTGACATTTCTTCAGGCTTAGTTGGGAGCTCCTTGCTTCCTAGTAGTTCAGAAAACTATGACCCATACCTAGGACTCTTCCTCAGCACTTTCTGAATTATTTATCATACTTTTACCAGTAACTCCTCCACAACTGGGCTTTGCATCCCACAGAGGTCAGCATGGATCCTGAACCTATCTTGTGAGTGTGCTAGATTACCTCAAACCCTAATAGGAGGACTGTTGGAGAGAAGAATGCATGAGTGAATCAGTATGCCTTCCTGATGGCCTTGCTGTATCTTGCCCAAGTCACAGTATTAGTACTTACCTGGTGGGGCCTTGGACATCAGGGAAATGCTAAATATAAAGTGGCATTTATGATATGATTTATGTTCAGCCAGGAAGACCTATATCTGATCCCGTATCTGAAGGCAGTGCTTTTGGAAGTGTGTTCACAAGTCATTAGTGAATCATGAGTACAACTTTATGGGCTTCAATTGCCATTTTAAAAAAGTAGAATAGTATAGAGTTGAAGATGAATGCCTTATGTATAATCTAAGTATTGTTTTATGAAACTTTCTTTTTCCACTTGCTACACATTTTATTACTGTCTTTAATCCAAGAAAAAGTTGCTTAAAAGAGTGACATGTTGAATCCTCCTTATTTCTATTAATAATAAATCAAATGTATACAAATAACATATCAGCTGAAGAGTTTCCCTTTCCGTTCAGTTTCACATTTATTGTACAGTTACCATGGATCTTGTTGAGATTAGAATCTGTGACTTTTACCCATGAAGGGATACCAGTGGAGTTGGAGAGCCAGTACATATACAAACCAGTTAGCGTAGAGCACTAGTCAGTAGAAAGATAATATGATTCACAAATGTGCGTCACATATGTAATTTAAAATAATCTGGTAGCCACATTAAAAAGTAAAAAGAAACAGGTGAAAGTAATTTTAATAATATATTTTATTTAAAAATATCCAAAATACTATTTCAACATGAAATTATTTTATGTTATTTTTCATATGTCAATTCTTTGCATTTTTTTACATACTAAGGTTTCAAAATCCAACATGTATTTTACACTTAAGCACATCTCAGTTTTGTGTACTAGCCGTATTTCAAGCGCTCAGTAGTCACACAGTAGATATTGTATTAGGCAGTGCAGCTTTATAGAATGTGGGGAAGCTTCATGCAAGAGACAGGCTAGAAGGATAACCATACTCACCTAGACAGGTGTTAGGAAAATACATACCATAATAAGAAAAATGTTTAAACCAAGAAGAAATAAGAATTTGTAAAAAAGTTAATGAAACTTTTACTATATATCAGGCATGTTTTATGACATTACTCATATTAACTCATAATTCACAGCCCTTTGAAATAGTTGCTAGTCTTATAATTTTATAAATTATAAAATTTTCTAAATGAGCAAAGAGACATGGTGAGCATCTTTGTATACCTCTATGGTAGGCACAATGTGTCCATGTCCTGTTCCCTGGAACTTACGAATATGTGAGGTTACATGGCTAAGGGGAATTAAGATTGTATATGAAATTAAGTTTGCTGCTCAGCTGTTTTAAGAAAGGGAGAGAATCCTGGATTATCTACTGGGCCCAATTGTCAGAGTCCTTTGAAAGAGGAAGGTTAAAGAAGAGATCAGAGGGATGTATGTGAGTATTTGACCCACCAAAATTGACTTTGAAGATGGAGGACAAGGCCATTAGATAAGTGTTAAGTCTGCTTGTAAAAAGTGGAAAGGAAGGAACTAGATTCCGTCCTGGAGACTCCAGAAAGGAACACAGCCTTGCTGACACCTTGATTTTAGTCTGGAGAGACCAGTGTCAGAATTCTGTCTACAGAACTATAAGGTAATAAATGTGTGTTGTTTTAAGCCATTAGATTTGTAATAATTTGTTATAGTAACAATAGAAAAATAATACACTTAATATGTGTTAGCACTGGGTAATGGTGTAAAGTGTATTTCTTGATGTGGATTGGGGATTCAAAGAATCTCTTGTTGATTGGTACTACATCCTGGAATTAAGTCTGATCAATACCTTTCTCTCTTGGGTGCCAAGTTTCTTCTGCCTCTTTTTTCTAACTAGTTGAATGGAAGATAGTAGTGTCTAAGTAGACATAACTTTGCCTGCACATAGGGATGCAAATACAAGTTGCAATTCTGACTGAATATTGGGACGTTTGAAAGTACTCGATAAAGTGATTATTGCTCTTTTAAAGTATGAACAGTTTTTAGTTACTAAGTCACAGTATCATTTATGTATGAATTACTTTGTAGTTAAGTCTACCTTACAGTCTTTTATGTAACTCCAATCAACCCCCGCATATCGCAAAGTTTACTTGTGGGTGATTAAATTGAGTAAGGCAAGAGATTGCCCCCCTATGCAGAATAAAATCCTATTTTTCTACCTTCAGAGAACAGTGGGAACAACCTGACCTGTAGGTTGATTGACATATTCTGCCTCTTTCCCACCTACTTATTGTTACAGAGAGACACAGAACTTAGCCTCTCATTACTTTCTGTCATTTCCTCAAGGCTGCAGAAGAAAGGGCTTCCTTAGTTCCAAGGCCTTTTGCACATTGAAATACACATTTTTAGAAGAAAAGCTTACATTTTGCTTCCTGTTTGCATATTTCCTTCCACTTAACTTTCCTTCTACACTAACAAGGTAAAGATTTTTGACTCATGGATGTGTACTTTATTCACTCTGCCATTATCCTATGTACTAAAATACTGCTTTTGTCAAAGTGCTGATATATTACAATGCTCTGCAAACACACAGACAAAGAATGATTTTTAGAACATTATAATGCCGGAGTTAAATACTAGGTAAATGTGAAAAATAGTGGTAGAATTCATTAGTCTTCTGGGACCTTGGTAAAGGATTTGTGAATTTCTTCTAACCTCAGAAGTAGAAAACTTTAATTTTTCCTTATAGTCCTATATTTGCTAGGTGCTTAGTGAGTGCAACCTCATCTTCCAGAATTTTGTGACTTAGGTAATATCTATGATTTTTCTCAGAGGCTCTAGCACATTACTCCTGAATGATTGATTATAGGTGCTTTTTTAATTCCCCCTGCTAAGCAATCCTTAAATCTTAAAATCAGGATTTAGAAATGATAGATAAAGAGGGGATGGTGTTGTTTTACAGAGAGATTTCCACTTGTAGACATTTAAGTATTTTCAAAGTCTAATTTGACTTGATGTATTTCAGTTGCAAGTTACACAAAGAGGATAAAGTGATTCATTTTACAAAAGTTTGATTTGCAAACCTCTTGTTACCCATTATATAAGATAACATGTACCTGAGGCTAGAAGTACGGCATACATTTCCTGCCTGGTCCCTTGTCCATACTCTGAGCTCTAGCTTTGCTTGACCAGAGCCATGCTCTAGACATGCCGAGTATAGTGAGGGATGTCACGGAACAGCCAGCCTTTGAATTCTGAGTTCTTCACTTATTTAGTTATGGGCCATTACCTTTCTGTGGCTCAGTTGTTTTTTTTTTTTATTATTCAAAAAACAGTTGTATGGAGCATACACAGAGTTGTATTGAGGATTAAAGTACAACACATGTAATGGGGTTTACAACGTTGCTGAGTTTTGAGTCTGTGCTGGAGTCGGTTTGTAATGTCTCATAAGAATGGATTGTTGTATTTACAGGAATTTCCCATCAGGTTGTTAAAGCATTGGTAGCTTAAAATTGGCCATGGTGGGAATATGTACACCCTTAAAATTAGCAGATAGTACTATAACATTCTTCTAAATCTACTTGACATTCCTGTGTTTATCAGCCTCTCCAAGTAGCTATTGAGCCTTGTAGAAGGGTTTATTAGTTTGCTGAGGCTATTTTAACAGATTCCACAGACTGGGTGTCTTGAAATGGAAACCTATTGTTTCACAACTCTTGGAGTCTAGAAGTCCAAAATTAAGGCGTCAACATGGTAGTTCGTTAGTGCCATGAGGAAAAGATCAGTTCTAAACTTCTCTCTTTTGCTTGTAGACAGCCTCTTCTCCCTAGGTCTTTTCATATTGTCTTCCTTCTATGTAGGTCTCTGTGTTCACATTTCCCTTTTATATAAAGACACTGGTATATTAAACTAGGGCCCACTCTAAAAGCCTAACTCTAACATGATTTTCTCTGTACATGCATCTCCAAATAAGGTCACATTCTGAGGTGTACTGGGGATTAGAATTTCCACATGGATTTTAGGGGGTCACAATTCAACCCATATTCAAGGCAAGGACCTTTTTTCTCATTTGTTCCTGCAGTACTTTCATAGTGAGGATTTATTGACTTGAATTTAAAAGGAAACACGAGTTAACTGGTGTATTATTTGTGTGTGTGTATAAAATTCATTGTACTATGGATTCCAGATAGTAAATTTGTTGATTTATGATGAAGCTCTTTTTTGGGATGCTATCAGAATTAGTATTTATAGAAGAAAGCATTAGTTTAGAAAAATTAGTTATTTTAGATTGTCCAAGGCAACCATGAGCTTGATAATTAAATAAAAAGGCATATGAGCTGAATGAAAAATTCTTGATTTTGTAGCTATTGCTGAGAAAATGCTTCTAATCATGTATGAAAAAGTGTTTGAGATTAATTTCCACCGATGTGAAAATGTTTTAGCGCCTTCAGTCCTCTTCAGGATTATCTAAGAGTTATGGGAAAAGAGTGATGCAGGTGTTAAGAGAAAAATATGATTTCTTTTGCCTTTTCTCAAAGGCAGTGTATCATATGTGTGTATAAAATATTTAATGTCATAATAACTATGTTAGATAATGATTTTGTGGTCTTGTGATTGAAGAAAATATTTTTGAATGACAGGTAGCATAAATTATTTTTTTTAAATGTGCCTTGTGCTTGAATTGTCTGTGTGTATGGGTGTATATATATGTGTATATGTATGTAATGGATGACACTTAAACTATGATCATTTTAATGTATGTGAATATGTAATGTGCTTTTTGAAGTTAAAATTTTCTTCACATGAGATACTTTTACATATCAGTGCTTTTAAAGAATAGTTTCATTATTTCTTTTGTTTATATTGTTTATGCATTCTAGGATATTGAAATTACACCTTAGTCTTTGTGCATTTCACATCATACCCACCATCAGAGTGCTAGCGCATTTTACCTGCCACCTTGTTCCTTCTTTTCTCTCCTTTCCAGGCACGTCTTACATCCTCTACATTTTGTTGAGATTTGCCTATTCATTTTATTTCTTTATGTTCCACTTGTGAGTGAAATCATCCTCTACTTCTCTTTTTCTTTCTGGCTTATTTTGCTTAGCATGATCATTTCTATTTTTTTCCAGGTTTTTGTAAAGAACCTGTTTTCATTATTTTTTTAACAGCTGCATTAGAATTCCATTGAGTAGATATATCACATCTTCTTTATCCAGTCTTCAGCTGACAGGCATTTAGGTTGTTTCTGTGTCTTGGCTGTTGTGAACTGTGCTGCTTTGAACATAGAGGTGCACATATTTTTTCCGATTATTGTTTTTGTATTCTCTGGGTATATGCCTAGGAGTGGGACTAGTAAATCAAATAGTAGATCCATCTTCATTATTTTTTGAGGAATCTTCATACTGTTTCCCAAAGAGGTTGTACTGATTTACATTCCACCAGCAGTGCAGGAGGGTCATTTTTCTCCACACTCCAACACTTGTTTCTAGTCTTTTTGATATAGACCATTCTCATTGTATGAAATAGATCATTGTTGTTTTTTTGTACTTCTTTAATGGTGTGTGATATAGAGCATTTTTCCATGTGTCTGTTGGCCATCTCTGTGTCTTCTATCCATTTTTTTCAGTGGGTTGTTTATGTTTTGTTGTGGTGGTATGTGACCTCTTTATATATTTTGGACATTAAATTCTTGTCTGATGTATCTTATACAGATATCTTCTCCCATTCAGTGGTTTGTCTGTATATCATTGATTTCTGCCAAATAAATACTGGGATTAGAATCTTATTCCAAAAATGTATTTGGACTACTCAGCTTTATGATAATATATTAATTACTCATTTTTTGTAGAAGTATTTTAGATTTAAACTGTATATGGCAAATATTAAGAAGTTTTTAATCAAGTATAAGTTATATGAAATAAAATTTACACATTTTGTGTGTGAGTCAATTTGTGTTATTTTATATATATATATATATATATATATATATATATATCAATATAACCACCACCTCAACTAATATGTAGAGCATGTCCATATTCCCAGAAGTTCCCTGTGCCTCTTTGAGGTCATTTCTCTCTACCTTCACCTTCTACTCCAAGCAATTACTGATATGATTTCTGTCACTATAAAATATTTGGACTGTTTCAGAGTTTCACTTAAATGGAATCATTATACAGTACTTATTCTTACATCTAGATCCTTTCTTCATGATGTCTGTGAAATTCACCCACGTTGTTGAATATATCAGTATTTTGTTTCTTTTTATTGTTCGATAGCATTGCATTGTACACATATACCAAAATTTATTTGTCTATTCATTGACTGAAAGATTTGAAGTTTAACTATTTTCTCCTAGTCTGCTAAGAGCATATGTATACTAGCCTTTTTTGTGGACATATGTTTATACCTTGGGTAAATACCTAGGATTGGAATTTCTGGACTGTATGGGTCAGTATATATTTAACTATGGAAAAGACAGCCAAGCTGTTTTTCATAGTTCCCCAATTATACCCTCCCACCACAGGGTATGAGAATTATTATTGCTTCACATCCTTGCTATTTCTTACTGGCCAGTCTTTAATTTTAACCATTATATTGAGTGTGGAGTTATAGACATAACTTTTTTTAACTTGCTTTTTCTTGGTGAACAATGCTGTTTTCTGTGCTTTTTGGCTATTCATATACTTCTTTTGCCCACTTAAAAAGTGGATTGCTTGTCTGATTATTGTCCTGTTAGAATTCTACACTGACTAGAAATCCTTCATCAGATACTTATATTGTGAAAAATTTCTTCATCTGTGACTTACCTTTAATTTTCTTGATGACTGTGTAAGAACAGAAGTTTGAATTCTGATGGAAGTCTAATTTTTAAGTTTCTTTCTTTTTTTAAGTTTTTAAAAAAATGGTTAGTACTTTTTCTGTTCCAAGATCTTAAGCTCATCTAGATTTTCTCTTATATATTCTTCTGCATGTTTTATTGTTTGAGCTTTTACTTTTAATTCTTTTATATGATTTGATTTGGGGGCATAGTATAGGATAGGATTGAAGTGTTTCTTTTTTTTCTTCATACAGTTACCTCTTGTTTCCACATCGTTTGTTGACAAGAGTATTCTATCTACATTGAATTTTGTTGGTGCCAAAGGCTTTACTTTAAATCTGACTGTGAAAAGTGAACTAGCGTTTAGATACTGACATTCTAGGAGTCATTTTAGAAAGTGGGATTTTGTTTGTTTTTGTTTTTGTCTCAAAAGTTACTTACACATGTTAGAAACATCTGGTCAGTTGGGAGCTCTAGAAACCTACCATGTCAACTTTTTCCTAAGAGACCAAGTTAGAGGTGAATGTAAATAGATGATTTTTTGTGTACCTATTTGTGTGTATGAGAGGGATGGGGATGGGGTTGAGTTAAGATACTGTGGAACATTTAGGAAAGTATATAAATATTGCATCATCAACATAATCAGTTTTATAATTTAGCAACTTTTATTGTTAAATTTTCTTTTAACTTTTAAAATAACCTTAGATAGATAAGCTATAACTTTTGTTTTCTCATCTTTGAGGATTGCTATTTAAGTGACCTTTGAGTAACTTTGTTTCTACTTGTGAAATGAAAATGCTCTGTGTCTGTTTAAAGGTTTTTCAAGCATCAGAAGTAGGTGAGTTGGTATTTTGGGGAGGGACACTGGTTTCTGAAATCATACATTAGCTTTTCCTCACCTTCATTCTGTGTTCTCTGGAAGAGAAAGGGCTATTGGAAACAAATCTTGCTAGCCACGGAGAATATTCTTTATTGCTGTTAAGTTCTTTACTGTATGCTTATTCTGCCAGTTTTATTTATTTTAAACCTTTCTCCCTTCTTTTCCTTTTCCTTTAAGCACATGACTGTCCTCTCTCTCGCTCTTAAATAGCAGCAGTAAGACATGTATCAGCCACTGTTCTAAGGGCCTTATAATTCATGAATAATCTTTACCAACACCAACACCCTGTGAGAGAACACTTGTTCTTATTTTTCTGTTCGTGAGGAGAGGAAGGAAGCAGGCAAGAATGAAGGCAAGCAGGAGAGGAGAGAGAAGTGGCATTTTTTATTTATTTAGTTGTTCATTTTGGTCCTTGCTCTCCGTCCCTGGGTTGCGAACCTGGATTCCTTGGGCTTTGTATGAACTATGCAACAGCGACTAAACCTGAGCTACCAGAGCACACCAATACTTATTCTCTGACTACAGATTTTATAGATGAGGAGTTGGAGGCAGAGTGGTCTTAAGTCTAGGGTTTTGCAACTAGTTAGTGGCAGAACTGGGGTTTGATCCAGATTTCCTGGCTCTGAAGCATGTGCTCCTAACCAGTATGTCAATGCCTTCTCACAGGAAAAAACACACAAGTTAGCAGTCATTCCTTTTTCCCCCACCTCTGCTTCTGGACTTCAAAAGAAGTTAATATTTTATAGCATAGTTGACATTATCTTGGTTAATATTTCATGAAATTTTTGATCCTCTATAATACATATGCAGCTTTCATTTATTTCTATTTCTGGGCTATAAAGTTTTTGATAAAAAGCATGTGTGCTTCAAACATAAGTGCTCCAAGGGTATTACTTTACAAACCACCATCCCATGGAAAGAAGCACAGGCTATCTTCTGGGAAAATGTGTTAGAAGAGGCAGGAGGTGAGTCTTGACTCACTTCTTGCATAAGAATATGCACACAATTCTTTGGGTACAGTATATGGAGATGTGTGGTAAAAAGACCTAGGATTGTGATGTACTGGAATGAGGAGGGAGGTTGTAAACATACTGTTGAAGGAAATTTCCACCATCAAGAAAGAAGAGCTTGCTAGTCATAAGGACAGGCAGAATGAATGTCTTTTCTATGGCTCCTGGGCTTTCTACAACTCCTTTCCCTTCCCCTTCAAGTTTTTGTTTTTCAATTTTGAGTACTTCAACCCTTTTATTTTTCCTGACCTGATTGCAGATAGAAGTACTTTTCTGTCAGGTTTGTAAAGACAGGTAAGATTCAAAATTTCTTAATGAAACTTTACTTTTTTTTTTTTTTAAAGGTAATATCCTTTATAAGAGAAGTAAAAGTAAAACCAAGTGTCTAGAAAAGTTAGAGAAAGGTTTAGAAAGACATGAGTTTACCTTGTATACACTTTTTACCTTAACATAATGACTCCCATTTCCTAATCTTCTGAATGTCACAACTGCCTTGCATGCTGGTCTTGATTACTTCCTGACATGGAGTTCATACAGTGAGCAAGGAGATTCTCAGTTCTCCCTATCCCTCCCCAGTAGAATCCTGGGGGAATCCTGGGTTTTTCCTTTATCTCAGCTCTTTCTAATCCTATAGGTGTTTTGATTCTAAACCTGCTTTTAATTTTTAGTCCCCAGGGGTTTCTTGGCTGCAGTCTCTTTCCTCTATTTAGCGGTGGTGCAAAGTGATCCTCTTGGTCTCAGGAGTCTCTGACTTATCCTCCAGCTCCTTCTTGGTTTGGTCTGAAGCAGACTCACCTGATGGGTCTTCCTGACTTGATTCACTGTTGGCCATGTGGACTTCAGTAGAGGTTACCATCTTTCTAAGAAGCAGTGATTATTATACCTAAGTATGATTATATTTGTCTTTCTCTGGACAATAAAATAATTCTTTTTTCCTTTTGGAAAACCCCACACTGTATAGTGAATTCTTAATGAATTTTTACAATTAAAAAATGAACTTCTTGACTGGTAAGTGAAAAACTCAAAAGTAGACTAGAATTGGGTATGACTGGATTTTGGGGATCTTCTCTGTCTGCCTGTGTTCTCCTTCCTCTCATATTCCACAGGGTGGCAGGATGACTCCAGCCTCAGTTCCCCTGATTCCCAATATCCCAACCTCATAAGTTTAAGTCTAGGGAAGGGGAATGACATCTGAAAACTCCTGCATAAAGTCTATATTTCAGTGTCATCTTTTTCTTTTTTAAATAAATGATTTTATTTTATGAATAAATAGTATATTCTAATGGTTACAAAATCTGAAAGTATTTTAAAGCTATGGGGTGAAAAGTTTTTCTTCCATTCCTCTTATCATAAAGTACATCTTTTTATCTTGAATTCTATCTTCCAGATAATATTTATCCCCTTTCACTGTGTAGTCTGTTTTCCTTGCTGTTTTTAATGGGGTTATTCTGATATTTTTATTCTAATGATTATCTTTATAATTGTAATTTCACATAGTGCTTTAGTTTTCTAAAAAGTGATGATAGTTCCTTATTATTCAGTGATAAAATTAATGAATTTAATACAAATTCTAATATAGATATTATAACTATAGTGCATGTTCTGTTTTAGTCCATCTAGAACGCTGTTGTACTCTATCCTTAGGAGAGAATTAATCACTCAGTCAGTAAGGTTGGCACTCAGTCAGAATTATTATCATCAAGTAAGTACCCAGTCAGAAGAGACCATGTAAATTGTCCCAGAGTAGATTGGCAGCCTTTAACAAGGCTCTATTTGTCTGTAAAAATTATAGTTTCTAAAGTCAGCATTATCATAAAATTGGTAAGCTGACATTTTTTTTGTTCACAATTGTTTGTTCAAAATCTTTGTAAGTGGTCTGTTATTCAACACTAGTCATCAATTTTATGTTCCACTTGACATTAAAAGATATTATTGTGTCTCAGTTTCATTTTTTTTTACTGTGGACTCCACACTTGTTAAGCGTTTTTATGTCATTTAATTTTTCAAAATCACTGCTTTGATAGCAGAGGACACATTGCATATGAAAAGGATTTAGATTGAAAGTCTTAAAGCAGTTCTTTTTCGCATATTCCGTGTGATGATTCAGAGTCTTATCCTGACTTCTGTCCTACTCAGTGTAGGAGGGGAGTTGCTCTTAGGCCCAGAGATGAGCACAGCCTCTGTCCAGCCTCCTCTCCTTCCAAGAGACTTCATTCCAAGCCATAGTCACTGTAGAATGTGGAAAAGGGAAGGTGTTTCTCCAGTTTCTTAGACTCAGATTAATTATGTGAAAATAGATTGCAGTGGTTGTCAGTACTGTTCATGCAGATTAACTTCTTCAGGCTGCAGTTTATCCAAGCCCACACTGAGAACCCTTTTAAAAGTGAAAATACCCTCCCTCTCTTAACTTCCTGTTGAATTCGTATTCAACTCATTTGGGATATGGAATCTGTTTTAATATGTTTTGCAAATGATTTTGTTAGAGATATCCTTAGACTACAGTTTGAAGAAATCAGGATTGACAATTCTGTGTTTAATGTAGAAATTTTACTAAAATCTAGTTCAAAAAAATTGTTTACTCATTTTATATATTGTGTTTCAAAGGTAAAGGGGATTTATACTTTTTGTCATTTAAGATAGGAAAACAAAGATAAGAGATTTTATAACCCCCAGTTTGTGGAAAAAATTTTTAGGACGTTGAATATACAGATTGCAGGACAAATTTACTACTCTAGTAATGCTTCCACAAAAGCCTCAAGGATAATTGATGAAGCCACTTTTTTTTTTTTTATCAAATTTAATGGCATTCTAAATCCTTAACTGCTTATCAAACAAAATGTTAATTAGCACAGTAATTGAGTAACCAGCTGCCTCTTGTGTTCACTCTAGAAACTTATGTAAAAAACATTGTAGAGCTCATGTAAAGACATTGCTTTTGAGTTGCTAAATAATGCTCTTTTGCAGGCTTCTAAAAATCCAGGTATTAAGGAAGTCTACAGTAAGACAGATATTGATAAGAGATTTGCAATAGTCTGATACTCTGCGACCAGTGAATTAAGGCAGAAAAATCCTGTATTCATCAGTGCAGATGAAATTCTTCCTTGTAGACTTCTTTCTGAATCAGCTTATGCCAATCTAGTCTTGCAGTCAAATAGAAAAAACCTTTGGAGCTAGGTATCCTGGGTATTAATATCTGTTAATCTGTTATGTTTTGTGAACTTAGGCTTAATATTTAATCTCTCAAAACTCAATTTGCTGATTTTTAAAATGGGATATTACAACCTATATCAATGGGAGGTAGAACACAGAACTTGTTTTCATTTATGCATTCACTTGGCAATACTACATAGATAAAGTACCTGTTCTATATTAGGCATTGTACTAGGTATGAGTAGAGAAGAAATAAAACTTTACTTATGATGGCAAACTCCCGATTTTAATGGACTCTAGTAAAGGATACCATTTTATCATCAGGTCAGAGCTCACTGAGAAGGTGAAATTTGAATGAAGACTCAAAGTAGGTAAGGGTCCAAGCCATGTGATAGGGAAGACTTTTCTAGCTGAAAGGAAAGTAGATACAAAAATCCTTTAGTGAGACCTTATCTGTGATGTTTGAGGAACAGCTCAAGATGAAATCACTTAAAGAAAATGAGCTTAGAAAATGGGGGCCATATCATCATCTAAAATGTTTTTCAAAATTATATGTATTTTTTTATTTATTTTCTGCTTAACTAGAATAATTTCTTTGAGAGCAGGAATTTTTATCTGTTGAGCATTTGGAATATGCTCTGTGGAAGCATTTTTTTGCTGTTTCTAGTTAGGAATGGGGAGCCATTGAGGGAATTAGAAAATGAAAGTGTAGACTTTAAATTTAACTCAGTCTCTCTGACAGGAGGATGGCATAGGGACAGAGGAGATAAAATATAGTATACACTCTGTTGAATAATTAAAAATATTTTTCAGTTATCCGCTATGATCTATAAGAATAATTGGTAGAAATGCCTGTGAAGAACTTTTGACCAAGATCATAATGGAGGACATTCTCCGCTTTGCTTCTAAGAGAAACAACTAACAGTTCTCCACTGAGGCAACACCGTGGAGGCAGCCATATAGCACAGTGGTGAGGCTGAAGTACCCCAGCATCTCGGAGACCCAGAGGGACTGCATAAAAAAGGATCCTAAGAAAATCCATGCATCAGTGTGACAGAGCAAAGATAGAGAGATGTATGGAGGCTACCACACCTGTAGCTCAGGCAGTACTGTGGTAGCAGGGTGGCTGGCCCAACCTTGTACCCTGCGGAGAAGAAAATAGAGATTGTGTCGTGAGAGACATGTTTGGCTCGGATGAAGTGCAGTGAGGAGGGCATGAGGTTGGGACTCTGGTTTCTGTCCTAGCTGGGGACCCCTGGACAACATAGAGTGCTCTGGACTTCACTTTGTTTCCCCCACCCCTTGGGATTATATTATGCAGTAAAGTACACAAATAGCACAGAGGAGATGAGATTCTGGTCTAGGATTATAGAGAGGAGGGATGACTTGTGTCACCCTTGCTAGCCAGCCCTTCTCCCAACCTGCCCACCCTCCCTAATCAACAATACCTATGCTTCCTACCCTGAGGCCATACTCCACCCAGCTGACACAGCAAGTGCTGTTACTACAGAAACCTGCAAAAGTAAAAAACAGATCAAGCCATAGTGTCACCTGCTAGAAAACTAAAGATGAGAAGCTCAATTCCTGGTACCCTTTGGAAAAGCAAAAGAGAACATAATATCATCTGAGATGTCAAGGTATTATGACACCACAAAGAGCAAATGATAACACTCCAGAAACCAAATGTAAACAAAGTCATGAAAGATTATAATCTTTTTGACAGTAAAATATATTAAAGTAGTAATCATAAAAGCATCAGACATACAATAAATATTAAAAAAATAATACAAGGATTATAAGAGAACTCAGCAAACGAAGTCAAAGAGACACAAGAGAAGTGAGCAAAACAGGTCAGTGAACTCAAAAGTAAAATTAATAGGCAGAAACAGAAACTTTAAGAAACGAAGAGTGAGATGTGAAAAACACAGTTAACAAGATCAAAAGTACTATAGAAAGCCAGGAAGTAGAACTGATGAAATGGAGGAATAGAGTAGTGATCTGGAAGACAGAGATGTAGAAATGGAAGAAGAGAGAGAAATTAAATTTAAAAAATGTGAAGAAATACTCCAAGAGCTATCTGACTCCATTAAGGTACTGTAAGAATGATAGGGGTCCTAGAGGTAAAAAGAGACAGAAAGGAACAGACAACCTGTTCAAAGAAATAATAGCTGAAAATTTCCCTAAGAAACTAAATGTACTAGTTACTGAAGCAAAAGAACACTTGGTTATATAAACGCAAAGAGACCTACACTAAGACACATAAAAATAGAACTATCAAAAGTCCAATAAAAGAAAGACTATATATATATATATATATATATATATACACACACACACATGTGACTATATACATATGTACATATACAAACACACATACATATTTTTAGTAGAAGTTTATCTAACTACCAACAATCTGATGAAGTGACTTTTGTTTTGTTGTTTTTCTTCATTTGCATTGCTTTATGCTTTTTAGATATTATATTTACATCTCATTTTGTGTGCATTTCATACCTCACCCACCAAGAGTTCTAGCACCTTTATTACCACCTTGTTAACTCCTTCCTTCCCTTCTTCTCTCCCTGCTGAACTCCCTATAGCCAGTCTTGTGTCCTATGAATTTTGTTAAAGATTTGTAAGTTTTATTTCTTTATATTCCATCTATGAGTGAAACCATCCTACATTCTCTTTTTCTTCTGGTTTATTTCACTTAGCATGATCACCTTAATTTTCATCCAGTTTGTTGCAAAGATCATGACTTCCATCTTTTTTAATAGTTGCATAGAATTCTATTGTGTACAAGTACCACAGCTTCTTTATTTAGTAATCTTTTGATGGATATTTAGGTTGCTTCCATGTCTTAGCTATTGTGAATTGTGTTGCTATAAACATAGGGGTATAACATATTCTTCTGATTAGTGTTTTTATATGTTCTGGGTATATGCCTAAAAGTGGGCTTGGTGGATTCAATGGTAGCTCTGTTTTTTTTTTTTTTTTAAAGAATCTCCATGCTATTTTTCAAATAGGGTCACTAACTTATGTTCCCACCAACTGTGTTGGAGGGTTTTTTTTTTTTTGTACATACACTCTCCAACACTTGTTTCTAGTCTTTTTGATACAAAATGTTCTCACTGGTGTGAGGTAATATCTCATTGTGTTTATTATTTGCATTTCTCTGTTGGTGAGTGATGTAGTATATTTTTTAGTTGTAAGCCATCTGTTTGTCTTTTCTAGATAGATGTCTATTTAGTCTTTTGTCCATTTTTTGAGGGAGGAGTTTGCTTTTTTTGTTGTTGAGATGTGTGAGCTCTTTATATACATTGGAGTTTAAATTCTTTTCTGATGTATGTTGTACAAAGAAAGACTATTAAAGCTAGCGTGAAAAAAAAAAAGCAAGTAACATAAAAAGTACTCCTATTAGTCTATTATCAGACTTCTGCAAAAATTCTTAAGGCTAGGAGAGAGTGGAATGACATATTAAAAATACTCCAGAATAAAAACTGGTAGCCAATAATACTCTGTCCTGAAAAATTCTTTTTGAGATATGAGAGAGGCATAAAGGATTTCCTTGACAAGCAAATGCTGAATTTCAGTTTGTTACCGTGAGATCTCCTGATAAGAAATGTTGAAAGATGCTCTTCTATCTAAATCACAAAAAAATTACAAAAAAGTAAACAAGAGAGTTAATAGGCAAAACCAGAAAACAGAAGTGCAATTGGCAGAAGAAAACCCTCATATATTAATAATCACCCTGAATGTAAATAGACTGAACTCATCGATCAAAAGGAACAGAATGGCTGGCTGGATTAAAATACAAAATTAAACAGTGTGTTTCTTGCAGGAGACCTACTCAAGCTATAGAAACAAACATAGACTTCAAGTGGAGGAAGGGAAAATATGTTTAGAAAGGCAGGAACCTGTATACATATAACTGATAGAATAGACTTTAGTCATGAAGTATAATGTGACCAAGATGAATGTTATATAATGAAAAAGGGATCACTACAACAAGAAGGGATAATACTTGTTAATATATATGTATCTAGCATAAGAACACCCATGTATATCAATCATATATTAATATATCTAAAGGGAGGCATTGATAAAAATATTATATAGTAGGGGACTTTAATATCCCTCTTACAGTAATGGACAGGCCATCTAGACAAAAATAAACAAGAAAATGATGGCCTTACATGATACATTAGATGAGATGGACTTAATAGCTATCTATAGAATGATTCATACAAAAAATAGACTGCATATTCTTTTTAAGTGCTCATGGAACATTCTTAAGGATAGACCATTGCTGGGACAAAGAACATATTAATACATTTTCAGAGATTGAAATCAGTTATCTTTGCGGATCACAATGACATGAAACTAGAAGACAGCCAAAAGAGGAAAGGGGAAAAATGCAAATGTGTGGAGAATAAATAGTATATTACTGAAAAATAATTGGGTCAATGAGGAAATTAAAGATGAAGTTTAGGAAAATACCTGGAGTCAAATGATAATTCAGATATAACTTACCAGAATCTGTGGGTGAAATTTAGAGCAATATAGGCCTACCTTAGCAGACAAGAAGATTCACAAATAAAAGGCTAGGTGTACACCTAAAGAAACAATAAAAAGAAAGAAAAACCCTGAAACCGAATGTCCACATACAGCCCAAGGACCTGGATTTGCAGCCTAGGACCTGGTGGAACAACTAAAATGAGCAACTGAATAAATAAAGTACTTCTCACTTCTTACCTGCTTCCTGCTTGCCTGCCTTCCTCTTAAAAAAAAGGATAATAAAATTAGAGCAGAAATAAATGAAATTAAAAAATTATTCAAAGAATCAATGAAACCTAGAACTGGTTCCCTGGAAATTGAGCAAAATAGAGAAATAATTAGCTAGAGTCACAAAGAAGAGAAAACACAAATCAGGAATTAAAGAGACATTGTAACAGATGCTAGGGAAATGCAAAGAATCATGTTATGATACCTGCATGTTGAAAAATTGAATAACCTAAAAGAAACAGACATTTTCTTAGAAACATAGTGTTTCAAGACTAAATAAGAAATAAAAAACCTGAAAGACCCATCACAAATAGAAATTGAACTAACAATCAGAAACTTTCCCCCAAACAAAAACCCAGTACCAGATGGTTTTACTGATGAGTTGTCAAACTTTCAATAATGAATTAATACCAATTCTTCTCAAACTTTTCCAAAAATTAATAAAGGCAAATTTATAAATATTTACCCTGATTATAAAACTGTACAAAAATTCAACAGAAAAGAAAATTACAGACCACCGAAATAGTAGTAAATCACCAAAATAGTAGTAAAATGAAGCAAACAAAGAAATCATACACTATGATCAACATCATCATCAAGTGGGATTTATTCCAAGATGCAAGCTTGTTTAACATATTCTAATCAGTAACTGTGGTCCACCACATCAACAAAAAGGACAAAAATTTTATAATCATCTTAGTAAACACAGAATAAGAATTTGATAAGATTCAGTATCCTTTTATGTTAAAAACCCTAAAAAATAGGCATATAGGAACATATGTCAACATAATAAAGACTGCATAGACTAACTCAGTGCCAACATTGCACTGCGCAGGGGAAAAACTGCAATCTTTTCTTCTAAGATCAGGAATAAGGCAAGGATGTCTGCTTTCACTATTATTATTCAATATAATGTTGGAAGTTATAGGCAGCACAGTTAGACAAGAAAATGACAGAGAAGTATCCAAATTAGAAAGGAAGAAATGAAACTATCCTTACTTATAGAAAACATTGTATATAGAGAGAATCCCAAAGATGTCAATAAAACACAGTTAGAAATAATAAACAAATATAATTAAGTGGCATATCACAGACTTAATTTACAAAAATCTGTTGTTTTTCATACTCAGTGAACTAGCTAAAACATAAATCAGGGAAACAAGTTCATTTACAATTGTTTCAGAAAGACTGACATATCTTAGAATGAATTTAACCAAAGAAGTGAAAACTTGTACTCTGAAAACTACAATTCATTATTAGAAATTGAAAATACAAAGAAATGGAAAGATATTCCATGCTCATAAGCTTGGAAGAATTAACATTGTTAAAATGACTGTAGTACCTAAAGCAATATCCAGATTTAATGCAATCTCTATCAGAATCCCAATGATATTCTTTACAGAAATAGAACAAAAAATCATGAACTTATTTGGAACTCAAAAAGACCCCAAATAGCAAGAACGATCCTGAGAAAAAAAGAGTCAAAATGAAAGTGTCATGCTCTCTTAATTCAGACTGCACTACAAATCAATAGTAATTAAATTGCCCTGATATTGGATTAAAAACAGATACACAGATCAGTGGAACAGAATAGAGAGCCCAGAAACAAACCCACAATATATGGACAACTAATTTACAACAAAGGCACCAAGAGCATACAATGGGGCAAGAACAGTCTCTTCGATAAATGATGTTGGGAAAACTGGACAGCCACATGTAAAAGGATAAAACTAGATCACTTAACACTATACACAAAAGGAATTCAAAATGAATATAAGACCTGAGACCATGAAATACATGGGAAAAAAGCATGGATGATAAGCTTCTCTACATAGATCTCAGTGATATCTTTGGGGTCTCCAACTCCAATGTCAACGGAAACAAAAGCCAAAATAAACAAATGGGAGTACATGAAACTAAAAATCTTCTACACACCAAAAGACATCTTACTGAAAGGGAGGAGCTATTTGAACATCATATATCTGACATGGAGATTCATATCCAAAACATATAAAGAACTCATAAAACACCAATAAAAAAATCCAATTTAAAAATGGACAGAGATCTAAAGAGACACTTCTCCAAAGAAGACATACAGATTACCAATAGACATGTAAAAAGATGTCCCTCCTCTCTTATTATTGGGGAAATGTGAATCAGCAACAATGAGATAGCATCTCATACTTGTGAGAATGGCTATTATTCAAAATACTGGGAACAATAGTTACTGGTGAAGAGAAAAAAATGAACCTTTTTGCACTGTTGGCAGGCTTGTAAATTGGTTCAATCCTTATGTAATACAATATAGATATCCTTAAAAAGATTGAAAATAGAAATTTCATATCCCATTGTCCCACTTTTGAATTATCTACCTGAAAAAAAAAAAAAGCCCAAAACATGAATTTGCAGATCTCTGTGTACCTACTTGTTTATTGCAGCATTATTTATTAAATTCAAGAGCTGGAAACAACCTAAATGGCCATAAACATATGCGAGAATAAAGAAGAAGCGATATTTATACAAAATGGAATACTACTCAGCTATTAAATGGGATAATATCCTGCTATTGCAATGACATGGATGGACCTAGAGGGAATTATGCTTAGTAAGATAAGACAGGAGAAAGATAAGCATTGAATGATTTCAGTAATATGTGGTAGATAGATAAGCCAAGCAAACAAATGAACCAAATAAAACAAAAACAGCCTTTTTATCTTTAAAATCAAATTAGTGGTTATGAGAAGGGAAGGAGAAGTGGGATGAGCAAATCAGGTAAAAGGGGTCAGTTATGTGGTAAAGGATAGAATTGGACTGTTGGTGGTATATGTAATTATAATATGTAGATAGTGATTTATGATATGAACACCTTAAACCTATAAAATGTTATGATGCAGTGTTCCATCAGGAAAATCGTACAGACTGTCTTTCAGAATCAGATTTATTAATTAAAAAAATACTTTACCTATCTTTCAACTGCTGTCTGTTTATTTCCTTATTAATGGAAAATTCTTCAGTACGTTTTTATTCAGGGTAATACTCTGGGTGCACCTCTGTGGCTCAGCAGCTAAGGTCCAAGCCATAAAAAGCCCAAGGATCCAGATTTGAGACCTGGGGCTTAGGGGGAGGGGAAAATAAATAAAGAACAAATCTAAAAATTAAAGAACTCTGTTAATCAAAAGGATGCTTTAGTGGAATGAAAATGTAAGCTATAGAGAATATATCTGCACTAAGTATATCCCACAAAATTACTCGTTCAGTAAATAAAATACCAATGGACAATTCAGTAAATAAAATGTGTAAAAAACTAAAGAAACACACAAGAGGATAACCAACAGACGTTAAATGAGATCACTAATGTTAGTCTTGAATGAAATTGAACCTCTAGGAGACACCATACATACCCAAAGAATGGTGAAAAGACTGGCAAAAAACCACATGTTATAAAACAAGTAGAATTCTCATATACTACTGAAGTTCAAATCAGTTAAACTGCTTTTAAAACTGGCAATATCTACTGAGACAAAACACACTCAAATCCTGTGACCCAGCAATTACTCAACAGAAACTCACACATGTGTTTCATAAAAAGACAAGTACAAGGAAGTTTATTGAAGTTGGATCAATAATGATCCAAATTCCATCAACAGTAGGATGGATAGATTCAAATAGCTGTGAGAATAAAATTAATACATAGAACAATGCAGATTAATCTCACACATAATATAGAATGAAAGAGGTCTCAGAAAATATGATAGCCTATATAATTATATTTTTGTAAAATTAAGAAACTGGGAAAGTTTGCTTATATATAAAATTATCTTTGGGGGGAAGGTAATAATAAAGGGGACAAAAAGAAACATTTGGGGTTCTAGTTCTTGACATGCGTACTGTTAATACAGGTGTGTAAATTTTCTGAAAATTCAATGAGCCATACACTTGTGATTTCTGTACTTTTCTGTTTACTTCACTGGAACATTTCACAAGAAAAGATGTGTCAGATACTACAATACAAATTCGACAGAAAAATAGATGAATGCCAAAAAATTCGTTTAGATCACTTGACCAAGTTTTTTGTTTAACTTGATTTTTAATTCCCTCTTTAGAACATGTGATTGATAGCTTTTCCATATTGACTCTTCATATCCATAAACATTGTGTATCTCATTTACTAATGTCTTTTGTAATTTTCCTCAATAATGTTTTGTAGTTTTAGGTTGAATCCTTAAGTTGGATTATTTTTTTGTATTTGGTGTTTGTTGTTTTGTATAAGGTATCATTTTTAACATTTTTTACTTACTTTAAATTTTTTTTTAAGGAAAGGTACAAGCAGAAAAAAAAAGGCAAACAGAAGCAGGCAGGCAGGAAGAGAGAAGAGGAAGAGGCACTTTATTTATTTTATTTAGTTGTTCTTCTTGGTGCACCCTCTGGCCCTAGGATGTGAATTGGGACCTTGTGATGTGCATGGACTGTGCCCAACCCTACTCCACCAGGGCACAACATAATTCTCTGTTAGTTTTTATGTATCAGTCTTGCTTTACTTTAGGCTGTTGTAGGGGCTTAGAAAAAATTTCTCCGTCTTTCTGAGGTTCATCTCAGGCTGGTGGAACAAACAGCATTCTATAGAAATAGTTGGAGAAAAGACCAAATTTTAATGACATACTGTGGGGAATTTATAAACTGTAAATTCTAAAGTAAGTGGGACAGACCAAAGACATATTCTGTGCTGAGGAATGGGAAAGGGGTCTGGGTATCAGTGAGAGAAAGGAGTCTTCACGTGAGGGATGACTTCATGTGACAAAACATTTCCTCTAGATGTTTGCTTTGCCTTAAGATAGGTTAAAAAAATTAGGTTTCTGGAGATGACCTATATCTAAGTAAGAAAAGGGCAACAGCTCCTTTTTGAGACTTTCAGGGCTTCTGTTAACCTATAGATCACATATCAAAGTGTGACATGTATTGAAAAAAAGCTCCAGACGTCTTAGGGTCTATTTGAACATTTTTTGCACGTGTGTGTGTATGTATGTGTGCATTCTTTATACTCCTGTAACAGAATACCGTAAACCTGGTAGTTTAAACAGCAAATTTATTTCTCACAGTTGTGCAAGTTAGGAAGTTTAAGACCAAGGTGCCAGCATAGTAGGATTCTGGTGCTAGTCCTTTTCCTGGTTTAGAGATAACTGTCTTCTTGCTGTGTTCACACAGGGGAGAGAATAGTAAAAAAGGAAGCAAGC
Organism: Solenodon paradoxus; assembly: GCA_004363575.1. Classification (NCBI taxonomy): domain Eukaryota; kingdom Metazoa; phylum Chordata; class Mammalia; order Eulipotyphla; family Solenodontidae; genus Solenodon; species Solenodon paradoxus. The sequence goes on from RJWH01000202.1 coordinate 244,377, forward strand.
TCTTCTTAAAGGACACCAGGTCATCATGAGAGGTCCATACTCTTGACCTAAAAACTTCCAAGACTCATCTTCAAATACCTTGGGGATTAGGGTTGGCATAAGAATTTTGAGGAACAAAAATGTAGTTCATAACAGACCTGTTGTATATCCAGTGATCTTGCTAAATAAGTTTATAAATTATGTTTGTAGAATCTTCTGGGTCATTTTCTTTTCTTTCTTTCTTTGTAATGCTCATACTTATATTTTGTTACCTTATTTTACTAGCAGCAAATTCTAGATAAGTGTTGAGTTTGAGTAGATATGATAGTAGTCAATTTTGTCATATTTCGTATCTCAGGAGAAAACTTGCATTATTTCATACACATTTTTTGTTTATTATATATAGTCTTAATTCATTAAAAATGTTTAAGTTTTTTCTTTGTTTATCAAGAGAATAGAACTTGAATGGGTTTTTATTTTTATCAGATGCTTGTTCTGCATCTGTTGAGATGATCGTAAGATTTTTCTTCTTTATTTTCTGGTAACATCATTTGCATTGACTACCCTGTTTTAGTTTCTGCTTTCTACTTCTTGTTCTGTGCAGCTTAAGAATCTGGCAGGTATCTAGAGGGGAAAATCTCTGATTGTGAAATCTGTTTGATGGTTTCCCTCCCATTCAGGTCTTACCTTGGTAGCCATGACAGTACTACTTAACTCTTTGCCTCCCAGTTTCACAGAATTGCCTTTCTCTGCTGTCCTTCCTGTCTTGTACCTTTGTCTTTCTCTAGCTGTTTCCTCTAAGTGAAGATCATCAAAATGTTCACAGAGGAAAAACAGACTGAGATTGACTTTCCTCTTCAATACACTTCTATCTGCTCTCTTGGGCCCTTAGGTTCTAATGCTCTCCACTGTTCACCAATACTTGTAAACAGCTGTTTTTCATATTTTAACTGACTTTTCTCCTGGTTGGAAGTATGAGTCTTCTTCAAGCCATTACATTGAAGCTGAAAGCAGAAGTCTGACATGTTTATCTTAATAACTAGATTATATTATTACTCACTATTTTTGGAGGGAAAGAGAAAGGTAATATTTTTCTTTTATTCATTTTAGGTACTACTTAGAATTAATTTGTTGAATAGAATATATAAATTTAAGATAGAAAATCTTTACTCTCTTGTCCTTTTGATATTGTGTATATAAGAAGGTGGCTTATAAACTTGTTTGGTAGGTTTTCTTTAAGAAGTAGAAAAACTTAAAGCACGTTTATAATTCCACATGAGTGAAACTTGAGCAAATTAGACCATTTTTTGGATGTATGTGTGTGTGGAATAAGCACAGAGCCAGTTGTTAAAACCTGTAGGTTGACTTAGGAATGTAGAATACTTAGTTATAGAAGCAGGATATCACTAGTGTCTATGCTAAATCTGCTAATTATACTGATATTTGAAGGACAGTCATTGAAATTTTTCTTGAAATCTTGAACTTATCCTATTCAAAATATGTAATATTACAAATCCTCAAATCACCATTTTAACTCCTTTTTTTATTAATATTTTAGATATTATTTAGTGCTTTCTTATATAATGATAGAACCTTGGGTAGTTGCTAATAATATAAGATAAACTCCTGGGTTAAAGTTGATTACAAAAATGGTTTCAAAAGCAAGTTAATTTTAGGAAAAAACAGTAAAATTTGAATCCTTTCTCTTGAAGAAAATTTAAATAGTACAACTGTAAGAAACATATGATAAATTTAAAGGAAGGTCCTTGGAACCACTGTCCAGTTAATAGAATCTCAGCAGTCACCATAGAAGTTCTCTGTGTCTCTATCTGTCACAACCCCCAGAATAACCATAATTTTGATGTCATTGTAACCATTGTCTTAATTTTCTTTGTAGTTTTGTCACCCAAGGGTGTATCCTTATAGTTTACTTTTACCATTTTCTTTTAAAAATATATCTTTTATGGCCTTTTTTTATCTATGGGCTCCCGCTGCATTTCTCCCCGCCTCCTCTTTGTTGAAGAAGCTAATTTTTTTTTCTATAGAATTTCCCACTCTCTGGATTTTAATGATTGCATCTCTATAGAGTTTAACATGTTCCTCTGTATTTTCTGTGAAATAGAGTTAAATTGGGAGCTTACTAACGTTTAGAAATTTTTTGCTCTTATTTATTCCTATACTTTTTGTTTTGTTTGTTTTTTTGGAGGATAGAGTGCAAGAATACTTTTTAATGTTACAGTATTTTATATTAGGGATATTAATTGTCTTTTTGTGAATTGAAAAGCCATTGATGGTTAATGATAATTTTTCTTTTTAAAATATTATGAACTCATGAATTTAAACATATCTAATATGGTTGGTTTATTGCAATTGCTAGTCTGCATGATGCTCAAATTGGCCCATAATTGGACTGTGATGACCTCTTCAGGTGGACTTCTGTGTGATTTTGTTATGACCCTAGTAATCTTTAGCGTATTTGCTTTTTTGCTATGATGGGATAGTCCAGATTCATCTTGTATATTTGTTCATTTTTTTATCCTAGACTGGAATTAGTAATTTCCCCAGTAAGCTCTACTTTCTTTTAGTAGGCAGTGGTATTTCAAGAATAAATTCAGAGTATTAGGGAGGCTTTTTATTTAATGGGTTGGTCATTTTTAGGCCTTTCTGGTGAAAAGAGCTAGGAAATACATTTATTTTAAAGATAGCTATATTGAGCACATAAAAATACTTGTAATTCAAATTAAAGGCTAAAAGTTTTTATTTAATTTCTTCAGTCTTATGTCTTTCTCCCACATTGAGAATCCTGACTCTTAAATAAGTCCTCTGGTTCTGTCACTAGAATATCAGATAATTTGCTTCATCCTATATTCTCATGCAGTATTTTCATGCTAGCAATACTAAAACTATCAACAATAATATGGATTACTAAAAATAGTTTTGTTGCTTTGTTCTTCCCTCCTTTCCCTATTTATTTCATAGTTGTAATGTACTTGCATTTTCAGAGCATATATTGATTACACAGTTTTTTCTTCTTTTAAGCAAGTTAAATTTTTCACCACTAATTCATTTTTTTCAAATTTTTGTAGTAAAATACACATAATATTTACCATCTTGACCATTTTAAAATTTATTGTTCAGTGAATATGAATAAGTTATAAATGTGTTCATAATGTTCTCTAATTTTCACCACCATCCAACTCCTGCATTCTTTTCATGATGTTAAACTGAAACTGCAAGTTAAGCAATTACTCCCCTTTCTGCCTCCCCCAGTTCTGACAACTGTCATTCTGTCTTCTGACTCTGATTTTGGCTATGCTAAATTCCTCAAATAAGTGGGATCAAAGTATTTGTCTTTTCATGACATTTTACTTGGCATATCCACAGGGTTCATCCATGTTACAGTATGTATCAGAATTTCTTTTCTTTTTGTGGCTAAATAATATTCCCTTGTATGTATATGCCATATTTTGCTTTTCTCTTCATCCACTAATGGACTCGGAATGTGTCCACATTTTATCTAATGTGAGTAATTTGTGTTATGAACATCAGTACATAAATATCTCTTTGAGACCCTGCTTTCAATTTGGGGGCATATATCCAGATTATGATGATTCTATTTGTAATTTTTTGAGAAAATTTGTTTTCACAGTGGCTGTACCATTTTTCATTGCTACCGGTAGTGCATAAGGTTCAAATTACTTCACATCCTTACCAATACTTAATGGGAATTTTCTTTTTTGTTGCTGAGTTTTAGGATTTTTCTGTATACTTTAGATATTAATTCCTTTCAGATAGATGATGTCCAATTATGTTCTTCCATTTTTTCGGATTACATTTTTGTTCTGTTATTGTCTATTGAGGAACAAAATTTAAACATTTTCATAAAGCCCAGTTTGTTTAATTTTTCTCTTGTTGTCTAGATAGCCTTTTGTGTCATAACCTAAGAAATCATTGCCAAATCCAGTGTCACAGAACTTTCGCTCTGTGTTTTCTTCTAAGAACTTTTGTACTTTTAGTTCTTACATTTAGATCTTTGACTTATTTTGGGTTAATTTTTATATGTTGTATTAGACACAACATATCTAATACATTCTTTTACATGTGAATATCTAGTTTTCACAGCATTCTTTTTGAAAAGACAGTCCTTTCCCCATGGAATAAGGTCTCGTTACTGTTGCCAAAATTACTTGACCATCTATGTGAAGGTTTGCTTCTGGGTTCTGGGTTCTCTATGTATGTCTTTATACTAATACAACATGTATTTTTTGTTGTTGTTGATGTTGCTTTTTTAATTAATTTTTTTATTGAAAAGGTATTGATTGCATTTTGACATTAACTATATATATGACGTATACAAAATAGCAGATTTACATTTACATATATCATAATATATTTGCCAGCATTCCCCCTCCCCCCCCTTTATTTGCAGTTAATTCCCTTTACCCCCTCCTTCCTCCCCATCTCTTTAAGAGGCCATTGTTGTTTGGAGTAGTGTCTCTCTCTATCTCTCTCTTCCCCTCTCAACCCCCCTCCCCATTTTGAGTATTGTTTAATTTATGACATTTATTTGTTTTTTCTTTACCCATCATGTGAGCGCTATCATATGATGTCTGTCCTTCTCCTGGCTTATCTTGCTAAGCATTATTCTCTCCAAGTCCATCCATGTTGTTGCAAATGGCAGGATTTCTCCCTTTTTTATGGCCATATAGTATTCCATTGTGTATATATACTATGTATTCTTTATCCTCTCATCTGATGGTGGGCGTTTAGTTAGTTTTCAGGTCTTGGCTATTGTGAATAATGCTGCAATGAACACGAGGTTGCATAAGTGTACAAAAAAGTGTTGTTGGGTTTTTAGGGTAAATACCCAGTAGGGGAATAACTGGATCATATGAAATTTCCATTCTCAGTCCTTTGAAGAATCCCCATACTGCTTTCCAGAATGGTTGTGCCATTTTACACTCTCACCATCAGTGAATTAAAGTTCCCTTTTCTCCACATCCTCTCCAACCTTGTTGTTTCCTTATTTTTGGATGATAGCTATCTTTACCCATGTGAGGTGATAATGTCATTGTTATTTTGATTTGCATTTCCCTGATGATAAAAGAAGTAGAACATTTTTTCATGAACTTGTTGGCCTTTGTATATCATCCTTGGAGAGAGGTCTATTAAGGTTATCGGCTCATTTTTTAATTGGATATCTTGCTTTTTTGTTGTTCAATTTTATAAGTTCTTTGTATATTGTTTCTTTTGCTGTATATAAGCTTCTTGGTTTGATGTAATCCCATTTGTTTATTTTGGATTTTATTTGCCTTGCAATACAAGTTAAGCTCCCAAAGATATCTTTTAAGTCTGTGTCCACGAATGTTTTACCTACATTTTTTTCTATGTACTTGATGTTTTTTGGTCTTACATATATAAGTCTTTATTCCATTTTGAGTAAATTTTTGTGTATGGTGTTAGGTAGTGGTCTAGTTTCAACCTTTTGCATGTGTACAGTTTTCCCAGTGCCATTTGTTGAAAAGACTATTCTTGCCCTATTGTAAGTTTAAGGGTCTTTTGTCAAAAATTAGATGTCCATAAATCTGTGGGTTTATTTCTGGTCTTTCATTTCTGTTCCATTGATCTGTCTTTCTATTTTTATACCAGTACCATGCTGCTTTAATTATTATTGCTTTATAGTAGAGTTTGAAGTCAGAGAGCATGACTCCTTCATTATTGGATTTTTTTTCCTGAGGATTGTTTTAGCTATCCTGGGTTGTTTTTTATTCCAGATAAATTTCATCATTTTTTGTCTATGTTTGTGAAGAATGTCTTGAATTTTGATGATGATAGCATTGAATCTGTATATTGCCTTGGGCAGTATGGCCAGTTTGATTATGTTCATTCTTCCAATCCATGAACATGGAATATCTTTCCATTTCTTTGTATTGTCTTCTGTTTCTTTTAACAATGTTCAATAGTTCTCAAGTCCTTCACTTCTTCGGTTAAGTTTATTCCAAGATAATTCTTTTTTTTTTTTTCTTAATGCAATTGTAAATGATATTGTTTTCTTCAGCTCTCTTTCTCTATTTTAATTGTTAGGCATACAGAAATGCGACAGATTGTTTAATATTGATTTGTAGCCTGCCACTCTACTGTATTTGTTTATTATTTCTAGTAGCTTTTTACTTGAGTCTTTGGGGTTCTCTGTGTATGTTATTGTGTCAGCTACAAATAGTGATAGTTTCACTTCTTCCTTTCCTATTTGGATACCTTTTATATCTTTTTCTTACCTAATTGCATTGGCCTGGATCTCAAACACTATATTAAATAGTAAAGGTGAAAATAGACATCCTTGCCTTGTTCCTGATCTTAGAGGAAAAGCTTTCAGTTTTTCTCCATTGAGTACAATGTTGATCAGCTACTTGTTTTTTTTTTTTTTTTCTGCCAGGGGGCTCTCTATTTTTGTTCTGTTTTATATTTTTGACCCTTACAGGCTTCCATAGTGTTTTTTTGCTGTGTCAGGGATTGAAAATGCCTGCTGGGTAGGGAGGGGTACACAGGGGTGGGTGGTCTGGGAGTGGTGCAGCTGTTGCAGTCTGGTGTGGAGTTGGAGGCTTGTTTTGCTGATAAAACTCCATTGACTGGATGAGGTAACTTGTCTCTGCTAGCTGTGCTTGGGCCCCTTGTCCTCATTAAAGCAACATGCTGGAGTTCTTATCATGGGTTGCTCCTCCAGCTTCAAAGTCACTGGATCCTGAGTTCCAAGGGGCTGGAGTCTCAGTGTGTGGTGGGAGAAGTGATGCACATCTATGCTCTTCTTCTTCTGCCGCCATCTCTCACTTTCTGGGCTTTTTTTCTAGCCAAGAATCTGCTTGGGCAGCACCCACAGCCCCCTGACCGACCCCTGCTTGGCTTGACTTAGGCTGTCTGTATTCATGCCCTTACAGTTTAGCAGCGCTGCCTCTGTGGCTTCCACAGGAAAGAAGCAAGGAGGCAGTGGGGATCGCATCCACTGCAAGCCCCGGGCTGCTGGAAATCAGAGTGGCTGCTCTGCGCCCTCTGAAAATGCTGGCACACCCAGCTGCTGCGCACAGGCGTGGCTCCAGCAGCAGGCAGTCTCTGTAGTTGCACTTCATGGAGAACAAATGGCTTCCCTTTACCGCTGAGGTCTCTGTGCACAACCCGGTGCCTTTCTCATCCACCTGTGGGGCTGGCTTCTAGACTGCAAGCTTCTTCTGATCTCTCAGCACCCCTGGCCAGTTGACAGAGTTCCAGGATGCCTCTGCTTGTGTGAGCTCCGGAAAACTGACATTTTTTTGTGTGTAGCATCCTAGCAACAGCCCATTGCCAACATCATCTTTTCAACATGGTTTTGATTACTGTAGCTTTGTAGTAAGTTTTAAAATCAGAAAGTATGAGTTCTTCAAAGTTGTTCTTTTCTAGATTATTTTTTCTATTGAGAATTCTTAGAGATTCCATATACATTTTAGGATTATTTTTCTATTTCTGCCAAAAATGTTGACAGTTATTGCAGTGAATCTGTAGATCACTTTGGAGTTATGAATAGCTTAACACTCTTTAGTCTTGCAGTCCATGAGTATGAAATTTATTTCCATTTATTTAGGTTTTTAATTTTTTTCAGATATATTTTTTAGTTTTCACTGTGTAGGTATTTCTCCATCTTGGTTAAATCTGCATTTTATTAGTTTTGCTATTGCTGTAAATAGAAATGTTTTCTTAACTTCTTTTTCAAATTGTCCTTTGTTAATATATAAATATAAGCTCTAGATTTTTGTGTTTTTTTGAAGGAAAGTTGCAGGCTGTAATGAGACAAGCAGAGAGAGGCAGACAGGAAGAGAGAAGGAAGAAACATTTGTATGTGTTTCATTTAGTTGTTCCTGCTGACCCCAGGACCTTGATAGATGTGTGGACTGCGCTCAAGCACCACTCCATCAGGGCAGGCCATAAGGTCTAGATTTTTAAGTTATAAGTCTATCAGAATTTTAACCTTATTGTTAAGCAGAATAGGTAATGGAGTTTCACTGTTTATTTTAGTACTACTTTGTAGTTTAGCTTTTAGACCAGATCATAGAACCTTCTTGTCTGTCAAAAAATAGAAAAATGCAAGCTTTACTTTAATGCAGGGGATATTTACAGAACTTTTTTCAGTTTTTATAGAGACCAAGAAATGGTTTTGTGTAGGGAGCCAAAGAAGAAATTTGGGTAACTTTCTAGATCACCTTGGAAATTAATTATGTATTTTTACAAATACCACTTTTATTCTGAGATCATTAGATATACCCATATCAATCTATAGAGACCTCCAAAATAGCTATATTTTTTCCTGTCATCTTCTAGTTTTCATCTACTCTTAACTTTTATTCATGTTGATGAGTGGTTTTTTAACTTCACTGTGTATCAGAATTTCCTGATGCTGAACCCCCTCTGTTAGTTTGTTTCAGATAAAAACAAAAGATGAGAGAAAAGTATTCATTTCTTCAGTTATTATCATAGACACAGAATTCCTGGGGGGGAAGAAAACACTAAGAAATCAGTTTTATGACTTATCACTTTAAGTAAAACTGAATATTATGACTAATGTGATATCTCAAGATTGCAAGGGTTATTCAACATCGGAACATGTAATATATTGAGAGATTAAGTGAGAGAAACTATGTAATTATCTCAATATATGTTGCCAGAGAACTATATGACTAGGAATTGTTTTGTTTTGTTTTGTTTACAACAAAAGGTTACTAAACCTTAAGCTAATAGGTCATTTATTCTAAAAACTACAGCATACATCATATTTAAGTGTTAAAACTTTAGAAACAGTCCTGTGAGTGTCAGTAAGAAGTATTAATATTACCTTTGTTAAATACAGCCCCAAAGGTCTTAGCTAGTAGTATAATGAGATAGGAAAAGAAATAGAAATTGTAAGAGAAAGGCAGAATAATTTTTTTTTTTTTTGCAGGTGATACTAATGCATACATGACAATATATATAAGAAAATCAGTTAGGAGAGTGTTCAGCCCAGTCGCTACATTTAAAAACTGATAAATTCATGTATACCAATGATAACTCTTTAATAAATGTAGGAGAAGTTTCCCTTCACAATAGTATTAACCTATAACATATCTAAGAGTGGGCATAATCAAAAATATATGAAACATGGAGAAAAATAGAGAACATTATTAGGCGTAAAAGCTCTGCACAGAGAACCCAGGAATAGAGACATTAACTATGAGCTATCTTCATTTGTTATCATTTTTCTTTGAATTATCTATCTAATCAAAATCTCAATAAAGTCTTTGTGAAACTGGATGAGATGAGCTTTAAATTTATAAAGAAAATAAAAATCCCATGAGTAACCAGGACAATTTTTTATTCTCCCAGTGGCACCCCAGTTACCACAGTTTTTCCTCTCAGGATAGATTTGGAACATTTTGGCTCCTGGTTTCTGGTCCCCAAGGCCTCCATGGTACATACCATGCATGTTCTTTGGTGGTGTAGAATTGGCATCAAGGATTTCAAAGTCTTTATGTGATTCTGTGGTTGTAATGATGCTATGAATCTGAGTCTTATTATTAGTGGTATCCCTGGGGAATATGGCAGTTGGTTCTCCAGATCTCTGCAGGAAAGGCCCAACTCTGTCAGCCTCCCACCAGCCAAAGCAATGTTGAAAAGTAAGAGGGATCTTGTCATGGATGTGGATACCAAGCCATGGAAATCTGATACTATTCAAGCCATGGAAATCCGATACTTAGGTTTTGATACAGCTACAGACCAAAAAATCAGTAGAACAGAATAGATATTAGAGACTGTAGAAAAGGGCACATGTATGTGTGTGTATGTGTGTGGAGAGAGAGAGAGGTGTGATATGCATTATAGGTAGCATCATAAACCAGGAGGAAAAGATAGACTATTCTGTAAGCGGTGTTTTGATCATTGATTGATAATCATATGGAAAATAAAATTATTATACATCCACAAAAATAAATTTATGTGAATTGAATCTGAAAATCTTATCTTAAAAATTTACTGAAAATGTAGGAACTGGTGGATTACTTAGCAGAAGTTAAAAATAAAAGTGGTGTATCTGTCTTCATGTCTAAATCTTAGAAATACAATACTGTGTTTAAGAGCGATTAAAAGGGTAGATATAATACATTTTCACTTGTATTATTTCACATTTTAAATTTTATATAAAATATTGTACAGAGGTAATAAATATATTGTAAAATACAAAAACCTACTTGGTAACAATCTATAACAAATAAAAGAGTGCTTCAAAATATGGTAAAAAGATGAATGTGACTGAGGAGGGATGTGTATACAGACTGCAACTACATCTATAATATTTTTTAGATAAAAATGTTTTAAACAACATGATAAAATGTTTAACACAATTCGAGAACAGTCAATAAAAAGAAAGGCTTTAACAGATTATGGCTTTTGCGTACTAGAAAAGACTTTTCAGCCACTGAAAGAATGAGTTGCAGGTAATCCACTTTAAATGCAGGGATATTATTGCTTAAAGATGCATAAAAGTTGATATAAAAGAATCTTTTTATAAAAATAACGTGTGAATATTTATATGCTTTACTTGTGTATGGTCTTATGAATGTGACAAAATAAGGAAGGGTTCATTCTAGGTTGTTAGCCTGGTTTGGGAATGAGGTAATAAGGTAAGGAAGAGAAGGAGAAGGGGAATGGTGAGCCAAGCAAATAAAATTAAAAAGAAAATATATGAATACATGTCCCAGCCTGACTAATCAGATTTTGTTTATGTACTTATATGAAAAATATATTTATATATGTGTTTCAAAGGCAATAGAACCACTTTAAAGACTTTGAGTTGATATTAGGAGAACTTACTGCATGTGACTGGAGGCTGTGGTAGAAATAGACTTAGCTAAAAACCAACCAGACAAAGATGCTGCTTAGAAGAATTACTTGATATGATATGTTTGATTGCTGTAATATTTAAACAAGTGATACAACTAAATTAAACTATTTTTCCATTTTTCTCCCTTTTGTGTTTATTAATTGGCTGTACTTTGAGTTCTTGATAACATACACACATACGTGTACATTATATAGTTACACTCAAAATATGCTAGATGATGAAATATTCCAGTAGTAAAAATTATATTTTATGAAATGGAACCTTTTGACAGGGAAACACTAGCTCTTTTCTTCAGGTTAGGAGAGAATATGAAATGAATCTTGTTTTTGTTTTGTTTTTTTTTCTTTTGTTCCTTATCTTTGAAATTTTAATTTTTTTCTTTCAGTGTGGGGGATGACAGAATTCGAGTAGAAAGGATGGATAACATGCATTTTGAATACAGCCATGCTTTTCAGATGGTTACAGAGTTTTATGCAAAAGATGCAGCTGATAGCAAAGGTAAAATAGTTTATATGTGTTTGCTGTATGTCTTCAGATTTAACTGACTTGAGATTTAGATAAAGGTATAAGTTTGCCTTTCACTTTTATGAAAACTAGGTAGTTATCAATAGATGACTGGAAGAAGTAGAATGAAGAGTTAATTGTTCTTTTACTCATCAAAAACACCACCAACGCTGCTTCCTACATTTGTAGTTATGACCATGTAGTAACGTGATGCTTTGCCATGTATTAGTTACTGACCAGCTTTCCTTTTTTGCTTCTGTAAAAGATGGTCAATTATTTTCCTTGCGATTTTATAGAATGTTTGGTTAAATCCCCCAACGATAACTACCATTTAAAAAGATTGATTTCCAGAATTAAAATGCCAAAACATTATTTTAACATGTTAGATAACCTTTATTCATCTAATTCACATTTCCTCAGCCAGGGATCAGTGCTTGATTTGGTTTCTATCCCTCCTATTGTGCCATTCCGGCTTATGTTGGAGTCAGATGTTTATCCCTTACCACATGGTGCAGAACTTTCACCATTATCTCATAGATAGATCAGTATCTCCTTGACTCCTCACCAGATGTCAATGTCTTGTTAGCATTTCTCTTCCTCTTTCTTTTAATTTTATGGCACTTTGACCAAATCGAATTGGGTATTTGAGAGGATAACCCTCTTCTGACACCAGTCTGCCATGTCACTAAGGGAGCATTTTCTTACCCTCAAACTAGAGATAGGTCTAAGTAACAAGACTATCCTAAACCACACTTGACATTATTCACTCAGAAGGACATAGGATGTAAAACCTAGCTTGCCAGCAAGATACATGCTTCTCTTAGTGGGAGAGAAGTCATCACAGCAGTCTTTGAAGCAATGTGTAGATCAGAGCAATTGGAAGCTTAAACTTTTCCCCCTTCCTCTAGTTATAGTTCACCTGCAATGAAAGGAGACATCAGGTAGGTACAAGAGCTACATGCCTTCAAAGCCCCATATCTTCCAGGAACTCATCTCTCGCTGGAATTTCTATAAAGGATACCCTCAATTCTAAGAGTCAGAGTATGCAGGGAAGGCCAAAATTCTGGAATCATGTATTCATAATTCCTCCCAGAATAAATGCAGTTTACTGATTTTAGATCACTTTTATCATATGCAGTGTTTCCTAGAAAAACAGAGGTAGAAGTTAAAAGAAGAAATTCTCAGATAAAGAGAAGAGGGATTTGCTTCGGTTGTTTTTTTATTTCCTCCAGCCCTGGCTCATGACTTTCATAGTCTGAGCATTAGCCTCCTGAGCTATGGGGGTGGGGGTGGGTTCAGGAAACTCTCCATATATATGGTAGTTTTAGAAAAAGCTATAGTAGACATTAATACAGGATTTTTATTACTGAAGTGAAGGATTATTTTGTTCTTTTTTATTTCCATGAGAAGTAATTTCTTATTGCAAGAAAGTGGAAAAATATAGTTGGGTATAAAGAAAAATGTTTAAGTCCCTACTGTCTGTCTTGGCTCCTACTCTTGTCTTTTTACCTCTAAAGGGTAAACCATTACAGATTTGATATATTTCCTTAAGAATTGTTTTATACACAAATCCACATATATTTTTTTTTTCATATTTGTCTAATTTGGATTTATTCTTGCAGCTATTTTATACTGAATGCCTATTATATGTGAGTAAAGCACAACAACTCCTGCTTTTCTGGAGTTTGCATTGTAACAGAGGAGAGTATATAATAAAATTTGTGAATCTGTTTCAAGGTGATAAGCACTGTGAAGAAAATAAAGCACCTTTAAATAGGGTGATAAAGGGCATCTACTGAGAGAAGATAGCACTTGAACAAAGATTTAACAAAGATTGAAGGAGTTAAGGGGAAAACCACATGTACATGTGAACAAAGTGTTTCACACAGAGACGGCATTGAATATAAAATGTTTTAAGGGCCTGACATGTTTAAAAAATAGCAAAAGAACCTGTGTACTGAGCTCAGAGATGAGGCAGTGATGAAAGGCAAGTTGTATAGGGCCTTACAGACTTCTGTGAGAACTTGAACTTCTCTCAGGAAGTTAGGGCAAATTGGAGGATTTTTAAGCAAACTAGTCTAATGATGTACATTTTAAGAAAGATTCCTTTGACTGCTCTGTTAATACCTGATAGGGCACCAGGATGAAGCGGAGAGATCAGATAGAAAGTTATTGTATTATCCCCAATGGGCGATGAGAATGAGTACATAGCCTTTTCTGCCTCACTCAGCAATATATTATGGATAATTTTTCATATCAGTAGAACTAGCTGTACGCCATTCTTGTTAGTATGTGTATAATAACCTGGATTTACCAAAAATTATTGAACTTTCACCTTAATGTTTGGTTAGATTGTCTTTAGTTTTTCACTGCTATAAAACAAATTTCAACTCACTTCCTTGCATACACATCTCTACATCTCTGACATGTATTTTGGAGTGTTCCTGGGTCAAAGGGGATGAGTATTTTACATTTTGAAAAAGTTGTTCTGTTCTTTTCCAAAAAAATAAGGTTAATTCTATCATCACAAAATTCTCTCCACCCCCCGCCCCTATATCCTAGGTATTCATAATCTTCCACATTTTTCCAAAGGATGATTTTTAGAAAGTACTTGTGTTAATTTGTCATCTAAATTATTGACTAAATTAGTTTATCTAAATTATTATTTCAATAACCATAAACCACATTTTATTTTATTTAAACTTTGTTTTTAATAATGACTAATATTTTAAAGGACTTTTAGGTTCTCAAAGTTTTCCTGGAATCATTAACTTGGGGAAGGCTGTGATTTGTTCTTTGGCTGCCATAATAAAATACCTCAAAGAATTTAACCTGGAAAAGATGCTTTCTAAGCCCAAGTAAGTGATTTCTCAAAAATGAAAAAAAGGGATGGGGTTATTTTTAAAACATTTTTAAAATGGAATTTGGTAAGTACCATACATTCAGAAATTTACCTGCTATTAATAAAATACTCTTTTCAGGGCAATGATGAACTGTATGGTGGTGTTGAAAAATATTAAAATTTAACTGATATTAAAAGTATTAATATAACCCTTAAGAATTCTATCAGTTTGTATTCATGGTAGCTATTTAATGTATTATATAATTTGACTACAAAATTATGCTCTATAATAAAGCACAGTTAATAAGTATTAAGAAGTAGAATTAGGAAGTAGTATTAAAAACATTCATAAAACTACTGCCTTTCTTAGTCTTAATTTCATTTCTTATGTCATAGGTCCATAAAGTTGGAGATAGAGTAGATAACTACTAACATAGATAGCTTTTAAAAACGGCGATTAACTTTGTAGAGTTCAGAGATTTAATAACTGACATTTGACATTTTAGGAAAAGAAGAGTTTAAAAACCAGTGGAATAAAAAGAAATAATAGGGTTATTTTTATTGCCTTTTTATATTCCTCTTTATATTCCTTGTCTTTGACCCTGTGAAAAATTATACTTTCTTGCGTTGATCCTGGATAAGTAAGCTACTTCCTGTTCTGTAGAAGTTGTTGGACAGATAGGTGCTGTTTCCTTAAAATACTTGAATAATTATAAATTGAGGAAAGAGGTGGTACTGGTTTGGGGTTATTGGGAAGAATGGAAAAAATGCAGGACCCTTGGGAATCTTTTTGTGATGTCTCTTTTTGGGTGTGTATTCTGTGGGGCATTTAGAACAATGTAATTTTTCTAGAAGCAGCTTTTCTTGTTTGGAAGCAGTCCAAATGTCCAATGGGAGGTGGAATCAATTGTGCTATATTAATGCAATGTAATGTTATATATCAATAAAAATGAATGGACTAGAGTTACATGTATCAATATATTAAACTTCTCATTAATATTTTATTGACCCAACAAAATATGGGGCTGTTGGTGATAAACTTACTATATTATATACAGATGTTGATTTATGATCATGTACACCTTAAACCTATGATTTGATGCAAGATTCCTTCAATAAAATTAAAAGAAAAAATCGGATTGCTGAAGAACACACAGTCTATGCCATTATATGAAGTTAGAAACGTGAAGTAATGTATTTTGCTTAAGAATACAAACTCATACAAGGAAGGTATAAAGATATACCGGGGAATGTTGAACAACAAATTAGGAAGAGTGGTTTCTTCCATTGGGCAAGGAGAGGAAGCAATGAAGGTTGGTGGAGAAAATGGCACAGAGGAGTACTAATTGATGTTTATTTTTTAACCTGGGTACTATGTTAATCTATAATTTTTAATATATCTAAAATATTTTAGTTTTTAAAAAATCTGCTATTGTACCTTGCTGAATTAAACTTTAAGATCTAGTAAGAGGAAATATTGCAGAGATATTTCTGTGTGGTTGATTATGACAAATAAAGGATGACAAGTTACCTACCATTTGATTTGTTCATAATTGGGAACCTCTAAGTGAAGTAGAATTTGTCATTAGTAACTTGCCATTCAAGATTTATTTCTGACTATCTCACTAAACAATGAAGTATTAAAATTGGAATAAGGAAACGATTTTTAAAAAAACAGACTTTAATGTATTTTTAAGTAGATAAATTTGGTTCAGAAGCATTATTGTGTCCTCATATTTAAATCAATGTAAAATGTTTGTTTGTATTGACAGTAACTTATTTTAAAATTACCTCACTTGATAAGTTCAATAGAGCTAAACTTTTCTCATATGTAGTGATGGTATTAAGAGGTGACCAAGGAACTGGAAATGTAAGTGACTTACATGTGTCTAATCTGACTGTTGGGTAATCCCCTGTTTTTATTTCCATAAAACCCAGACAAAAAAGACAAAAAGAGGTCCAAAGTGTTAGATTTCACATTGAATATCATCATACAGCATATGCCCAGCACCTAATAGGCAATCAGTAATCTAAGATTAATGGAAAGAAAGAAAGAAGGAATTCTTTACCCTTTTGGGTACAATTGAACATTGCCAAATGTTATTGGGAGCCAAAATTAATGAATAAAGCTGGTGATCAAATTGGTCTTGGTGTTTTGCTTAAAAATTGAAATATAAGTGATGTTTTATGGCTGCCATTAAATTTATTTAATAAATCTAAAATGTTAATTCCATAGTTCAAATATTTTGATAAAAGACTCTAGCCCTCAAAGTAACTACTTGGGAAAACATAAATGTTCTCCTTATATATTTAATATTCAGTTTTATTACTTTAAATGTTCTGTGGCATGAGGTATATGATATACTTAATTCAAGAGCTGTGTCATTGGAGAAAATTCAGTTGCCTTGTTTTGTGAATGCTTTTACAAAAATTGTTGCATATCGTAAAAATCTTCATATACTTTTATTTAAAGGTCTTTGTGCCTTTACAATAGAATTTTAGTTTAAGGAAAAATGTGATTTTAGGAATTGTTATTAAGGATGAATTATGTGAGGTTTTGCTAGATAAGGCAAATTTTAAGTTTCCATGTTTTTTTTTTTAATAGTTTAAATTTGTTTCAGCCAAAATAATATAATAAAATAAATAGTATGTAAGGGATGAGCTATTTTGATGAAATTAGCCTTATTCTAAATTTATGAAGTTTTAAAGAAATTGACTTTTTGTGTTGTGTTGGAAGTAAGTACTTTCGTCATTTCAGATAACTTTTAGTAAGATTGGTTAGAACTACAAATCGATTTTAGAAATTTAGAAAAGAGTAAGAAAATTCATCCAAGTTGAGTTGCAAATAATTTTTCTTAGAAATCTTATAACAGAATGATAATATAGTATACTTAATTTCACTAGTGAAAGTAAATTTAATGTAAGAGCTGATTTTTATGACATCTATCAGTAGACATGAGAGATACTGCTAATTCCTTAAATACATAGCACATCCCCTTTAATAAAAAGAAGAATTATTTGGCCCAAAATATCAGTAGTCTACAATCAGATAAAGATATTTCGGGAAAAGAACAGAAAAAAACAGAAAAAAAAACTACAGAGCCAATGTCTTTTAAGAATATAGACACAAAAAGTCTTCAATAAAACATAAGCAGATAGAATCCAGAAGTATATAGAAGGGATTATTCATCATGACTATGGGTTTTACTATAGGAATACAGTTTGGTTTAACAGTCTGAAAATTAATTAATGTAATATACCTTACCAGTATAATAAAAGATATGAAAAAACTACATGATCATCTCAATTTGAAAAGCTCTTGACAAAATCCAACATTTCTTCATGATAAACATGCAACAAACTAGAACCCAAAGGAAACTTCAGCCTGATAAACGCTGTTTATGAAAACCTCACAGCTAACATTGTACTTAATGATGAAAGATTGAATACTTTCCCCCTAAGAAAAGAAATAAGATGGAGAGGCAATATTCATTACTTCTGTTCAGTGTTTTACTAGAATGACTACCATGGAAAACTAGGCAAGAGTATAAAAAGTAAAAGTAAAGGCATCCAGATTTACAGAAAAAAGTAAACTGCCTTATTGCAGATAACATGGTTATGTAGAGAATGTCACAGAGAATCTATACACACACAAAAACAATTAGAGCTAATAAAGCAAGTTCTCATGGCTGCAGGATATGAGATCAATATACAAACATACTTACGGTGAAGAATCCAAAAATGAAGATAAGAAAATAATTCCATTTTCAATAGCATGAAAAAGAATAAAATACTTAAGAATGAATTTAACAAAACAAGTATAAAACCTGTGCTCTGAAAACAACAAAATATTGTTGAAAGAAATTAAAGAAGACCTAAATAAATGGAAAGGTATCTTGGTCTGTGGATCAGAAGATTTTATGATGACAATTGTCCCCAAATTGATCTATAGGTTCATTGCAGTCATATCAAAATCCCAGCTGACTACTTTGCAGAAACTGACAAGCTAATCCTAAAATGTTATGGAAATTCAAGGGATGAAGAAGAGCTACAACAATTTTGAAAAAGAATCACAAAATTAGAAGATTGTGACTCGTTTCTAAACTTTATTGCAAAGTGATAATAATCAAGACTGGTACTGGCATAAAGACAGACAAAGATCAATTAAATAGAATCAAGTTCAGATAGTTTTGTGAACAAAAATAATAAATATTACTATTAAAAAAAGAATCAAGAATCCAAAAATAAACTTATATATTTGTTGCTAGTCGATTTCCAACAACAATGTAAGGCGATTGAATGAGGAAAGAATAGTATTTTTCTCCTAAGGAGTGCTGGATAATTGAATACCCATGCAAAAAAATTAGTCTTGTATTTCTTTACCTCATGTTATCTTAAAAAATAATTCGAAGTGTACCAGAGAGGCGTGAATGTAAAACAATGCTATTAAACTTTTAGTATAAACCAGGTGTAAATCTTCATGACATTAAATTAGACAATAACGTCTTAGATGTGACACCCAAAGCGCAAGTGATAAAAGAATTGACATTCTCAAAATGAAAAATTTTTGTTTCTTCATAGCATACCATCAGGAAAGTGAAAAGGTAATGACTGAATAGATGAAAAGTTTTGCAAATCATATATTTAGTAAGGGACATATGTCTAGAATATATAAAGAACTCTTATGAAACAACAGTACCAAGACAGCCCATTTATAAATGGACTTTTTGAATAGGTATTTCTTTGAAGAAGATATACAAATGACCAATAAACACATGAAAAGATGTCAGTATCATTAGCCATCAGGTAAATTCAAATCAAAACCATAATGATATACTACTGCATACTCCCTAGGATAGTAGAATTTAAATGAAAAAAGAGTGTTGGTGAGGATGTGGGCAAGTAATAATTCTAATACATTGTTAGTGAAAATGTAAAATGGTGCCTACAATAAAACTCGAGTTTTGTATATAGTAAATTTTATAATCCATAGGTAAAATTAACCACCACAATTAGACACATGGGGAGTGTATGAGCTCTGAAAACTATTTAGAATTGTTTTCCAGTACAGATTTCATATGTTATGTGGTTTCTTCTTTTCTTTGTTTCCATTTTCATACATTAATACTATTTAAATAAGATTGTTATAAGGAGTTGATCTTTCAGATAAGATCTTTCTGCACCTTCAATGCCTTTGTCTAAATGAGAAAGATTGTCTTTTTTTTAAAGTAGGGTAGGAATGATAAAGTCTTAAATTTCTCTAACGAGTTTTCAACAGAACAATATCCTCCCATTATCAAGCTTGAGGAAAAAAAAGTATCCTTTGCATTTTTTTTGCCTGAAATATTAATGAAGTATTTTCTCATGTTACTAGTAAGATTTCTATCCAGGTTCATAGAATTCTAGCCAGAATTGTTTATGAAGTTTATTTCAAGGCACACAAAATTTGGCTATTTCCAAAAATTTGAAGTTGCTTGCATTTTTCAGATTAGTGATCATATACTATTAAATTTCTGAGGATACTAGCAGATACAAGTCTTAGTTCAAAAGTATTTTCAGTTCCTGGTAGAAATAGGTACTGACAGAAATTTCTTTTGTATTGATAAGGAAGAATCCTGACTCCACAATGCTTTATCAGGCAAATATATGGGTAACCCAGAAGTATAGTTAGTTCTTATAGTTGCTTGAGAATTTTTGTTCCATAGGAATCAGTCTCATCTAATATTACTTTGGTTATTTTTTAAGTTACATCAGTGTAGATTCAATTTAAAGAAACTCCTCCTTAGTGCATCTGCCTTGGGAGTTAGATGGCTTGTTTAGTAAGGGCAAAACCCCAAAATAAAACAGTAGCAAAAGACATATGCACAATTCATTAATACTGCTAACTATGAAAAGAGCTATGATTTTTCTGTCTAAAGATCTGATATTGTCAGCTAATTGAAGCCAATCTGATTAGTTATTGAATTCTTTTTATATTGTAGATAGTAGGAGTCTCCAGTAATTATATGTAGGTGAGGATTCTTAAGCCTGTTCTCCATCCCACTCTATGCCAGGTTGTATATTATTCTAAATCAAAATCTGCCATACATTTTTTAGCAAGGAGGCACAAGAGCAGCCGGGTAAACTCTATAGCTCCATGAAATTCTAATTCTGGCTCTTTTGCTGGTCTTACAGTGCCTTGCTTCAAAGTTTCACTGGAGGCGTAGTGGGAGCAGGATTCAGTCTTACTTGGAAATAGGTGACAAAAACCCTCAGATAATTGTTGAAACTGGGTATGCTTTTAGAATTCTCAACCTAAGACACTACTCCTCAGGGTATGGACTGTTGAGTTTACAAGTTCTTGTGAGGGTTCAGGCAGCTGAGCCGGATTTCTCGACAGTGTACACATATTAAAAGTCATTTATATTACATCTCTGGTATTCACAGGAGCTATAAGCAGATAGCTGAGATGTTTTTAGGAAAGGCTGCTTGATTATGGGGTCTTGATTAGTCTTTCATATCAACTAGGCATCCCTCTTGAGTCTGTGTTTGATTAAGTACTCAAGTGTCAGTTGTGTAGGTTAAACCTAATGGCCAGAACAGGGGCAAGTAATTGATTATGTCTAGACACATAGGAACTAGTTAGATGTCTACTTAGAGTCCAGGCTGTTAACCCTTCCAACTTGGATCTTTGATCATGAAGCTATGTCAGCTATACAGACAGTCACCACCTAATTGTTTCTTCCTGAAAATAATGTTTTACATTTTATTAGGTTTCTGGTTGTTTCATAGACATTTTTTGAGTTTTATGAGTCAAAGGAAACAAATCCAAACTGGCTTCCTCATAGGAGAATAGCAGATATTTGTTGAGCATCTACTTTCTGCTAGTCTCTGCAGGTGCTGCAAAATTATAAGACCTACAAGGTGCTTAGATCTGTTAATGAGCATAGCAGCAAAACATACATTTCTGTACGAAATTAAGTTAATTGCTATAAGCAGTAGAGATAGGACTGCACACACCTGTTATGTCAGTGTTAGAGTTGCTTCCTTCTGAAAATCATTAACAAGTTGCCCTCCTCTGGGAGTTAAGTTAAATTACTTTTCCCATGGCCAGTGTTCAGTTTCTAGACAATGTTCCTAAAATGCAGTGAGTTAATTCTTTTTCAGGATTCGGTAGTTTTAGTCGAGCTGGTCGTTTAGAAGTAAAAGTGTCTCTCAGTGAGCATTGTCTCTGATTTTGGGCTCTATTCTATGAAAGCTTGTTTCCATAATTGACTCTGGAAACTGGATTTTTTAAAAATATCACAGCCATGGTTAAGTGTGGTTCAGTTTACGCTTTCCTTCCAGAGTTTAGTGATTTGTTATTTTCCTTGCCTTTAAAAATAAGCCACCAAGTCTGCAAGTGCTATTGATATAAGTTTAAGGACTGACTTATAAAGGAAATTGAATACTGTATTTTTTAATGTATTGATTGACATACTTTTTAATATGAAAGACTAATAAGGATAAAAATCGGAATTATATATTAATTATATTGCAACTCATTACTCAAGTCTACTTAAAATTTATTGAACTTTTAATCTAGTTTGGGATAGTTACAGGGACATAAGGAATATATGGAATTTATTAGCTTAAGGAAATAATTTCTGCTAATTGTCCAGTTTAATACTCTGCTAAAACATTAGCCACGTTGTCTTGTTAATTTTAGAGCAAATGATATTTGTTACACATATCAGAGTATTGATTAAAGTATTTATCAAGATGATATCATGCAACAGAATAAGGATATTTTCAGTATCTTAACATTGCAATTAAATTTCTAAATTCTAGTTAATGCATAGCTTTTCCTGAAGATACCATCATTTGCTATGCCAGTGTTAAAAGACTGATTCTATTCTCGGAAATCTAATAGACAGATAGACAGATATTGAGATAGTGAGTTTGTGCCATTACTTCCCTTTCTTATTCTCATTTTGTGGTGAGAGTAACTATCCTTCCACATTAATCTATATCAGTACTTGCACTCAATGGACAATAATATCCCAAAGAATATTCCTTTTGCTCCTTTTGGATTAATTTCTATCAAAGGGCTAACTTTTATCATAATATTACTGGAATTTTTAGTGCATAAATTGGTTTTAAAAATTTCTTTATGTACTTATATCATGGTTTATATTTCCTTTTTTTACAGGAGTTTTAAAAAATTGTCCGGTGGAATGGAATTTATGACACTTAATGGAACAGCATTAAAGAATTTGGAAATACTTCAGAATCAGGTCAGGTAAACAGCAGGCTAGTTGGAAAAAAAACTGACCTAAGGTAGCAGTCTTGGGAGTGCGGTTGGAAAAGAGCGATTGTTTCCGGACTATTTCTGCCTGTTCCTGCCTATTACTAGATAACTATTATATAAAATACTTATGGGGGCCACTCAGCTGTCCTTTTAAATGATTGAAGTGACACTCCCACTTCATTTTTATTTCAATTATTTGGAAAGGCATTTGAAAATTAACATGAAATGAATTTTTTTGGTCTGCTTGGTCATTTTTTTCTACATCCCCTTAATTTTTTGTTAAAATGTTTGCAGTCTTATTTCATTGTCCAGAATCTCAAACAAGTTACTATGGTATTCATTTTGACTGTAAGATGCATATTACTTCACTTCATAAACTTTCATCATTGTTCATTTGTCCTTTAGCGAAGGGTTGGGGAGAAAATGGAGACTCTAAAATGATTGCTTTCATTTATTGTCATTTGGAAATGTGAGATAATATATTTTAAAACTAATGTTATTAAATAAAGCCATAGAAATAAAAATAAGTTTCAAGTAATTGTAGTTGAGAAACAGCTATCTGAGTTAAACAGTTTAAAATTTTCAGAAATATTTATTGCTGCTGTGAATTAAAATGCTGAAATTTATTTTTCTAACTCATGGATTTTTAGATTACTAACTAGTTTCTCTCATTTACTTTCTCCCTTCTTCTGAGCTGTCTTATGACTAGAGTCATCCTAATTCGACTCTGTACCCTTTTTTTTATCTTGTCATTATTATCCAGGAGTTGAGAATCTTTTCCACAACTCTTTTCCATCAACTCTTTATATATCTCCATGATAGGAAATCCACTTTGTTCCCACCTTCCTTTTCCCTCTTTCACCCCATCCCCCTTTGGGTAGCTAAAGTCCTGTGAATTTTGTTGAGGTTTGTCTGTTCATTTGTTTTATTTCTTTATATTCCACTTATGAGTGAAACCATCCTGTGTTTCTATTTCTGTTTCTTCTGTTTCTGCCTTATTTCACTTAACACGATCCCCTCTAGTTCTATCCAGGTTGTTGCAAAGGGCACAGTTTCATCTTTTTTTAAAAGTTTCATAGGGTTCCATTGAATATATATATATATATAATATATATATATATATATTTCAACTTCTTTATCCAGTCACCTATTAATGAGCATTTAGGTTGTTTACGTGTGTTGACTATTGTGAATTGTCCTGCTGTGATATAGGGGTGCATGTATTTTTTTCTGATCAGCATTTTTGTATCCTCTAGGTATATGCCTAGAAGTGGTATTGCTGGGTCAAATAGTAGATCCGTCTTTATTTTTTTAAAGAATCACCATACTGCTTTCCAAAGAAGTTCTATCAATTTACTTTCCCACCAACAGTGTTGGAGGGCTTCTTTTTCTCTATACCATCACCAGTGCTTATTTCCTACAACCCCTTTCATTATCAGGATTGGGGCCCTTGTAGAAAGAGAAACTGAGAATTAACATCTGCTTGTCTTTGCACTTCAGCTTAGACCTCCCTTGCATGGAGCAAAGGGGCAATGAAGAGGGCTGGGTGTCAGGGTCAGCAAAAGTATAACAGGACTGTGTCTCCCCCTTCTCTCCCTCTCGTCTCAGCCTGCTTCTCCAGTTGAGCCAGATAATTAGAAAATGATTCTCTTCATGGGACCCTTACTGCAGTTTGGCCTTTGGGCTTTTATCTCAGTTGGATGTTATTATTGCTGATCTGTGAACTGCCCTTGTTCATTTCTGTGTGTCTAGTTCATCCTCAGGAATCCTTCTGTGTGTGCTCTGTTTTAAACCTGTAAGACCTGGAGGGACTTATGTCATGTTTTTTATAGATGGTTTCTACCAGGTGACATTGTATCCTAATTACAAGTCTTTTCTCCCAAACTTGAATATAAGTGCCCTGAGGAGGGGACAGTCTTAATATACCTTTGCCACTCTTACAGCTAAGCACATAATTGTAATCACCTTATTGTTAATGTAAAGGAAAGAGAAAAAGTTAAAGAAACTTTAGGTGAAAATTGCAATTTTATGTTCCAAATAAGATTTAAACTTATTAATAGGCTTTTGTAATACAATACAACTTTGGTTAATATTAACTACCGCTCTAGTTAATTTTAATCTTTTCTTTATGGTGCAACTTGCAAGTGACAAAGCATAGATATATTAAAGCTTTATTGATAATTTAATAAAACACACTGAAAAGTAAAATCCTTCCAGACACATTCCTAGAGTACATTGAAGGTTCACTTCTGTGTTTCAGTCGGTGTTCGGTGATGTCGTAAGAGAGCTGGTCTTTAGAATAGTAACTTTTAGGCAATGGAAGGTACTGAACTGCCAAAGGAAAATGAAATTACATGTACTGTTCTCCCTAAAGCAGGAAAGTATACAACTCAATTCTGTTTTTAAGATGCTTAGGACAAATACATATTTCAAGAGTCTTCTCAATACTTTATTCATAGTTAACTAGGCACTACAGACAGACAATACCAAGAATTACATATAATCTATCCCTTTTTTGTGCAAAATATCAGTACTTTATATTGTGTATATATATGTGTGTGTGTGTATGCATATGTATATAGATGCATATATAGGCACGTTGATCAAACAAAATGATGACTTATTATGACTTGTACTAAGGATTTCTAATATTTAAAATTGGGGTATGCGGAATAATTAGGGAACATGAAGCACTAGGGATTTTAGTATAAATATAATTGTCTGGCGCACCCAGATGGAATAGTGGTTAGGTCCACCTCTGAGCACAGTCCACATATATCCCAAGGACTGGGCTTCCTGTCCTTGGATGGGATGGACATAGGACAACCAGATGTACTACCAAAATAAAAATAAATGAAAACGCATCTTTCTCCTCTCTTTCTGCCTGCTCACCTTTATACCTGCCAGCACCATCCCTTTAATATGTATAATATACATGTGTACATATAATTGTCTAATTAGTAAAACTTTTTTTCTGATCTTTCTTAGACTGATATGAAAACCAAAGGAAGTTTACTTTGGGTTTTAGACCATACTAAAACTTCATTTGGGAGACGGAAGTTAAAGATGTGGGTGACACAGCCACTTCTTAAATTAAGGTAAAAGGAATTCTTTTTTGTGTGTGTAGTCTGAAATTATATAACGTTGTTAAAGGTATGTTAGCCTCCTTAAAACCGAGGTTACTGTGGTTTATAAGAATATCATTTTAAGTTGGGGGAAGGTTTTATTTTGTATTTGGCAAAAGACTGTCTAACATGTGAGGATTTTTCCTTATCCCCACGAATGAGCCTGCTTGCAGGTTAGATGATAAGGAGTGATTCCAAGTCAGGTGAGTTGTCCAGTTAGTTTGAGTCATCAGTATATCAGTAGCATGACGGAATAGCGAAAGTGTGCTGGAGAGATGAGCGCTACCTTTTGTAGAAAGCATTGCAGGCTAATTTGAGTTGGTAGCCAGAGTTTAATTCAGTGGTTATGAGCATGAGTGAAGGATCTGATAGGATCAGAGTTGGGCTTGTGTACAAGAGGACAAAGTTATGGTGTGTGGGTGGCAGGTTCATGGTGAGTTTCTGAGGACCTGGGTTAAAGCAGTAAAAGGAAGAATCTGAAAGAGGGATCAGGTGTGAAACGTTCAGAAAAGTTAAGTAAACTAGGAGTTCCTTCAGGAGTAATCCTTCAAACACTGGCTTCCAAGCTTGTGTGCAAGTTGGAATCACTTGAGAAGCTTCACGGATACTGATGCCTATGTCCAACCCCCAAAGTTTGTTACTTAATTGATCTTCAGTGTGGCTTGGGGAGCTGGAATTTTGAAAAGCTCACCAGATGATCCCGATATGCTGATACATTTGGGAACTCTAACCTAGAACAGTGCCTGTCAGTAGGAGCCTAATTAATGTTTACTAAATGGATGAATGCTGTTGTT
Organism: Solenodon paradoxus; assembly: GCA_004363575.1. Taxonomy (NCBI): domain Eukaryota; kingdom Metazoa; phylum Chordata; class Mammalia; order Eulipotyphla; family Solenodontidae; genus Solenodon; species Solenodon paradoxus. Next base: position 270,784 of record RJWH01000202.1, read on the forward strand.
TATAATGCCTGTACTCTGTACTAGTTTTTAATAGTTGAAACCATCCTCTGAGGTAGATTCTTGGCGTGAGTAGACAGATTCAGAGTCACTAACTCGCTCAGTATTTCTTGATTGGTAGAGCCCAGATTTAAAATGAGCATTGACTCCAGAGCCCAAGCAGGCACTTAACCATGAACTTCACAAATAGACAAGAGAATATGATGTGGTTAAGAGAACTGCTCTATGTCTGCTCTGTCAGCTGAGTCAGTCCCACTAAGTTCCCTCTTCCCTTGAAATGTTCTCACCTTTGAAATGTTAAATTGCCTTCTCACAGGGGTGCTGCAAGGAATGCAGTGATGCAGTAACCTTAAGCACCATTTTGAGCTCTTTATTACATACCAGGCACTATGGTAGGGACTTTATGGGCATCATCTCTTTCAAACTGCACAACAGCCTTTTATGCTGTGCTTAGTAAATAGTCATCTCTAGTAAAAGATGGTGGGTACTGTTGTTGCACATCAATAAATTGAAAGACAGTTTTAAAAATGTGTATTTTTTTATTATAGTAACTTATTTGACACCTTAAAATAACCTCATATGTATAGGTTCTCCATTCCTTAGATATAGGTTAACACACCGTGCCCTCCACTAGATCACCAAATGTTCTTCACCATTTTTCAGTGGGCTCCACCATCATTTGCCACCTCCCCACCCCACCTGAATTCTATTACAAGTGTCAAAGCATTGGTTTTGCTTCATCTGTTCTTTTGTTTTGTCTCTTCACATTCCACCTGTGAGTGAGGTCGTCTGAGATATAACTTTCTTCTTTTAACTTATTTCACTTAGCATAATCCCCTCTAGGTCCATTAATATTGCTTCAGATAACAGGATTTCATCTCTTCTAAGGACTGTGTAGTATTCCATTGTATACAGGTACCACATCTTCTTTATCCATTCATCTGACATTGGGCATTTAGGTAGTTTCCAGCTCTTAGCTATTGTGATTAGGGTTGCAATAAACATGGGGGTGCATAAATCTCTGCAATTGAGTGCTCTCATATCTTTTGGGTAAATACCCAGAAGTGAAATGTTGGGATCATGTGTGATTTCCATCTTCAACTTTTTGAGGAATCTCCAAACTATTTTCCATAGGGGTTGTACCAATTTGCACGCCATCCGTGTGAAAGTGTTCCCTTTTTCCATATTCTCACCAACATTTGATGTTTCCAAAATTTTGGATAATAGCCAGTCTCTCAGGTATAAAGTGATATCTCATAGTTGTTTTAAGTTGCATTTCCCTGGTAGCCAGGGAGTAGGAATATCTTTTCATGTGCTTATTGATCATCTGTATATGTTCTTCAGAAAAATGTCTCTCCAATTCCTCTTCCCATTTTTTGATCGGATTACCTATTTTTCTGTTATTGAGTTTAATGAGTTCTTTGTATATTTTATGTATTAAGCGCTTGTGAAAGATTTTTTTTGATGGTGATTACCATATCACTTCAAATTGTAGTGGATCACTCCAGTTTTGTTTTGTTTTTTTTGACCATAAAAACCTTTGGAGAAGAGAATTGACTAGGTAAAGAAGAAATTCTGAAAATGAAAGTATCTTCTTTGGTTCAGTATTCAAATGAGATAAAAATACCTCTTGGAGCAAAAGCAGACAAGGTGGCTTTCTGCAGTCAGCTTGTGGACGACATGAAGGCTGTCATATTTTGACTCATGTAAAGACAACCACTCAAGCATCCATGGCAGTCTTATCATTTTATTTACTTAATTGAAATCTTCCTTAGAAACAGACTCATTAGCAGACTTTTTAATGTGAGTTAAAAATTTTGTTTCTGTTATTTTGTTTGTACAAACCATCAGTTTGAGATAAATTCAATAGACTATGTTGTATGCTCTGTAGGGGCTGAATCATATGTACCTTAGGATCCTACCTTCTCAGAAAGCCTGTGAGAAAATATGCCATGCATTGAATACTGATGCTTTCACATATGAACTGAGGCTGTTCTAATACTTAGTTGAAAACATTAGGCTAGAGGCTTGTTCCCCTCTTAAAGGAGCCTCTTAAGTCATGAGTCTGTGATAGATCAGTGTCAGTTATGCCAGGAGTACATAAAATTTTCCATTAGGAATTGCAGATTCCCATTAGTCAGAGAGCCCACATTGTTCCTTTGACGATACACAGTTATACGGTATAGGTATATAGTGGGGAGTGGGGCAGGGGAGAGGGTGTTGCAGGAATTTGGGATCTTGAACCTTGGGGTTCTTGATGTGCTAAAGAAAGAATTTTAAAAACATCTGGCAGCAGCAGCCTCCACAGGTTTATTAGCAGGAAGTGTGAATACGCTCTTAAAGGAAGATACGAGCAGACAACCTTAGAGCACCCTGAGAGGGAATTTGATAGGGTTTCATTAATGAAGGGGAGCATATTAATGAAAAGTGTAGGTTAACTACCCTCAGAGTGCTTGAAAAGGCAGAGATTCTGGCAGTTCCTAGTTCTTAAAGAGACCCAAGCATTTAAATCCCTATTTGGTCTAACTTGGAAATGTCATGGTGCCAATGGTGGGTAGTCCTCCCAGTATGTTAATATATTAATGGCACTATAATGAGCCAAAATTCACTGGAAGGTTAAGAATCCATCTCAGAATACTACATACAGCTGTTAAGAATCCCTCCTCGAATACTACACACAGCTGCAAAATGCCTCATGCAGAGGGTGTAAAATGCTTCTTAACTTAGGTTAATTTAGTAGAGTCAATGGTGGTTAAAGTCATCTGAGAGTCCCAGCTGTCCCTAACAGGGCCATTGGGCCTAAGGCAGCTTGCTGCAAGATAGTCTCTCACTTGCTAGGTGTCCACCTCCTGTAGTGATGTTCAAAGAACACAATGTTAATTAGCCATCGATTGTTATGTTACAGTCTGTGGCTCTTTTTGGCTGCTTTCTGGGAGACTTACTGTTATTCTTTTAATTAGATTAGGGAGCAGGAACTGGTGACCATACATTTTAGGTGAGGGGGGAATGAAGTGATCAAAATAGAGGCATTAACAACCACAATGGGGAGGTTAATCATTTCAGTGAAAGAAAGGGGATCTGACAAGTAGGCCCCCTCACAATGGGAAAGTTAATTTTTTCTAAAGTCAGTGGTTTTAACAAAAGAGATTCTAGTTAAGGTTAAAGTATGGGGACAGAGAAGTGGGTGTTGGGAGAGCTCCCTTGCTCCTGGCTTCCATTCTTCCTGACTTATTTTAGCCATCTATTTATTGGTGGTGGTCTTTTATTTATTACTTTTTACACTAACATAGTTGCCATGTTGATCACATCAATTGTTTATCCAGGCTAATATTCTGTCTCTGACTTTGGCAACCTAAGGTTACTTTAGGGCCTGCTTTTCTTCTTCAGTAAGATCTTAGAACAAATAATTGGCGACTAGGGAATTTAGCAAGCTAAGGGAAGATCTCCCAGAGTTCTCCAGGATCCCATTATTTTTAGTCATCCACAAATTCTCTTCAGTTCCTTAAGACCTTTACACATTTAGTTTGCTTTAGCTCTCAAGGCAGTCACACAGTTCATAAATCCAGGACCAAGTGTTAAAGTTTCAGAGGGTTTTCCACCTCTACCAATTTTTATTTTTTTAAATCACCTCTTTGATATAGAATATTACCAATGTCTTTTAGAAAATATAAATGACTCACCTTCTACTTATTGATAGGTTCAAAGAATTTTACTTATGATTTGGGACGGCAGACCAGTAAACAAAGCAAAGTGTGAGGAATCGTTCCTCTCTTTCTAGTGGATGAATTATTTTTTATCAGTGATGAAGATATTGAATCTCTGTCAAGAAGGAGTATTATAGTATCTTTTGTAAAATCACTTTTTATGAAAGACAGATGAAAACCTTTTTGATAAACGGCTTTTTGTTTATTGAGTAGGCTAATACCTTCATGCTCTGGTCTTGAGCTTCTCTATTTCTACTCTGCACTACCCATAGTTGTTTTTTTGGTTTTTTTTTTAATGTATATCTAATTATGTTGCTCCCTACTATTTACAGTTCTTACAACACACTGAGATGTAATTTATTTATGGACTTCTGTGCAGTCTTTCTCCTTTTCACGAGGTGGAAATTTCTACTCATTTTTTCCCCTCCTATTTTGATGGCTGCTTCTTCAAAGCTTTCTTTGCTTCCTGTGCATCCTCTGTAGAGCGTATACTCTGTGTACTCTTTCATTGTGGGCATTCCTGAGACCTGAACCTGGAGGAAGGAACCCTTCTTCCTTTTGCTTCCTCTTCTCGTTCTTTCTATTTCTCCCCCTACAAATTTGTCTAATCCCATCACTAACTTTTAAAATGGCAATAAATTCCAAATTTGTGTCTCTGGTCCTTATTCTCTATTCTCCAGGCTTATATATTCAATTTAGGTGCATAAATACAGAGTGTATCACAGACATGTCAAATTTAACATATTCAGCCCTGTTCTCCTGATTTTTCCATTCTAGGAAGCAACTTTCAACCAAATGAATCGCTTAGGCCAGAAACCTGGGAGTTCTGGACATTTCCTTTTCAACAATCATATCCAATCTGATAATTTCCATTAATTTTACCGCTAAACTATACCTGGAGTCTGTGCATGTCTTGCCATCTTGACTATCATTCCCCTGGTCTAATCTACCATCAGTTCTCACTTAGACTGAGGCGGTATTCTCCTAACTGATCTCTCCTTTCAAAATAAAAGCTAAATCATATCACTGTCTTGCCTTACACTCTTCTTTGGCTTTCTATTTATACTTCTTAAATAAAATTCTTTAACACAACTATTCTGAATCTCCCAGATTCACACATTCTTTGTCTTTTGGCCACTCTGGCTTTCCTTTGGTTCCTGAGAATCTTAAAGCTTTTTCTCATCTCATCATCTTCAGATTTTCTGGTCTCCCTACCTAGAATGTTCTCTCCTTTTTCTTCATTCTTTAGATGACTCACGCCTTATCCTTTAGGTTCACCCTAAAGTATACCCTCTGTAGAGAGATTTTTCTCTGCCTCCTAATCTATCTTTCTTATATCATTCTTTGGTAGCTTATAAAACTTACCATGATTGCTATTTGTTCAACTGCTTTTATTTAACATCTGTCTCACAAAACTGTGTTTTATTTACCACAAGCTTTCAATAACTTTATCGAATACATAATTTAAAAAAGTGAATTATAAAAGACTAAACTCAGTTACCTCCTTTGAGAAATCCTCTTTTTTCTCTTTCCTCCCTCTGTAGAAAGTTAATTTCTCTCCATTATGTTCTCCTTTCCCCTCCATTCCCAGCACAGGTACAGAATGCATGGAGGGCTATATCTCATAGTGCTTGATTATAATGGATGATCAAGAAATTATGAATAAACAAATCCATTTGAAAATCTTAGGGTCTTAAGTAGACTGAAAATAAAGTCACATTATGTAAAGAAAGTTTATTTTTCTAAGAAAAAGTCCTTAATTTTAAAAGAATCTTTGAAGTAGTTTTCCATGATGCCATGGTTTAGTGCCATCAAATTAATTCTGAAAAAGTTTTTCTCTTTTCCTGTAATAATTACGTGGTAAGATGTGAAAACATTATACTTAATGTTGGAAGAAAAAGTATGACACTATCTTGAATTCTTATCAAAATCTCAGTTGAATTAGAGTAGATAAAAGTTAATCAGAGAAAGTCATGTGACTCAATATTAAAGTCAGGTTGGGTGACAGGAAAGTGCTCTCTCATTTTAGGCATAGCTAGAGTTTTAAGTATTATGCAGAAGGACTAACTCATGTCTCTAAGCACATTTCAGTCTGAATTTATTTGCTTAGGAATATGAGAAGGCACTGTGATTTTCCTATGACTCTTTAAGACCATACTTGTAAAATTGAATTCCACAGTCGATGATTTAGATAGTCTATTAGTTTCCTAGGGCTGCTGTAACAAAGTACCACAGACTGGGTGGCTTAATCAACATACATTTATCTCACAGTTCTGGAGGCTAGAAGTGCACAATCCAGGTATCTGTAGGATTTGTTCTTTCTGAGGCCCATGTAGGAGAATCTGTTTGTGCCTCTCTTCTAGCTTCTGGTGGTTTACTGGTAATCTTTGGTATTAGCTTGTAGATGCATCTTCTTTATCAAAACCTTCACATTCACATGGTGTTCTCCCTATGTGTATATGTTTTCACAGGGCATTCTTTTAATAACAATGTAATCATGTTAGATTAGGGATCTATCCTATTTCAGTATGATCATACCACAACTAATTACATCTGCAATAACTGTTTCCAAGTAAGATAATATTTTACTTCCTTTGGGTTAGGTATTCAGCATTTATTTTAAGTAGACTCAGTTATCCTATCTTTGCCTCTTTTCGGCACAAGTGGATCAAAGGTACTTATCTCCTGAATGGAATCAAGTGTTTTGATTATCATTTGAAGTATTGTACCCTTATTCAATATCTTAATTGGGATTGAGAAGTACCATTGAATTTTGTAAATAGCAAACATTCTGTAATTTTGTGCTTGTAGTACAGTAGTCTGGAAAAATCATCTATCTAGCTTTGAAAAGCATTCTGGACTGTGTCCTGGTGGAGGTGTTCATGCAAAATATTAGATTGATTTTGGGGATAAGGTAATCAAAGTGGAAAGTGTTACAAAATTTAAATAATTGGTATTTAATTGGTATGTAACACAGTTACATCCTATGTTATTTAGGGGTTTAGACAGAAGTAGTAGAAGTATATAAATAGGAAGTAGAAAAGCTATCAAGAAAATTATTACTTTTTGGGAAGGGAGGAAAGGGAAAGGAATACAGGTGTGATAGTGTTTAAATGTATTTGCAATTTTTTTTAACTGATAAATTACCTGTTTTTCTGTTACTGAGTTTTGAGTTTTTTGCTATTTTAGATATTATGCCCTTGTGAGAAATATGAAATGAATGTATCTTCTCCCAGTTAGTAGGTTGTCTTTTTTGTTTTTGTCATGTTTTCTTTGACTGTGAAGAAACTTTTTAGTTTGATGTAGTCCCAGTAGTTTATTTTTGTTACCCTTGATGCTGGAGTTGACTCCCCAAAGGCCTCCATACAATTGATGTCATGGAATGTCTTTCCTATGTTGTCTTCCAAGAATTTTATGGTTTCCAGTTTTTTATGTCCGAGTCTCTAGACCATTTTGAGTTAATTTTTGTAAATGGTGTTAGAATGGTCTAGATTCATTCTTTTGCATATGGCTGTCAGTTTTCCTGACACCATTTATTGTGAAGACTTTTCTTTCTCCATTGTATGCTTTTGGTTCCTTTGTCCTAGATTATCTGACTGTATGTGAGTGGGTCTGGTGTGAAATGGTTGTGGGAAGGCTTTGAGCTCTTTGATTTCTGCTTAAGGCTGTGCTCTGCGCAACTTCACTGTGTGGGCTCCAGCTCAGCTCCCTGTGTGCTTGCTCTCCTTTCACCCCCTCCCAAGTTGACCCTCCATAGCTCCCTCTCTCTGCCCCACTGGGCCCGCCTCTTGCTGCCTCCGCAGCTGATCCTGAAATCCCTAGCCTCAGACTCAACGCTCATCTGGACTCCATCCCAAATCCAAATCTGCGGCTTTGCTCAGAACCCCACCAGGTGTCCTCACTAACCGTTAGTCTTCAGCTGTTCTGTCTCCAGCTTAAGTGCCAGTTGTTTCTTGGTGTTTGTTTCAGGAAAATAGGTGATTTTTTTTGTTTGTTTGTTTTTGTGTCTGTGGGGAGTGACCCCAAAGTGCGTCCATTCCTATGGAGTCAGCATCTGAAAGTTGATGCCTAGGAACAGTTTGATGTACCTCTTCACTTTCTTTGCTTGTGACTATTTTGTTCAGGTTTTTCAACTCTTCCTTTGGTAGAATGTATTTTTCTAGAAGCCTGTCCATATACTTAAGGTTGTCTACTTTGTTTGCATAGAGTTTTTCATAGCGGTCTCAAGATGTTTTGTATTTTTGTGGTATGTGTTTTCATTTCTGGTTCTAGTTATGAGAGTTTTCCCTTTTTTTCTTCTTAAGTCTAGGCAGTGGTGTGTTAATCTTATTTCTTTTCTCAGAGAACCAGCTTTTGGTTTCATTGATCTTCTGATTGTCTTTTTGTTTTCTTTTTCATTTATTTCTGCTTGAATTTTGATTATTTACTTCTACTGGTTTTTGTGTTTAATTGTTCTTCTTTCTCTAGTGCTTTAATTGTAGGGTTAGATTGTTTCTTTTCTTTTTTTGTTTTGTTTTGTTTCTCAAGGTAGGCCTGGATTGCAATGAATATCCCTTTTAGTACTGCTTTTGCTGCATCTCATAGATGCAGATCATATCTTCTTTTTCATTTGTCTCTTAAGTATTTTTCAGATTCCTCTTTGAATTCCTCTTTTACCCAAGCGTCATTCAGAAGCATATTGTTTAGTCTCCAGTTAATTTGGGGTTATCCAGTTTTCTTTTTGTGGTTGATTTCTAGGTTTAAACTATGTGGTCAGAATATATACTTGACATCATTTCGATTTTGGTAAATTTGTTGAGACATATTTTGTGTCCCAACATATGGTCTATCTTTGATGCGCACGTGAGAAGAAAGCAAGATCTGTAGTAATTGGATGAAGTGTTCGGTATGTGTCTATTAGACCTAACTATTCCAAATGGTCATTTAAAGCTGCCGTTTCCCAGTTACTTTTCTTCCTGGTTGATCTGTACATTATTGTAAGTGAGGTGTTGAAGTCCCCACTTTATTTTATTTATTTTTTATTATTGTGTTGCTTTTGATGTCTCTCACTTCTAATAATAATTGCTTAATATATTTTGATGCTCTTTCATTTGGTGTATAATGCTTATAAATATTATGTCTTCTTGCTGGATTGACCTCTTAATCATTATATAATGTCCATCTCTGTCTTGCTGTGCTTTTTCATTGGATGTCTGTTTTATCAGATATAAGTATGACTGTTACTGCTTTTATGTGATTGCCATTTGACTCTAGGATTGTCTTCTAACCATTGACTTTGAGTCTTTGTTTGTCTTTTGAAAGAAGGTGAATTTCTTGAACGCAGCAGAAAGTTGGGTTATGCTTTTTATTCCATTCGACCACTATGTCATTTGACTTGTGAGTGCAATTCATTAACATTTAGGGTGATTATTGATATATAGGTGCTTAGTGTCATTTTGTATTTTGTCTTTTGTGTGTTTTACCGGGAAGTGTCTTTGTTATTCTCTTTTTCTTCTTAGGTGAATTACGTGTGGTTGTATTTTTATTGGTTTCTCTTTTTGTTTTCTCCTTTGCTTTTTCCCTGGAGATATATTTTGAGATTACCTTGAAATTAATCATTAAAAGCCATTAAGAATTCTATGTTTGCTTGCTATTTTTATTTGAAAGCAAATTAGTCTTTTATTCATTTTAACCATCCACATTTTCCACATTCTCTTTCCTCCCTACTTATTAAATTCACTATCTTTTGTTTTTAAGTGGGTTTTCTTTATACTTAATATAGCATCTTTTATTATTTTTTTGTACAATTGATTTTGTGGTGATAAACTCCTTTAACTTTTACTTATTGGAAATGCTTTTTATTATTCCTTCTGTTCTGAATGTTAATCTCACAGGGTATAGTATCTTAGGTTAGTAATCCTTTTCTTTCAGTCTTTTGAATATATCATGCCATTCTCCCCTGGCTTGTAGAGTTTCAGGTGAAGAATCTGCTGACAGTCTTATGGGGACTCCTTTGTATATGACTCATTTTTCTCTAGATGCTTTTAGGATATTTTCTTTTCTTGTATTTTTTTTTTTTTTAATTGCATCTTAATGACAATATGACTTGGTGTAGGTCTGCTTGGATTTCTTTTTTCAGGAACTGTTTGAGTTTCCTGCATCTGGAGATTTGCTTTATTCATCAGGTTAGGGAAGTTCTCAGCTATTATTTCTTCAAATACATTTTCTGCTTCCTTTTCTCTCTCTTCTCCTTCTGGGACCCCTATAATGTGAATTCTGTTTCTTTTGATGTTACCCCACAGGCCTCAAATGTTGTCTTCATTGCTTTGCATTCTTTTATCTCTTTGCTGATGTGCTTGAGTGCATTCCTTTGCCCTATCTTCTAGCTCACTGATTCTGTTGGAGGCTTCATCCATCCTATTGTTTAGTCCCTCTATTGAATTCTTTAGGTCAGCTATTGTGTTCTTTATTTCTTTGACATCTTTTTTGAGCTGCTTCATTTCTGATCTCTCTTTTGTTGTTCTCTTTTTCTTCCTCTATTGTTTTATTGATTTCCATGAATATATTTATCATTGCTACCCTAAATTCATCCTCAGGTAGTTTTCAGGCGTCTGTTGTATTCAGATTTTCCCCTGGGTTTTTGTTTAGATCCATCATTTCACATACATTTATCTGTGTCTTTGCTCTTTTGGTATTCTATATATGTTTCTGAATATTAGGTTTTCCTGGCGTGATGATCTTGTTTAGGGTATTGACTTTCACTGAGTAAGCCTGGATCTTGGTTTGGACAATGGGATTTTTTGAGTTTTGTGGTATCACCATTGGTTGGATTTGTTGAAATTCTTATGTGGACCCTCTGTCGCTACCTCAAATTTCAGTCTGTGGGGTTGGAGTTTGTGTGCAGCATACATAGCCTTCCCCCAGCAACCCTGTTCCCAACCGGAATGATCACCTTGCTGTTGATACACAATAGGTGATCTGGCTGCAGTTTCACCTACACCCACAAGGTGGCACCTAGTGGGTACAGTTGAAGGTTTCCCTTTCTGGGAGATTTTCTTCTCCCTTTTAGGCTGAGGGCAGGATTTCTGGTGGTGGGGGGTGGATTTCTGGTGGGCGGATCCTGTGACTCCAGGCCATTATGGTGGGAAGGGGTGGATGGAAGGAGCTGGATGGGGGAGGGTGATTCCCCTAGCTGCTTTCCGGTTATGGCGGTGCCTGCTGGGCCTCTTGTTCCAACCACTGGGACACTGGTTCCTCTTCTGTCCTATGCCTAGACCATCTCCCCTGGTTCCATGTCCCCGTCTCTCTGGGCAGGCTCGTTGCTTTTGTGATTCTTGGGAGGACTAGTTCTGTTCACAGTTCAGCCACCTCTGCTGTGGCCAGAATCCCAATTCTGAATCTTATGTGTCTTTTTGGTTTTTTTTGCTTCTACCATGTTAATTCAAGTTTAGTATTTGGTATGTTAAACATCCAAATGTTGCTAACCTAAATTGCTAGTTTAGTCTTTCTATGAGGCCAGCTTATTTTTATAGCAGATTATTCTGGTATTTCTCTTCAGTGCAAAAGCAGCTTTGAGAACTTACTGAATTATTTCTTTGGGGTCTTACTTTCTTTTAGATTTTGATATAATGATTCTTTACCATTTTGTTCTTTGATACTTTTATGAATGATTTTATGTTTTATTTGGATTTTTTTATTTTCGTCAGTCTGCAAGATGGTCTGAAAATACCCATTCTTACCATAACTAATAGAAGTAATGTTAATGCTCCTCAGAAAGACTCAGATTTGTGGCATAAACTGACAGCTGAATAGGATGAATTTTGTTTTGGTATAATGGTATGTCATTAGAACATGAGTAGTAAAAATCCTTCAAATCTTATTGGGTGAATTACAATTTGCAGCAAGGTAGATATACATAATAACTCTTTAAAATGTAATTTGATTAATAAAACAAAATGATTTTTTTATCATCTAGAAGATTTTGATCATGATATATGTGTATGACACTATAGTGCATCTCATTATATAAGTTATTTCTTCTTCACCCCCTTTCTCCTTAGCTTATCAGCAGCAACTCCTGCTTATGTCTCTTGATACTAAGTGCTCTTTTCATTCCTGTATCATCTGTCTAAGCTCCTGTATGGCCTGTATTACTCACATGGTTAGGTATCTGCTTACCTTTCTAACTCTTACTCTTACACTTTCCTTTCACTATTTCTACAATTGGTATTTTCTAAGTACTAAGTAATTGTTCATTAAATAAGTGAAGGAATGGTGTATGTGAAAGGTAAAGCTAGATGGATGCAAGTAATCTTGCAGACTGGCAACGAACTCTCTAATGTCCCTACTAGAGTGCTTTTTGAATACTTTGTTTAACCATATTGCTTGACCAATGTGTTAATGTCTTTATTTGATTTATTAATTTTGTATCATCTATCAGCAATACTTTTAGTAAAAAAGTGTAACTGCCATTCTTATTTTCATATAGGAGGAAAAAGTGGTGATAGCTTCCCAATTGATGAGAAATTTGTGGTAACAGTGGCATACCCCTTTCACCCTCTCCCTCCCAAGTAAATATCTATAAATGGTATAGTAAACAATCTCAACACAGTACTTCAGGTCACCTCTGCCAGTCAGATTTAGCACTTGAGATTCCAGGGCTAACTTTCCTGTGTGTTCCCTCATTGTTGACTTTGCACAAAATACCCTTTTACCTCTTATTCCTTGAGAGTAGTTTATACATAGTTATTTCCAAGTTTGTATTTTGGGTGCTCTTCCTCCTTCCCAGTGGTATTTGTGGTATCTACGAGACACATTTTGTAATCAAGTAAAGTTCACTCTAATAACCATGATGGCAGTTAGCATGTATTGAGTCGTTACTAAGTACTAGGTTCTGGGCTAAGTGCTTAACACATAGGATTTCATTGAATTCCCCCATTTTATAGATGTAGAAACTAGGGAAAGACTAAGTAAATGGTTGATGGTAAGCCTGTATTTGAATTGAGGTTATCTGCCTTCTCAACCCTAAATTCTTTTTTCCAATTGATTTTATTGGAAGAATATTACATTATAACATTAACTAGGTTTAAGTTATATTTGGTAGTAAATTTGCATCTCTATCTAATGCAGTAAGTTTACCTCTATTTCTTTGTTTCCTTCTCTATTCAGTTAATCCCCTTGACCCCATTTGCCCCTGACCTCCCCCCATCTCTTCCTGCACCCACTAATTTTTTTAATTTAGTGCATTCATTTATTGCCGTCTCTATATACCACATGTGAATTTTATCATATGATGTCCATCTTTCTTTTTCTGGCTTATGTGGCATTTAAAGTATAATTCCGTGCTAAATTCTTAACCTGCTGTTACCTGCCTACAAATGAAGACTGGGCTAAAACCTAAATGATTTATTATGAATGTGCTTTTACCTGTGTTATCTAAAATAAAAGCTACTACCTTTATATTTTCCCAAACTACCTTAACACAATCTTTTCAGTCTCTTTCTAAGAAATATATACTTTTTATGTCTATTTAAACAAATCTTGTGGTAGCATTCAAAACAGGATTTAGGTTTTTATTGACCTCTTTTGCTTTTATCTTTTCATATCTCAAATAACCTTTATAGCTTTTGAGAGTAGCTATCTTTGTAAGCTGTTTTAAATGTTCACAGATGGCATTATTTTATCTGTCCTCCTACCATCTGTAGCATCAGTGTAGTCTATTCCAATTGTTGTTACTTTTCATTTATGCAGGACTGAGTTATTAAAATAAAACTTTATATTTGTATAGCATTTGGAATAAACAGGGTAAAACATTGATTTATTTTATCACAGCAATCCTATGCAAAGAAAATTTAACTTTTTGTTTTTTGTGCCTCATTTTTATTTGCTTTATATATAGTCTTTGGACTTGAATTGAATTCATCAGCAATTTTATTGAGCACATATTGTGATACCAGAACTGTGAGCACGAAAAAATCCCTATTCTTCCTTAATGTAGTTTTTGTGTCCAGCAAGAAAAACAGTGAAGGAATAAATGCAATTATGATTTTCACTATAGTAAGAAAATTAGAGTATGGTATGGAAAAATTGGCAAAGGATTGCATCTGATTTAGTGAGTTGAGGAAGCCTTTTCAGAGAAAGGATAAGTAGGAGTTTGCCAAACAAAGTAGAACTGGTAAGCAGTAGGAAAAGGGAAAAGAACCTTCAAGGCAGAGTTTGCAGAAAATGAGAAAGCACTGATGTCAGAGAACTTGGGATGATCAAGATATTGGAAGAAGGTCAGTCTTTCTGGAACTTAAGAGTGTGAGAAAGAAAGTGACAAGTGATATGAAGTGAAACTTGAGAAGTAAGGAGAATTCATTTATCTTCTAGGTCAGTTAAGGATTCTAGATCTGAACCCAAGTTCAGTGACAAGTCATTGATGCAGAGGTATGACATGAACAGATTTGGGGTGCAGGCAGACCAGTAAAGCTGGAGAATGATTTGGAAAAAGGGACAGAAGTGGATGTGGGGAGGAAAGATAAGAAGCTACTTCAGTAGTTTTTGTGAAAGATGATTTTTACTTAGATTAGTGTAATGATAATAGGTATGGAGTGAAACTGAAAAGTTTAAAGGGCCACCCCACCAAGAATGGAAGAGCCAGTCTGTGTCTATAGATCTCTGATGTATCTACTATGTTGTACTAAACAAAATGCCTGTTTTAAATAGTAGAGTAAGAGTCAGAGAAAAATGAAACAAAAACGAAACCTGAAATTAGTATCCATGTCATGAACATATATGATTTCATGGGATAGTTATAAGGATAATAGAGATAAAAATACTTAATTGATTGCATATTACTCAATTTATAGTGATTTAGGTTTGTCCTTTACCTCAGTGTGTATGTCCATAGAGCAATCTTAGACAAATGTGTATTCACTAGCTAATGTCTCTCTTTTCCCCCAGATGTCAGTTCATTTTTTCATTTGTCCATTTTCTTATTCATTCATTCCATTAAAAAAAATATATTGAAGACCTACTACTCTCTGTTCATTTACTCATCTCAGTCTTTAGTACTACATTTGGTTATTATACCTTGTGCAGACCTTTGATGATTATAGGTACTGGATGGGTCACATCTCTTTTTTTCATCAGCCACATGACCATTTTAAGTCGATAGGGAATCACTATTTCTTCCCAAGTGGCCCATCAATTAGGATATAGCCATTGATAAAAATCCTGCAGCCCGACTGCACGTTTCTTCATGTCATATTATCTGCATTTTCTACTGCTGCTCCTAGTCTTTTTCAGGCTCAGTATCCCAATTTCATGAAACAGTTGGTCATTTCAATCACAAGTACCACTAAGTCTTCAAGGAAAGCACTTGTTTAACTGAATTAATTGTTTTTTTAAATGGTGAATCATTTCAGTCAGTAGAAAAGTAATTCACCTATTACAGACCTATTATTATAGCCAAGATAACCAGCAGTTGTAGCAAATCCTTAATCTGAGTGGTTTACATACAAGAACAGTTTATTTCTTGTAATCGTAAAGTCCAGTTGGCAGTGGATCTGGAAGTGGAGGACTTTCTGCTTCATTCATGGACCTAGGCTGATGGAGTCAACATGTGGCTCACAAGGATGCCCTAGTCTTAACATCTAGTGGCAAAGGGAAAAAAAATAAATATGAATGATCGAACAATAGGTTTTTATGGGTCAAGTCTAGGAGGACTTCATCATTCCTCCCCATGATTCATTGACTAGAACTTTGATACATGACGATTCTTAACTGGGGAGGCTGGTGAATGTAGTTTGTATGTTTGTATGTTTGCCAAAGAGAAAGGATAACCTGATTTAGATGATCTCTGCTCACCTAGCTAGACTTTCCTAACATAACCTGCTCTTTGATTCAGATAAGGGGAGGGGCAGGGAGGTTCTAGAGAGCTGAAGGAGTCTCCTCTGTGCTTTTCTAAGTGACTGTGGTTACCTGCTGGGCTTTAGAGTACGAAATATGTACATTCTGAATCCCTGATATATCTGACAATTGATATTACTCTGTTCTCACAGGGAGATAAATGCTCGGCTTGATGCTGTATCTGAAGTTCTCCATTCAGAATCCAGTGTGTTTGGTCTGATAGAAAAGCATCTATATAAATTACCTGACTTAGAGCGAGGACTCTGTAGCATTTACCACAAAAAAGTAAGTGACATAAATCAAATCTATGAAAACTAAGAATGTTCCTCAGCAAGACGACACAAAGTATTAAAGGAAAACAACTCAGAGCTTTATCATTAGTTATTTTATTTTGTAAAATTTTGCATGTAACATAAAAGAATCCTCATAAATTTTCATTGCACAAGTTAAGATTTGCTTATTTTAACTGCACCAACACATAGAATCCCTTATATTAGGGTACAGGATATTCGCATGTTTCGTCCTCAAAATATGAACCATCATTAAAATAGAAAATTTACTTAGACTAGCTACTTTTATAGAGTATTTGTTGTGGTCTTAATATATAAAGTTTGGATATTGAAGGTAAGTAAAAAGCATTATTTTGATTCTGTTACTTAAACAGTACTGGGGATTCTACGTTTGTGGACATAATCTCCTTTATTTTCAAAATATTGACTAAAATTAAAAAATTAATTAGTTGTATTTATAATTCTTAGTAAAAATGTTTTTATCATTTTTTTATGTGTTGCAGAAAACATTTATGTTAGACCCTTTGTTTCTTGTAAAAAATTTCTCCCTTCTTTGATATTTGTATCTCATAAGCTTTGTGTATCATAACAATTTTTTAAACTCTGGACAAAATAGAATTCTTCCTTTTAAATTGAGATATAATTGACATACATTAGACCATTTGTTTCATATATAAATTTCATGAGTATATAAAATTTCCCATCAGTAAGAAGGTAATGGTAAACATAGTATCTTCTCAAGCTTTTGCAAGAAAAAAAATTTAATACATGTGAATTTTAGTCATATTTTGAAAAAATGGATATACATATATTTGCTACACTGCAACAGTTTGTTTATCTTAACTAATATGATGCTGAGAGAAAGTTAATATTTAAGATAGGATCTTGACTGTGCTTTTATCAGCAATACTTTTGGACACTACCATTTTTGATCTAGCAATTTTGACTACCTTTATTTTTTCCCTTGTTGTCCTACATTAGCAGATCTTCCCCTGAATGTAAATCCTTGCAAATTTAGTAATTTTGTTTTAGAATAAATTTTATATACCCAAATTTTACTTGTGATCAATTTTTCATTAATGTTTTCTTTTTTTAAGGCATTTTTCCCCATAAATCTTTGCTAGAGTAGTGAGTACTATTAAGAGAACACTTTTGGTGCCCTAGATAACTTACATAACTTACATATGTTTTTACTTGGGTGTACTCTATTGTTTTGTTGGCCATAGTAAAGGCTGTGCTTATAGTTAAAAGTTCTGTGGTTAACTTTTTTAAAGTTACATTGTGGATGTCACACATTAACCACTTGTTATTTTGTATTTTGGGCCCATTTGTAAGAAGATGATACACATAGTGTCTGCTTAGTCTCAAGAGTTTTTATAAGAAACAGGGGCTTTTAATGTATGTGAGTGACTTCTACAGTAAGTGAAACAATATAAAAAAGTTTATTTATTAATTAATGCATATTGCCCTTTATCAAGTAACAGATCTCCAAGCATGTTGTCTTCACAACTTGAAACAATGTGTTGACAGATGTCAAAGAGTTTTGTTTTTCTCAGAAGAAATTAGGAGCAAAGCTGAAGAATTACTTACTGATTAATTATAATCAAAAGAGCTGAGTCAAAATATCCACGGCATGGAGATGGCGGCATTATACCATGCTGCCATGCTTACTTTCTTTAAACTTTACTTTGATGTTTGTATTTCATAAGCTTTGTGTTTTATAGAAATTTTTAAAACTCTGGTCAAAATATAATTATTTTTTTAAAAATCGAGATATAATTGATATATTAGTATCACTGTAAAACATGATTTCATATTTTTGAAATGGTCACCATAATTAGTCTAGTTAACAACCATCAACAGACATAATTACAAAGGTTGTTTCTTCTCTTGTGATGAGAACTGTCAAGATCTGCACTCTTCAGCAACTTTCAAATATGCAGTGCAGTGTTATTGACTAGTCATCATATTGTACATTACTCTCAGGACTTATATTTAACTGGAAGTTGGTAGTACTGTTTGACCTCTCACTTTGTATCCCTGCAAACACCTGTCTGTTCTCTGTATCTATGAGTTTAGGGTGGCAGGGGTGTTGTTGCTGCTGTTGACTTAGGTTTCATGTGTGAGATTACACAAGTTAGGATCTGATCATTTTAAAAGTAACCAATACGCAGAGCAAGAATGACTTATTTAAGAGTTCAGAATATACTAAAGGAACTTATGACTTACTCAGAAGCTATTTCAATTGCTGTTTTAATGATTACACAAAAAGATTGTGAAAAGTGAAGATTAAAAGTGATCTGGTAACAGACCAATTTTAGAAAGTCTAAATGCATTAAACCTGATTTTTATGGATAAGTTAGCTGGAATTTGGAGCAAACCATCAAACACATATCTGTTCTTTATTATTACATTACTCTAAATAAGCTTCTGTATGCACCAACTGATGAGGGGTATCCTGGGAACAAACTGTTCCAATTATATGAAATGCGTAAAATGGTAAGACTCATTGGATGTTATAGAAGTGCTAATCCTAGGCCATATGGCTGTGTGGCAAGTGCCATGGAATAGGCACAAATTAAGAATTTTTATGATGATAGTGATAGAGGATAGCAAGTGGGCCAGTCCTGAAGTAAAATAAATCTTTCTTTTCATAGTAAAAATTCAAATTCAAATCTCAGAAAATAGTGCTAGTCACAGGAATGCCTGTTAACTTTGCTGAAGAACTATTTTGTAAGGAAGTGATAGATACTGCTGAGGTCGGTGAATACTTTTAAAGGATAATACAATTTAAGAAATGTTAAGAGTGTTTCCATACTTTTTATATGAGACTAGTTTCTTAGCATACTGCTAAAAACTCAAAGCTGTAGTTTCATTATGAAGCTTAGGCTGCAGCTCTCTCAGGTTCATGAGGACCTGCCTCTGCTCTTGTGGGTTTGTTCCAGAACTCTTCCACAGAGAAGTTTGCTGCCTGAAATGGGGCTAAGTATGAGTGACTCAAAGAGCAACTTCTTTATCTTCAGCTCTTTTTGCATTTCTACTGAGTAATTTTGCTTAGGAAACTTGAGAGCAGCCTGCCTTGGGAACATACTACTTGGTTGCAAAGCACTTGTGGGTTTTACACTGCTTCTGTGGTTAAAACTTGAACTTTACACATGTCTGAGCATGAGAATCAGTCCCTTTCTTGCCTCTCTGTTAGCAAGTTTCTCCTTTCTTTTTCCTGCTGGCTAATAATGATCAAGGATGACAACTGATAAATATGTTTAAAAAAGAGAGAGAGAGATTTATTTATTGACCAAGTAAGGAAAAGGGAGCTCACGCTCTAAAGTTCTCATCTGGGAGTAAGGAGAAAGGAGATTATGTGGGTTTGAAAGGAAAAGGGAGATTCAAGGGTAGCACTTTAGGTCTCTGAAGGCTATACGATTATGGGAGAGGAGCAGCGATTTCCAGGAATTATAAGTATCTCCCTTTCTTGACCAAATTAGGGGAGGATCTTTCTGATTTAGGGTTAGATTGGAACCAAGATGGTTGGGGGGGCAATGGGCAAAGTTCCTGTGACTTGTATCTCTTTATAGTCTGGTTCCTTAATCTCATTGGTCACAGTTTTTCTGTTTGTTATTGTTTTTGTGGTCAGGTTACTGTTCTGATATCTGCAAGTTAGTTGAGGTAGTGTGTCAGTTCAACTAATGGCCGTATGTCAGGTGACACATCTAATTATAATAATTGTAGAAAGTTATTATTCGGAAATTATATTCAAGATTTTTTTTTAATTCTTTGCTTTTGATAGAATATAATATTAAGTGACTATTGGCCAATAATCCACTTCCTATACATCTTTCCTGGTATACAATATCTTTTCTGGAGAAGATGTGCTGTATGATAGGAAACAGTTTAAAATTAACTTTTGTTCAGTTGCTTCTAACTTATTTTTCTGTGATAATTTACTTCATTTCTTGTGGTTAGTAATTGACTTTCTAAATACGTTCTTAGCATTAATGTATTTCATATCTACTACTTAATATGTGTACTTGTCATTAACTTAACCCGAAAGCCTTCTGTCATCTCAAGGTATATACTTTTCTTCAAAGAGTCTTATAAGTTTTATTTTCTTGCGCATTCTGACTTGATCTAACTTGAACTGGTTGCCCTCTATCTCTATACAGCTGCATTCCCTTTATTTCCCTTGAATTGAATCTTCTGTTTTTCATATTCCATGTCTTCCTCTTAGTTTATTCCTTCATTTTGGTGGAGTACATCTATAGGAATCACAAGGAAGGGAAACTGGAAGTAAAAGTTTTGTAACATTAATATATGGAAAAAAATTTTCATGCTATTACTTTTTAAAATGTTAGTATTTTTATTTTTATTTTTTAAAGGAAAGATGCAGACAGGAATAATGGTAGGCAGCCAGTCGAAAAGGAAGAGAGAAGAGGAAGATGCACTTTATTTTATTTAGTTGTTTATCTTGGTTGTTGCCCCAGCCCTGGGACTTGAACCCTGGTCGTTGAGATGTATGCAGTTGTGCTGACTGAAGGCAGTGGAATTATTTGCTAGACCACCAGGGTGCACCTAATTTAGTATTTTTTGAGGTAACTTTGACTTGCAAAATAGTACAAGCCCATGTTTGCTGTGTCATGTTTCCTCAAATATATGAAAACACTCCCTGTCCGCTGCCAAATTATCAAAAGTTCTTTACCATTGTCCTTTGACCCCACCATCCTTCCATCACCACACTCCATTCTCCAGTAGTAACCTCAATTCTATTGTTAATGTCCAAGGGTTAGTTTTTGTTTAGTATGTTCCTTTGCTTTGTTTCTTTATATTTCACATGTGAGTGAGTGAGATCATCTGGTATTTGTCTTTCTCCTGACATATTTAACTTAGCATAGTTCTGTCTGTGTTGTCTGAAATGACAGGGTTTCATATTTTTTAGAGCTGTGTAGTGTCACAGCTCTAAAAAATGGAATATAATAGTATTCCATTACAAATGTATACCATATATTTTTTTATTCACTCATCTGACGATGGGTCTTAGGTAGTTTCCAGTTCTTGAATATTGTAAATAACTATAACAAACATGGAAGTGCATGTATATCTTTATATTAGTGTTTTTATGTTTTGAGAGTAAATTCCCAGAAGTGGGATGATGGGAGCATATGGAATTGCCATTCTCAGTGTTTTTGAGGAATCTCCATGCTGCTTTCCATAAAGGTTGCACCAATTTATTAACACCCACCAACAGTGTAAAAGTGTACCCTTTTCTCCACATCCTCACCAACATTTGCTGTTTCCAGACTTTTGGATAATAACTAATCTCACAGATGTAAGGTGATGCAGCATTTTAATTTGCATTTCCCTAGTAACAAATGAGAAAGAACATCTTTTCATATGACTGTTGGTCATCTTTATGTCCTCTTGGGAGAAAATATCTATTCAGTTCTTCTGCCTGTTTTTTGATTGGGTTGTTTGATTTTCTGTTGTTGAGTTTTATGCATTCTTGATATATTTTGAATATTAAACCCTAGTCAGATGTGCGGTGTGCAAATATCTCCTAGTTGGTTGTCTTTTTTTAGTGATGGTTTATTTTGCTGTGAAGACACTTTTTAGTTTGTGGTGTTCCATTTGCTCATTTTTGTTTTGTTTCATTGCCATTGGAGTTAAATCTCCAAAGACCTCACAAAGGCTGATGCCATGGAATGATTTGCTTATGTTACAGAGTAGTCTAGATTTTTTTTTTTTCAAATGGCTATCTGGTTTTCCCAACATCATTTATTGAAGAGTTTCTTTTCTCCATCGTATGCTATTGATCCCTTTGTCATAAATTAACTGACCATATGTACTGTGTATGTGTGTCTGTTTCTGGTGATTCAGTTCTATTCCATTGATCTGTGTCTCCGTTTTTATCTCTGTATTATACAGTTTTGATCACTATTGCTTTGTTGCATAGCTCAAGATCTGGGTGTGTGGTACCTTCATTTTTTTTTTTAAGGGAAGATACAGGCAAGAATGAAGGCAAGTAGGCCGACAGAGAGAAGAGTAAGAAACATCTTTATTCTATTTTTATTTAGTTGTTCTCACTGTTCCCGTCCCCCACCCCCACCCCAACTCTGGACTTGAGACTTGAACCCAATTCATGTGGGGACTTCTTTGTATTTGATTCATTTTTCTCTGGCTGCTTTTAAGATTCTTTATCTCATATTTTTGACAATTTGATGACAATGCGTCTAGGTGTAGGTCTGTCTGTGTTTCTTTTATTAGGAACTCTTTGAGCTTGCTGAGTCTGGAGACTTGCTTCATTCCTCAGGTTAGGGAAGATCTCTGTTATTATTTCTTCAAATATAGTTTCTGTCCCCTTTTCTCTATCCTTTCCTTCTGGGACCCCTATGATGAGAATGTTATTCCTTTTGATGTTATCCCATAGATTGTGAACACTGTCTTCATTTCTTTTCATTCTTTTCTCTCTTTACTGACCTGCCTGAGTGCATTCCTCTGCCCTATCTTCTAGCTCACTGGTTCCATTGGTGGCATCATCCATCCTAATCTTGAGTCACTCCATCGAGTTATTTAATTCAGCTGTGTTCTTCATTTCTTTGATATCTTATTTCTTTTCTCTTGTTGTTCTTTTTTTCTTCCTCTATTGTGTTCTTGATTTCCATGAGTATATTTATTACTGTTACCCCAAATTCATCCTCAGGTAACTTGCACATGGCTGTCCTATCAGATTTTCCCTTGGGGTTTTAACTGGATGTATCATTTCGCATACATTTCTTTGTGTCTTCATTCTGTTTACCACCATCTCTGTCAGTGGGATTGATTGGGATTTCATTAAACCTGTATACAGCTTTAGATAAGATGACCATATTAACAATGGTAATTCTTCCCAACCATGAATACAGGATATCTTTCGGTTTGTATCTTTCTCTATTTCCTTTAAGAAAGTCTTAATGGTTTTCATTGTATAGATCTTTTATCTCCTTTGTTAAGTATGTTCCATGGTATTTAATTATTTTTGCTTCTGTTCTAAATTATATAGTTCTCTTGATTTCATTCTCTCCTGTTACATTTTTTGCACATAAAATGCAACAGCATGCTCTAACATTTGAGTAGTAGTTTGCTGGATATAAATTTAGGTTGCAAATTAGTTTCCTGCTGAATGTTTTATTACCAATTGTCTTCTAGCTTCTATTACCATTGTTGAATAATCTGAAATATTTCTGATTCCTGATTCTTTGTGTGACTTCTTTTTTCCTCTCTAGAAATTGGATTACTTTTCCTTTGTGCCCAGTGTTCTAAAATTTCATGATGATGTGCCTTAATTTGTGTCTGTTCATCCATTGTTGTGTTCAGTCTGACAGCTTAAATCTGGAAGTCCTGGAAGACTTTCCTGAATTATCTTTTTAATGATTTCTTTCTTTCTGCAATTCTATTATTTGAATTGATTAAATCACCTGAACTGGTTACTTTTTCTTTACCTGTCTTCTAACCCTTTATACTTTTGCTTTATCTGATTGGAAATTTCATCACCTTTATTTTCTACTTTCCCTCCTGAATTTTTCATCCTACTCTCACAGTTTAATTTCCAAGAATTTTTGTTTTCTTTGAATGTTATGTTTTTCAAAAATATAAGATTCCATTCTTGTTTTATTATTTTAGTGTTTTCTGTTTACCTGAGGACACTATCACTTGTGTGCGTGTGTGCGCGTGCACATTTTCTTCTTCTTGTATAGGCTTTCCTTCCTCTAGAGTTTTTTGTTTTGTTTCCTTTGTTTTTAGATAACTTTTTATTGAGGTAATATTGGTTTATAACTCCCTCTAGGCTTTATTGATTCAGTGATTTAGTCTTTGAATTTCATGTTAATTTCATGTTAACATTTCATGTTGTTTATCTAATGTTTTATCATTTTTTAGAGTCAGTTGCTAAATGCTAACAGGAAGGTCCATGTAGCTGAATGTAGCTTGCAAAATATGAGATAAATTGTAAAGTGAATTAGCTGGTCCATTTATTGGGAGAAATCCTGCTGTAATATCTTTTGAATTTTTTCCTTCAACTTGTGAACTCCCCTAGTACTCTGTTAACCTCCTCACTGGCTAATTGTTCTAAGGACTAGATGGCGAGAACTGTGAACCTTTGCATTCAGTTTGCAACTGTTCTCATTTTTCACTGTGCCTGAAACTGGTTCAATATACTGTTGTACTTTCTCAGAGGAATAAAACTTGTCTTTGGTAGGATAGAAGAGTAGTGGTTCCTCAATGACATAGAGAGGAGTAGGGGATTAAAGGATTTTGCTGTTTCTTAAATTATTTTGAAATAATCCTTTTTTTCCTCCCTCACCCCAACTTCCACTTCCGAAGTTAGTGTTACCAGTTCTTGAGTCTTTCAGGATTCTTGGTATGACTCAAATAAGTAAAGTTTTCCTCACGACTAGTTTAGGATTTAAAAATCTTGATTGTTCAAAGTCAGTTATACCTTGTCCATTTGCTTTATATTTAAGATGTTGCTCTTGTCTTTTCTCCTAATTGCTCTTGTGGTTCTCTGTCCTTTCAAATAATTTTGAATCAAATTAGAAATGCAACCTGGTGCACATGTTCAGCATACTGTGTTTATCAGAAGTTCCAATGTAAAAATTATTCATGTTCATATTAAAAAATTACAAAATATAAAATAAAGAGTAAAAAGTCTCCCATTAGCCATACTATCTAGTGGTAACTAGAGTAAGTTACATGTATTCCCTTCTAGAAATTTATGTTTATTTCTATAGAATAATGCTTATAATTTAAAGAATCACAATTGTAAGTTTGCTGTGTAAGTCCATATAATGTTTATAGTATAAACATGTATAAGGTACTTTTAATACATGCTGAAATTATGGAGTTCCATATCAGTCTATATATCAGTATGTACAGATGTCTGCATTTATTAACTGTCTCAGCATTGCATTGTATAATTTTTTTCCTAATGAGATCTCAATTTCTATAGATTTGTTTCTTATTCATCTTTATAATATTTCAAGTAATGTACTATAAATATTCAAATATACTTTTTATCACAACTTATAAGTTAAGTTTTTAGTTAAATTCTTGAAAGTGTAATTGTTTAGTCAAAGGGGATATGCACTTTCTTTTGAAAAGACATACCACATTTTTTCAAAAAGGTCATGCCTCTACTAATAATATACAAAAATATCTCTTTTTAGTAACCTGATTGACTTGTTATAGCTTTAATATTCTGTCAAGTGAAAAATGCTATATAAAATTTAATTTATTTGTCTTAATTATGTGAAGTTAATTTTTTTGGACATTCTTTTTCTATGACCTGCATCTTCAGTTCGCTTATCCATAATTCTTTGGATTATTCATCTTTCCATGTCAATTTATTAGAACTGACTGTACTTGGAAGAATTTTATCTCTTATATATCTTGCAGATATTTTCCCAGAATTTTCCTTTATATTTTTTACTTCTTATTTCTTACTGTATTTTTGCTATATAGTCAGTGTATTTTAAAATGAAAAAATACTGAATGTATTGCCTTTGCTATGCTGGACTCAAAATACCTTCTTTATAGATTGAAAATATTATTTTATAAAATGTTTAAGCTATTGATGTAACATTTAGAATATATCAACTTTTTTTAACAAACTAGTTTATAGAATAAATTTAAAGCATTTAAAATTCTGTTTCTAAATTTGAAAGATCAATAAACTTCATTTTAATTTGTTTTTATGCTATTTAGGTAAAAAAAATTTTTCTCTTTTCAGTGTTCTACCCAAGAATTCTTCTTGATTGTCAAAAGCCTGTATAACCTAAAATCAGAATTTCAAGCATTAATACCTGCTGTTAATTCTCACGTTCAGTCAGACTTGCTCCTGACATTTATTTTAGAAATTCCTGAACTCCTCATTTCAGTGGAGCATTACTTAAAGATACTTAATGAACAAGCTGCCAAGTAAGTAGTCATCCCTTACTTCTTCCTTTCCAGCAGTAAAAATCATCTAGCACATTTGCCATTTGATTTGTGGAATCTTAAGCTTCAGTTAGCAGTAGTGTTAGAAGTTGCGTGTGAAATTAGAAATGTGAATGGATACTAAACATTAGCTGGAAGTAACACTTTGCTGTCTAAAATTTAAGTCAGTTCATCTCTAGGACAGCTTTACTGCTTCACAGGTATTAGATAAGAAAGGATAATGTCCATACAGAGAAAATGGCTGTAGTTTATTAATCTAAAACAGTTTATTAATCTAAAAATCTAAACACAGGTGTCAGATGGCATCTGGTATTCATCTGTTAGCTATTCAGGGATGGCTTACCTTATATTTAGAAATTACAGAAGCAAAGCTGTCCTTTAAAATGTCGTCTTTTGCAATTCATCCCATGAAGAATTCTATATAAAAGAAAGAGTGTATGACAGTATTTACATTTGTGTTTATTTTCTGAAAAGGCAAACAATAAATATTTAGCTTTACTTCTGATTTCACCATGGAATTCATGAACTTGCAAAATAAAAGACCATAATAGGGTAATTTGGTCTATCCTCAAAGAAATTTAGACACGTAAATATTTAATAGCAGAATTAGAATTAGAATTCTGTTTTCCTGACTTCCAACCTTTTGGTTTTCATCAAACTATGAAAAATGATTGGTAAAAATAATTTGCTATGTATTTTTTTCACTTTGTAGAATTGGGGATAAAATGGAATTATTCAAAGATCTTTCTGTCTTCCCTTTAATAAAAAAGAGGAAAGATGAAATTCAAGAAGTTACTGAGAAGATCCAAATGCATTTGCAAGAAATACGAAAAATACTAAAAAATCCTTCAGCCCAATATGTGACAGTATCAGGACAGGAGGTAATGTCAAACATACTTTTATTTTCCATTAGTTTTCTTTGAGGAGAAAAGCTCTTTTAAATACAAATTAAAAACTGAGGATAGGTTGACCTTTTTTTTTTTCAGATTTTCTATTTTATTCGTTGGAAATAAGTTATAGTACTTGTGTTGGTAAGAATTATTTTAATATTTTTACTTTAGTCTCTTCTTGGTAAAATCATGCAGCTTAATGTTATATGTGGCTTAATTTTTTCTGTTGAAATTATATTTTAAAAAGCCTTGAGTATTATGAAGTATTATGAATATTTTCTAACAAAATCACTTATCCTAAATCCAGGAGAGAGGCAGTGGTTAAATGTCAGGTTTTAAGTTTGCTATTAATAATTGAATGAGAACCAGGAAGAAATATGCTTTTAAAATATGGTTTACCAGTCTTTAATAAAATATAAAGAGTCCAAAAAGGGAATTTGAGAAATTCTCCTTTGTTAAAATGGCATATTAGAAATTTGTAAATAATTTCTATAGGATTAACATTTTACTCATGCTTTTTCAAAAATAATTATTTTCCAAGTGGAGAAGAGCTCAATTTCAAATCAAAATTTTAAATATTTACATTGATTTATATATTTATCCAGAAGATTATTGTTTTGTTTGATTATTTGAAATAAACTACTGGAAATAATAATCTTTATTAAAATGTTTACTGATCTTTTGTCATTTAATGGACCTTTGGTTAAACCATCCTATTTCTGGACTAAAATTGTTAAGATGTTATGCTCAGATATTTTACAGTTCATTCCACACAGAACTATATATAACAGAAAACTGATTTGACAGTATTTATACTTAGTCCCTGCCATTCCAATAGGCAAATGCCAAATATTTCATTGTACCTCCTGGTTTTATTATCTAGTCATGATCTTGCAAAGTGCCAAGTGACATTTGCACCACTATTCTGGCTACTAGTTGCAAGTGAGACAGTCAGAATTGCTTAATAACATTAATAAAAGATGTGTTTTAGAAAAGTGGTTACCTGGTATTACAGTGTGGAAAGCTGATTGCAAGTGTCAGTTCTACCATTTGTATGACCGTGATCATGAAGCATAACCTGTGTTATGAGACTGCTATGGACACAAAAATATAGATGTATAAGAAAATAACTGAAGCAGAAACTTACATAGCATCACATCGTTCATTGCGTCTATGATGATCTCTATTGTGTTTCATGTATATAGAGTATTATATTTTAACATTCAATCAAATATTGAATGAATATGGGTGATATTTAGATTTGAGGAGTATTGAGACCTAATTCTTTTTTATTTTTAAAGGAAAGGTATGGGCAGTAGTGAAGGTGAGCAGAGGCAGACAGGCAGGAAGAGAAAGGAGGAAGAAGCATTTTAATTTATTTTATTTAGTTGTTGCTCTTGGTTGTTTCTCACCTGGGTCCTTGGGATATGTATAGACTGCACCCTACTGGAGGTGGCATACCCAATCACTATTCCACCAGGGCAGGCCAAAGTATCATTATTCTTAAGGAAAAAGAAGCATTAGGAAAACCTTTAGAAAAAGATCATTCATTTGCAGCATGCAGCATTTCCAAATATCTGCTCAGTGTGTTTAAGGTGTAGAAAATTCTCTTATTGCTTATTTCTGAATAATAAGTTCTTGAAAATTATTGAGACTGAAAAAACAAGAGTGTGAATAGGTTAATTGTGGTCTTAGAGAAAACAGAAATCAGTTTTTGGAGTGAGTTAAGAATTCAAGAATAGAAAAGTAAAAGGAAAGAATTTCTGCAAACCTAGCAATGATGCCTGACCAAAGATACCCCAAAGTCCAGTTTGAATAACGGTATCTGATGTTTAACCGAGGCAGAACCACATCCCAGCAGAGCATGCAAGATTGCTAGAATGAACAAATTAAGGCAGAAATCTTGAATCAACTCCTAAGAAACAAAGGAACTGTGGAGCAGGGAAAGTTGCTATGAGAACTTTTTAAGATTTCTGAAATGTATGTTAATTTCCAATTTTAGTTTCCTTCTCTTTAGCAGTAAAATTCTCAAAAGTCCTATTTGCTCATTCTTACAATATAAAAGGAAATAGAGGGAAATTTCCTATCTCATAGTCAGTGATGAAGAGGAAAAATAAAACCTCACTGATGATATTTCTGAGGCGAACACAGACTGAAAACATGACACATGGGACCTAATTACCTATATGAGGAAGTGACCTCAGGAGGCACAAGCAAGTGGTTTTCTGACTCTGTTTTCCATCTCGTTTTGGCTCTGTTTATGGCTTACTTGAGGAACCGTGATACTTGAAGTGGATCCTTCATAGTTCAAACTGTTCCCAAGGTGTACCAATGGGCTATAACTACCAGCAATTTGTAATATGTATAAAGCACAGATTTGAACTCAGTGCTGCAGTGCTGCAGTGTTTTTTGGTTTACTTAAGTAAACCAGCCTCACTGGCTGTCCTGTATCCTCACTGAAGTATTTTTTGTTGCTTTTCAGAATTTCAGCTCTCCCTGGGGCACCATAGCCTCTGTGGAGCTCTGTGTTAGTCATTATGGATCTAGATGTGTTATTTCCAAGTATTAGTGACCCAGTGTGGTCCAGAATTTTACTGTTTGCATACTTCTTCACAGAATTAATTTTAAAAAGAACCAATAGGTTTTCTCATAGAACATTTAAAAATAATATTTGGGCAGTTTTTTTTAAATCAGAGTTTTAAGGTGATTTTATGTTTTACATCAATATTATTTATTTTGTGAGTTTTTCTCCTTTCTCTAGCTAAAGGGACTTCTTAAAGTCTTTCACTCTTTGGGCATACCATATTTATAATTTTATTGGTTCCTTAGTATATAAGAGAACATCATTAGTTTTAAACTTTTTGCTAAGAATGAAAATACTTAAAACTAATCATTAATTTTTTGCAATGTGTATAAAAACTATGCTGTTTCTGTTATTGGAAAAATAAATTCAAGATCCAGGGTGATAATAATATGCATATTATAAATATCTTAACTTTTATGAAACTTTATAAATACAAAAAGTTCCTGTAGCCATCTCAAAATTCTGCTCAAATAAGTATATTTATGTTTTTTATTTAAATAAAACATTGAATTTCATTATAGTAAAACAGGATTGTGAGCAGGAGTAAGATTTCATATATATTATAATTAAAACTAAAAATGAAAGGTGTGATAAGAGAAATTGATTTCACTTGCTTCTTTGCTGACAGAAAAACATGCTTATAGAGCATACTTGGAGCTATAAAGATTTGGCTATATAAGTGAAAACTTAAAGAAAACATATGATAAGAATTATTTTCCTTCCTTAATAGTTGAGGAAGTCAGTGATTTCTTTATGAAAATATTTGTAGAGGACTAAGTTTTCTTGAATAAAAACTATTATAAATTCTCTTCTGTTCAGAATAGAAGAAGGACCATATCTCACATTGGTTTAACATCTAATAATTGGGTATTAAAATTTTATGTTCTTAAAAGGTCAGTCTATTGAGTTGTAGAATTTTAAGATAACAGATACTAATAAGGAGGCCATTAATGAGCACTCATACAGTGTGCACCTTGCAGTATTAGAAACATTAAGGTAGACTAAGTTATATCCTTTATTAGAAATATTTTACTCAATACAATTGTTCTTTATCCTTACTGTTGAAACCCTAATTTATGATACTTGGTTGTATAGACATGTATACAAACTCCCAAGAACAATACTGAATTTATTTTGAATATTTAGACTAATATTTAGTAAATTATTATAATAAAATTTTGAAGAAACCTTAAAATATGATGGTTAATCATCTAAATATCTGTCTTTTATTTGTATTTATTGTAGTTTATGATTGAAATAAAGAATTCTGCTATATCTTGTATACCAACTGATTGGGTTAAGGTTGGAAGGTAGGTTTGAAAATAATTTTTTTCTTATTAAGTAGAATTATAATGATGTCTGTAATCCTATATGATACTAGACTGATTAAAACCACATCTTTGACATTAATTGTAATTCTTCCCCTTCATTTTTTTTGGGAACTTTTAACCAACCACAGAATATTTTTAACTATTTTTATCATTGATTTTAAAGCAGTTTTTCCAAAGGTATCTTACTTGTATATACTTGTTTTTTAGTTTTGTAAAATACTGTTTTATCTTATACCTCAGAATACACTTTAAACACATAAAAAAAAAAAGTTGAGGAACCTCTTCAATTACAAGATTAATTTGGTTGCTTGAACTTCTTGATGAATGCTTTATCTGACATTTTTTTTAAGGAACTGAAATTTCATTTTCTACGTCACTGAGTTCTGCAATTTTTTTTTTTTTTTTTACTTTTAATGCTTTTCATAACACATTTAAAATAGTTCTTTACATTTTTTATCATGAATTGATGAAATTGAATTAATCAAAACCAAAATTAAATAAATACATTGAGAGACTACCTTTTCTTCTGTGTTAGACATTAGTGGAATGGGGTCTCATTTAAAATATGGTATTAAGGATATGTATATATATATATATATATATATATATGCATGTATATGTAAACATACACTAGTTTAAGTAGAAAACCTTTGTGGATTGTTACTGCTGTTATTAATATATATGCATGAACTTGAGATGAAAATATTACATTTGCCTAACAATGTAGAAGAGGGATTGGTAGCTGGTGATGGTATGAAGGAACTCTGTTCTGTGTTAAGGGTGGAAGAAAATTTTAGCATGATGCATGAATTTTTTTTTGAAATAAAAATGAAAACCATTTGTTATCCATTGCCTTTATCAAAGGACCCTGAAGGCACAGTCATGGATTTCTTTAGTTCTAATGCCATCTTTTTTTTTTTTTTTTTTTTTTTTTTTACCTCATGCTGCTAGAAGCTGTTATTTAGATTTGAGTAGTGTTGATTTTAGGGGATGTAGTTTTCTCTATTTACAAACATTCTTTTATCTGTGTTTGTGCTGTGTAACAGGAAATATGCTTTATGAAGAAAAATTACTAAAAATCATGTTAGTTTATCTAGAACAATAACTGCAGAGTCTCGCTAAGTGAGTTCTGTTGGAAGAGAAAACTATAATAAATGCAATCAAGATGACATAATTTAAAGGGAACAAGTAAAGCATAAATCAGTGCTAGCATCTTTTGACTATTCAGTGGTATAAATTAAATGAATAAGTTAGATAGTTTGGGGAAGATTCATTGTAATTTTTTATGTGCCGTTTGACCATTGGATCCTTAACAGAATAGGGTGGAATATCATTAGTCAGATGTTGAATATGAAAGGCCCACCCCTCATCTAGTAACTTGCCTATTAAAGATAATTGCGACAGTATAATACAGGAATGAGAGAGCAAACAAAGTTTAGAGTATACTCGTTATCACCTGCCTATCATTCAATTCTGACTTTTTCTTTTTGAAGCCCTCATCATAGTAATAACTTAACAGTGGTAAACCACCATCGCCACCACCACAGAACAACTCCTAGTGTTGAGCACTGCTGATAGAGTACCTCTGAAGTAGATATTGTTATCGTCCACATTTTGTAGATGACAAGTATGATATCTAGAGTTATATTTGTCCAAAGTGACAGCGCTAGCAAGTAGATGACAGAGTTTTAGTGTTGGCCAAGATTCTCTGTCTGGTACCTATGACATCCCCAATTGTGCTTTACAGCTTCTTAATGAAGGGGCAGAGATTGTAGCAAACCCAGAAGAGGAACACATGGTATTTCTTCTCATCCACAACCACTCTGAATCTATAATTAGATCATGAAAAACACCTCTTTGCCTCCTTAATTAAAACACTGCTATTCTTTGTAATTCTTCATATTTTTCTTTCTTTATTGAAATACTTCTATCATACAGAAGAGTATAAAATAAAGAATATGACCTTCACCAATATATCTACCTCCTGATTTTGTTCAGACTTATTTTTTCCATATTTCTTTCTGATATTTTTTTTAAAGCATTTTAATTTAGTGTAATTTAAAGAAAAAATTTCCTGCTTATGAAGTAAGAATGCTGAACTTTGATGTTACCATATGGCTAATTTCTAATGCATTTTAAAAGCTTCCTGAACAAAGTCCTATGAACTCCAGGTGCTTTATTTACAACAAAGATATTTGGAATCAGTAGAGTTCAGGACCATAGTTAAAGAATGTTCTCTATTTACAGCTACCTATTTTCAAGGTTCATCAGAAAAAAATAAATAATTTTTGAAGAGATGGTATTACTGATTTCTTAGTAACCTTGATTTCCTATTTATGTTTTTCCCCTTCTTGTAGCACAAAAGCTGTGAGCCGCTTTCATTCTCCTTTTATTGTAGAAAATTACAGGCATCTGAATCAGCTCCGGGAGCAGCTAGTCCTTGACTGCAATGCTGAATGGCTTCGTTTTTTAGAGTGAGTTTACAATGAAAAATATAATCTGACTTTTTGCTATGAGAAATAGACCGGAAAATCTTTCCATCAAAAAGAAAAGTAGAGATTACTGCTTTTGACCTATCATAAAATAGTTGAGTACATGTGTTCTCTGATTTTATTTTTTAATCCATTGAAATGTAAGCTCATTTTAATCTCTGGTGAGAGGCAAAATGTACTTTATTTTCACTGTACTAACATTTTGTTGCTAAGGATGTTTAATAGAGTCATTTTTTGAAATTCCACCTTGGACTTTGTTTAGTTTACTTACAGAAGAAATATTTTCAGAGTTGGTCAAGTATGGGTTAGTTTTGTTTTTATTATCCCAATTTCATTTAGAGTTTTTTTTTAACATTCTTTATTTTTTGACAAGACTTATTTTGAAAAAGTTTGCTCTCCATAGGAAAGCTAATGACCGTCTACATACTCTTCACCTACATTTATCAAGTGTTAACATTTGCCACATTAGTTCTTATCTCATATGTTTTTTCTTTCCCTAAACTATTTGAAAGTAAGTTTTCCACATACCACTTCACCCCCTGTAACTTAAGCATTCATCTTCTAAAAATTTGGACATTCTGCTGTGCAATCTTAACACCATTATCACACCTAAGGAAAATTAATATTAATTTACAGGTATATTGGATTTCCTTTGTGACTCCTCCTATTTTTAAATGAAAAAGCTAATCAAATTTCACACATCATATTTGGTTATTTTGTTTCTTTAATAGTTTTCCACCTATTTTTCCCTTCTAACCTGAAATTTTTGCGGGGGGAGCCCTTGCTATTGTTTCAAAGAACATGTCAATTCTGGATTTATTCATAATCATGCATTTATATTGATGAGTGTAAGTCATTGGTGGCTGGTAAATGATTAACAGCCAGATCTCTGGAAGAGTAGGAATGTCTGTGGTGTTTGCTGGTTTCTATAGGATGGATACTGTCATAATTAACTTAAAACTGTTCCCGGAATTGAGTTGGAAAGAGATGTGCAGAATTGACTTTCTGTTGAATCCTCTGACTGAGTCCATAGGAGCTGGTACCAGATCAACACTTATCTGCATCCTTTGTATATATTAGTTCATAATTCCTCACAAGAGCCCTGTAAGGTTAGGTATTATTACCATCCCTAATTTACAAATGAATAAAGTCAGAGGCAGAAATAAGAAGTAAGTTAACCACAATAAAGGTAAGATTGGAGACCAGACCAACCCAGGATGTCTGGCAGGAGAGTGTTTTATTTCCTTTATGCATCAGGCTGTAATATCTGCCAAAATTAAATTCATAGGCATCTCTCTAAACAGCTGTCTTTATTAGTCTTTTTCTTTGAAAACTTAAGCAGTAAATATTCATTGAGGTCCTTCAGGGAGCTTTATTCCATTTTTAAACTAGTCAATCTGACAATTGAAAAATAAACAAAAAAGGTAGTGTGAGAGTTTTCTTTTTCTTTTCATTTCTTTTTTTTTATAAAGGTAGAGTAAGTTGTCGCCATCTCTTTTTGCTGCGGGGAATCTTGAATTCTATAAGATTCAGAATATTAAATCTAGGAATACAAATTTGCTTTTTTTCAGTTTCTTATTTACTTTTCATTTCCCATTTTAAAGAGTTTTCAGGGCCCTTGAATCTCTCAGGTCTTCTTGCTCTTTCATTAGCTAGAGTAAGATTACCCCATTCAAGCTTTGGGGTCCACATTCTAGGGTCCTGGGATTTGGTGAGGTAAATCAATATTCAGTGTTTATAGTACATGTGATTTTGTAGATCTGTGTTCTCATTATTCTAAAGTTCAGATCTTCCAGGCTAAAAACTGACATTATCCTATATTCTCTCTCCCTTTTTATTCCTGTATCTATTATCAAATTCCTGTTTCTCTCTTTTCTCTTTTTAAAGTCTCTTTGATTTTCACCTTCTCATGTCTCTTCTATCACCTTTCTGTTACCTAATGCTATTCCTTTTGTATCAGCCCTCTACCTGGACCCTTCTATCAAATTAACCCTGGTGAATTCTGCTTTCATCATGCCACCTATTTACTGTAGTTGAGTTTGTAAGAATAAACATTAAATATAGCATTGTAGAAGAATATATCTATGATATATTGCTAAATAAAATCATGCAAAGTAGTATTAAAGTTAGATGCAGTATTTTATGCGTAAATTAACATACATGAACAACATATAAATATTTCTAAAGATTATATTAAATTGCCTATGCTTATTTTATTATTACTATGCTTCTTGGATTCTTTGTACATCTTTGAAGAAATGTCTATATATTTATAAATGACATATATGTCGGCATATACATGCATGTATAGTCTCAAATGCTGTTTCTAGAAAGATTCATGGAGATTTTTAATTTACTTTGCAAATGCATGATTTCAAAAGTTTCTATATTACTTTTAAAATAAAAAAGATATTGAAGTTTTTGTTTATCAATAGACTATTAGCCAAAATTTAGCTAGAACATTTGAAGCTTTAGCCTCCACTTGAGAATAGTATTAATTGTTATGTACACTATTTATTGAGGTGCCAGATGGTATGAGTATGATGTTATTTAAAAAATAATTAACCTCAGTGACCCTTATATCAGAGGATAGATACCAACTATACAACTGTATTTGTTTCTTACTGAGCTGCAAACTGCTGTGCATTAGTCATAATTACTTTTGATCAAAATATTGCAAAAAATGAAGCTGTAAAATCTCCATGAATGGAACCCTCTTTAAAAAAATGTGTCTGTTTTTGTGTTCTAGAAGAGGAGCTATGAGTTTTGAATAGTCCTCTCATTTGAAAATTCTTTAAAAGTTAGTTTATAATGTAATGAACTTTCTCTGCCTGTCATGATAGCTTTAAAACTTAAGTGCCTTAATCACCCATGCCACCCATGGACCCAGCAATAACTTTTGGTCAAAGATTAAATTACAGTGTTTTGGTTCATCCTTACATTGGTTGGTGGCTTAGTGATAAAGTCGCATGTTTTTCTAACATAAGCCCAGTTTATCAGATTAGTTGAATTGTCCATTTTTAAGCTTCTCATTTTTCTGAGTGTGGATAATCACTTTGAAATTGGGCAAAAAATAGCAAATGGACATAGACTAAGTAGTAAAACAAGGCTTTGTAAGTCATGATGGTATTTAAGGTCTATGGTATTCACATGTCTTACTTATAGAATTATGTGAGACAGAACGTTTTATCTATATCAAAATAATTGCCTTATTCTTCCATCTTACTTTTTTAAACTGAAATTGTATCCTTTGAAAGCTATGTCACTCATTTCAATCCCAGAAATTAGAAATTATCAGGGACATTTGCCTTCAACCTAAATTTGCTGGGTAATAAATTAGGGGCATGGTGGCCTGGATGAAACTGAGAGGGAAAGAGTGATGAGAGTAAGAGAAGAATTATTTTATAGTGCCAAAGATACTCTGACATTCATATACAAAAACACAAGAGCAGAAACTTAAATGTTACTGTTCTGTGACAGAAGCAAGATTGCCAAGATGTTAAGACCAGATGGGTCACTAATTATAACAGGGACGACATAGACTACAATCCAAGGGGTGAATGATTGGTCAGATCTAAAATTATAACCAGATCAGGAATATCCAGATGTGATCACTGGTCAGTCACTCAGGGGTGGTAGGTCCATGCAGCATGTGGCATCTTCAGAAATAACAGCTGTTTCTAAGGTGGCAACTAACTGTTGCTTGTCTGATGTCTGGCCAATTTCCTTTATGTTTGGGATTTTGCACAGATGTGGAATTTGTGTTGTTTGTTTTGATGAACTTTTATTCATTGAAAATGGATAAATTATATTCATTATTTTCTGTCTGCTTAGAGAAGTATAATGTATACTGTAAATGTGTTTTCTTTCTTTTTTTTTTTTTTAAAGATAGGTACAGGCAGAAATGAATACAGGCGAGCAGAGACAGACAGGCTAAAAGAGAGAGGAGGAAGTACTTTGTTTATTTTATTTTAGTTCACTTTGGTTGACCCCCCTGGTCTCAGGATGCAAACTTGGGTCCTTGGGATATATGTGGATTGCACCAGCTGAAAGCTGCTGACCAAACTGCTGCTATACAAGGCTCTGCCAAATATATTTTCAAGTTCTCACGTAGTTAGCACAGAAATAAAGCTGCATACCTTAAATATTGTATTTGAAAAAGTGATTTACATAAACTCTCCTATTAATACAAGAAATTGCAGTTTTTAAAAATCAACATAGTGATGACATACAAGTAACTGACCACATAGTAGGTTAACCTTTTAAGCTAGAAAGCACACTGAAAACCTTTGGATTTAAGAAGTGGACTAGGAGATCTGGCATAGTGGCATCCTTGGACAGAACGTAGAATTTCTGCACTCTGACCCCATGCCTTCTTTCATCTGGCTGTTTCTGAGTTATAGCCTTTGTAATAAACCATTAATCTGAGAGGGAGGGAGGAAGAGTGAGAGGGAGGATAAAAAAAAAGAAAAACACCTGCTTATATACTTTCTGAATGTCTTTCAATGATTCTTAAGCTTTAGAAATTTGAACTGTTAAATTAGCCAAAGATTTGAGCCAAATTAGCATTATCTTTGTAAAAACAAATCTAAAATTTTATTTGTATATACGTTATTCATGAGATAATTGAAAAAATGCTTTTTTTCTTGGTTGCCTTAAAAAAGAAAAAAAGCACTTTACAATATCTACTCTGTGCCAAAGTTACAACTTGATATTAGGACTACAATGATTGGGAAATCAGACATGAGCTCTACTATCAAGAAGCTTCCAGTGTCAGTATAAGAGGAAGATAATGAAACCATTCCTGATTTAGATAATGCTCTGAAGGAGAAGCACAAAAGGATGCTGGTCCATCTGGGTAGTTCGTGATGTTATTTAAAGTAAATGAAAATGACCATTAAATTTTTTTACTATGTCTTAAGTTGAAATGTTATATTCATATTATATGTTTAATATGTTATTAATAATAGACATATTTGCATAGAAGTAGTTTATATATATATATGTGTATATAAAATGGTACCCAAATATTTAAAAAGCCTCAGTAATCAAGTTACTGTATTAAACAAAAAAAATAATTTAGTGAAATTTCTTTTATTCCTGCTAGGTCTGCCTGTTCTTTTTTTGTTTTTGTTTTTGT
Source organism: Solenodon paradoxus (assembly GCA_004363575.1). Classification (NCBI taxonomy): domain Eukaryota; kingdom Metazoa; phylum Chordata; class Mammalia; order Eulipotyphla; family Solenodontidae; genus Solenodon; species Solenodon paradoxus. Next base: position 309,046 of record RJWH01000202.1, read on the forward strand.
GTTTGTATACTCAGCTGATAAAGTGATTGCTTATTACACAGATTTTATAGGTTTAAGAAATCAGTTTACTAACCTTTTGGTTGTTGCTGCTTCTGTAGGAATTTTGGTGAACATTATCAGTCCTTGTGTAAAGCTGTACATCACCTAGCATCTGTTGACTGTATTTTCTCTCTGGCCAAGGTTGCTAAGCAAGGAGATTACTGCAGGTAATATATATATATATATATATATTTTTTTTTTCCCCTCCACTCCTTTTTTCAGTGCTTCATTTTAATGCTTTTATTATAAAATATTAAAATTACTGAAATATGTTGCATCCTTGGTGTGGTTGACTGTAACACATATAGCTTGATTTAAAATGAGCAAATTCCTCTCTTTGCTTCAAGTTTCACTGAGTCTATGAAACTAGATGCTTATTATAACTGTAGAGGTGAATGCTTCATCTTTCAGTTTTTAAGTTTATATGGGTGATGTTTTATAAAGGCACAATCCTTTCATTTGTTAGCTTTGATTTGCACATTTTGTGTTTAACTTTGTAATTATAAAGTTGAAAGGCAAGAAAGGATAGGGGGAGGTCACAGCATTTCTGTGATCTTTTCTATCGCTATTATTGAGAGCCCAAATTCATCCCATGACTCTTTATTGGCCTTTAAGATCCTATGTATGTTAACTATTTACCTTTTCCTAAAAGATGTTTCATATCAGACCTTAACTAAATTTTAGTTTTAACTTTTAGACAATTTACTTGTTTTCCCAGTATCTTAGCTTATTAGGGCTGCTATAACAGTACTACAGATTGGATGACTTAAAAAGAACAGAAATTTATTTCTCACAATTCTGGAGACTAGGAAGTCCAAGGTCGAAGTGTCAGAAAATTCAGTGTCTGGTGAAGTTGCTTCCTGGTTCATAGATGGCCATATTTTTGTTGTTTCTCCACAGGGTAATAAGAGATGAGGGAGCTTTTCAGATGCTACTACTCACTACTCTTATCATCTCATGGTTCTACCGTCTAATACCATCATATTTTGCATTAGATTTCAAGATAGAAATTTGGAGGAGGTCCCAAATCTTCTGTCTATAAAATCATGCCCCTCCAAAATTCATATCCTTCTTTCATGGAAAATACATTCATTCCCTCCCAGTAGTCCTAATCATCTTTAATTTGTTTTGGTGATTTTGCTGCTACAATTGATGAAAAAAGGACATATATTTGGGTATGAGTTTAGCTCCATTACATCAAGTTAAAATTTTGCATCTATATATGTGTATGTATATATCTATGTATACCTAAAAACAAACAAACATACAACATGTATATAACACATAATAATGTAAAATAATATGTAATTTTCCCTGTGAGGGAAATCAGAGTCTAGATTTGATGTCAAAATGCCTGATGCCAGTCCATCTTCATTAACTAGCTAACCATATATTCTTATTTAGGTCTCATGTATCCATATATGAAATTATAAGAAATAAGTAATGAATTAATAAATGGAATTTTTTTTTTTTAAGGTGCAGGCAAGAATGATGGCGAGTAGGCAGACAGGCAGAAATAGAAAGAGAGGAGGAAGAAGAATTTTTTATTTTTATTTAGTTGTTCACACAGATTGTTTTTCCCTAGACCTGGTACTTGAACCCAGGGGTTTGTGACCTTGTGCTCCTTTGAAGGCAGTTGACCCAACCACTACTCCACCAGGGTGCACAGGGGATATATTTTAAAGTTTTAGGAATCCTTTATTGAGATGTAGTTTTGGCAAAATTGAATTTAAGGAATCAAAATATATCCTTTATTACATGTTGAACTGATTAATTCTTGGAGTCATCAGATTTTATAAATATTTTTAGAGTATCTACTGTGTATGCAAGTTTACTCCTAGATTTTTCTATTTGGGCTTCTTCCTACTTTTTAAAGTATCTTTCAGTATACCTATCAAGAAAGGCCTTTATTTACATAAGTAAAATTTGAATTTCTCTTTCAGGTGTATCTTTCATTATATAGGCTTTGGATCAGGCAGGCATAGGTTTGATTACTAGCTTGGTTATTTATTACCTGACCTTAAGCCAGTTTTTTAACCTCTTTGATCCTCAGTTTCTGCACTAAGAAAATAATATTTACTTCTCAGATGTTGTACAGATTAAATGAAATAATGATATATGAAACTTCTAAGCATTATTGGGCAGATAATAAACACTTAGCAAATAGCAGCTATTATTATTCCAAGGTGTTTAATCATTTAGAAATCAAAAAGAGTTAAGTGTAAAATAAATTATTTGTCTTTAATAAGCTCTCTAATCTTAAGGGTTGTTAGTATCTTTCATACCCGTAATAATTTGTTATTTTTAAAAAATCATTTAATTCTCTGTAAATTCTCAATCTTGTCCCTCTCTTTGAGCATACTAAACTTGTTTATCTGTATGATAATTCAAATATCTTGCATCCTTGTGGGTCTCTTTCTGTTATCTTATTGTTTCTGATCATTTTCACTCATGTATTTCCTCGAATGCCTTACTTGGTTACCTTGTAGACATTGTATTTGCAAAATCATTTGTAGAAATAATTTGATGTTGTCTTTATTCTGAAAGAGTCATATTTACATTTACCAGGTGTCTCAAGATACTTATATCAAGTTGGCATCTCTTAATCTGTACCAGGTTTGAGATGAATCAGAGGTTCAAAGACTGGTTCTGTAGATGCAGCTCTTTTTTTTTCTTTTTCTTCCGGTATCCCCTTCCTTGACCTCATGTCCTGTACCCAGGTCCATGGGCTTTTCATGGGCTGCACTTAAGTTGCCTGAGCCACTGGGGTGTGCCCAGATGCACTCTTATTACTGATGTAAAGCCCCATGGTGTCTCAGTTCAGAACAAAACTGTTCATAGTGCTTAGTCTCAGCTTTTCCTTCAGATATCAACAAACACCTTTCCTGGTCTTCTGTCCTACCCCAGGTCCTGGCCTTGTGTTTTCTTGATGTCTCTTTAGTTATGAGATGCCTTCAAGAGGCTGTTTTTTAAACACAGGCACATATACACATTATTTAAGTCTCCTTATTTAAGTCTCAGTTACTTATCTATAAAGACTTTTCTATTTGCCCTCTGTAAGTTTGTTCTAAACCATCTATTCTCTCAAGGTAATTTCAGGACCTATTTCTCATGCTAAAATACTTTCCAAACTGAATACTATATATTTTATATTACGAAAAATTCACCTGAAAAAATTAAATGAGAAATCTTGCATAACCTTTAAGTAATGTTGCCAATCCCCTTTTTTAGCAGAAATAGTATAAACAGCCATGAAATAAGAACTGTTTACCTAAAATGCATTTTGTTAGTATTGAAGTCTGATAATACTTTGTATATCCTTAGATTTCTAGTTTGTTTAAAGATTTTAAACTGTATTTGAGCTCGATCAGGTTGATTATTTGGTTTCATAATTGCAAGAATTTCTTTCTAAATACCACTATGGCATTTTATTCTCTATCTCAATGTTTAGGTGAAAGATTTTATTCTAGGTGTTTCTGTTCAATTTGTACTCTAGTATAGATTATGTTTTGTTTCTCTGGATCACTTAAAAAATATAAAATAAAATAATTAAATTTGTTCAACTTAATGTTTCATTCTTTCCAGACACCATCCAGATTTCCTCAGTGTTTTCTCTTTCATCTCACCATGATCTTTACATTTTATTTGGTATAACTATCGTATCCTATCCTAGTATATATCATCTCAGTTTTGTGAATTGTCATTTGCTTCTTACACTATCAGGAAGTGCTTTTTCATATAATTTTGGTAGCAAAAGAGTAAGTCTAAAATTTTAGAGCAAACAAATTACTCAAAATTGTATTCTAAAGTGAAAACCTTCCTGGGAAATCGTATCAGTGTCATGATATGATATGTTGATTTCACTTGGCAGAGCATCTTAGATTTTATTTTAAACTGGTATCTTTTACATATGCTTTCTCTTCCCCTTTTACAGTAAATTCATATTCTGCTTAGATAAAAATCCTATCTTTAGGATTATGCTCTAAGAAGAAAAAAAAAACTTATCCTTTTCCTGTAATTTTATATGTCTCTTCCAAAGGATGATTTCAGGTTCTTTACTTAGAAGATATTGTAGTCACTTTCTTTGAGAAATTTGAGTGTACACTCGGGTTTTGTTAGCCAAAAAATATTTAACAAGAATTAGAGTAAGTTAAAAAATGTGCTTATATGAAATCTCTGTGTCTAAGGACTTGAGAACATCATTGATAGGATATTATGATGAAAAAATAAAGCAATGGCCAAGAAATTAATGGAAAGATATTCAACCTTAATAATCAGTGAGTACAAATTAATATGAGATAAAAGTGTTCACCTACTACAGTGTCAAAAAATTAGAAAATTTGATACCAATATATGAGGGTATAAAAAAGCAAGTCAACTTTCATTTCCTGCTGGTGAGAAAATAAATTGATACAGCTGCTCTTAACCATTAAAATAAAAATTATACATAAACTATCACTTAGACATTCCACTCTAGGAATTTACTCTAGCTTAGGAAAGAAAATACTTGGGCATCTTCTCATGAGCATATTCTAGGGTTGTTCATTATAGCAATTTTTATTGCAGTGAAAATTTATACTGCATTTTCTAAACATTCAATATGGAGAATAACTCATCTAGTCAGCAGCTTCCAAAATATGCTGAAGATCTGATACAAAATGATCTTTAATCTTTAGTATTCCATATCGTCAAGGTCCATTGGACCTAATTTCAGATTTTGAGTTTCTTAAGTGTCTTCCAAAAAACAAAGAGAAATTTACCTTTTTTCCTTTAAGGAGAATGAAACTTTTTCTATTTTGTATTTACCATATGGGACAGTTGGACCCTTTTAGAAATCACAGATGCATTTTGGGATCTTGTATCTTTCCTGTATCTAGAACATTATGCTATTTCATCATCCTAGGAATCTGTTTATAAGTTATTTCCATTATGCTATAAAAGTGTAAAATAAGAAATCTGGAGAAGACGATGTCAAAGTGTGATAGAAATCACTGTCACGTCATCCTTCAGTTTTCTTATTTATTGCCCAAAATGATGCATCATCTTTCAAGAAGGTATAAAGAATACTAGAGAAGTCATCATTGTAGTCTGCCTTTAACTTTAGTTGCATGCCATTGAGAACACAATTTTTTCATTTTCACCTGTAACAGCAAAGAGAAAAATATTGGTAGATTTTTCATAATAGTAATTAAAAGATAAATGTGAAGAGAAGGCAGTGCTCTAGATACTAAAGATGATGCGATTTATTTTATAATCAAAAATCTCAGTTTATCTGTGTTTTCAGGTGATGTTATCCTGTTGATTTTTTTATATGTAACTGTGTGAATAATATGAAATATAATATTCTTCTCCAGTTAGTTACTCCATAGGAAGCATACATGATATAATGTTTGGAAACAAAAATCTGAGCCATCCTGTTTTACTAAAAGGACATTTGGCCATATTTGTTTATCTTTTATGATGTTTGTGCACTAAGATTTAATTAACACTGTTGGTAGGTAGATAGATACCAATGAATGGAGATACAAAGGAAATAGGTGACATGAAACAAAAATATTAATTTGACTGTTTTAATTGCCATTTACAAATATAAAAATGAATATATTTTACTATTATGGATCAAGAAGATGACTGTCCAATAGAATCGTGAGTTTTAAATGTTTCAGAAAGTCTTCAAGTACTGCCTTTTGGTGACAAGTGCAAATGGGAAAGAATCAGAAATAGTGATAAATTAGAACCAATTATAAGTGTATTAAAGTCTAGAATTAATATATGGTCTAGGTGCATGTACGACAGTGGAGAAGATTTAATTAAATGTAGAGTGTTACTCATTCCAGATATGTAAACCTTCAAAATCAAGGAAAAGTGGAATAAAAATTGAGACTTTCTGTGTTAAAATTCTAAACAAAATTTGTCATGAGGTTTTTATTTTATTTTGTTTTTTGTTTTTACATGTTCTTTATTTTTATTTCTGAAAATTATTTGTAAAGTGACTTGAAAATATATTTTAGAAAAGATTCCTTGGACTCATGGTAAATGATGAATGTATACCAAGTATTAAGGGGAGAAAAGGTAGTTGTGAAGTGATGTATTGCATGTGATATATTTGATTCTGCTTTGGGTTTTTTGTTTGTTTTTTTGTTTTGTCCCAAAGAAATTGCAAACCAGTGCTATAGTATATTAAACTTAAATGCATAGAAAGTTGGAAAGGGTAGAATCCAAACTGATCTCGGTATTGACCTACGGGGAAGAGAATGAGAGCAGAACAGTATTCATGGGAATTTGATAAATAGATAAAACAATAGATAAAAACAGAAAAGTATAAAACTTAAAAACACAAGACCAGCAAGGCAAAAAGTGATTTTTTTATATCAAAAAAGGTAAAAGATACCTAAGACCATAGTAAAATGTCTCAATAAAAGAGAATAGCAAAGTCGCAGGTTTCTAAGCCAAGCACATGATATAATTTATGTTAATTTGATACTTAAATCTAGAAATGATTTTATGTATTTTCCTTTATTATGCCTATTACAAAAAAATGATTTTTAAAAAAGAGAGATAGGGAGAAGAAAAAGAAGCATTTTCAGGAAGAAAGGAAGAGAGAAAAGCAGTTTTATTTATTTGTTTATTTGTTTTGGTCCACCCCTCCCCCTTTTGGACCTTGTCACAAGCAGTTGATTGGTTGTCCTTGACTTTAATAATGAAAATATTGATCTTTGAGAAGAGTAGAAAAATAAAATATTAAAAGGATCTTGGAAATGTGGACCTTAATAGTGGAGCCATCATAATATTCTACTAAAGTTTATGCTTTAAGTACTATTATTATAATTGACTTCCCAATTCTTATTTAATAAGTGAAATTTAACTTTTATACTCAAAGTCTTATTCTGGTAATATGTTCTTTGTCTATTTTTAATGCTATCTTAGAGATTTTTAAAAGATTATCTTCATGCCTGGTAAATTGAAATGTTTTCCTTTGCAGGCCAACACTACAAGAAGAAAGGAAAATTATAATAAAAAATGGGCGGCACCCTGTGATTGATGTTTTGCTTGGAGAACAGGATCAGTATGTTCCCAATAGTACAAATTTATCAGTAAGTGCATTATGCAAAAAAAATAAGTGAAAGATGATAACTTTAAAAGGGGTCAGTTACATGTAAAGGATAGAATTGAGATATTGGTGGTAAACTTTGATGTATTATATACAGATGTTGATTTATGATGATGTACACTTTAAACCTATATAACATTGTGATGTTCTTTCAATAATTAAAAAAAATGATAACATTGTTCTCAAACTTTTAAATACTAAATAAGGATAATATTTATAATTTTCCCAAATTTTAATTTTAGCTTTAAAAGTACTAATCTAGGATTAGAGTTTTATATTCACCACCAAATATGGAATCAGTGTCATCCAGTGAAGATTATCTATAAATGGAAAAATTCATCAACCAGAGGATTTTAGTCTCAAGCAGTTATTTTAGGTAACCCATTAAAAAATTTTATATTAAATGCCCAAATATGCTAATAGGATGGATTCATAATGTGGTTTTGCAAATTTTGCTTATAGCATCACATGCTTTGTCTTGTGTTCATTATTTTTAAATCTTCTGCGAAAGAAACAGAGATGTTTCTTCTGTTTCAATGATGACTGTTTTTGTGATGTAGGCTAAGGTTATCTTACTGAACGTTATTGATGCTAAATATTTGTTTAGCACATACTATATTTTGCATATATTATGTGCTCTAGTGTATAATGGGCCCACATTTTTGGCCCAAACTTTCAGGGAAAAAATACCTTTCATTTAAATTTTTTAATTCATATTTTATTTGTTTATATTTATCTTGCAGTTAATTGGTTAGCCCAGCAGGTATCACAGTAAAGTTGGGTTTTCAAGTTCCCTATGATTGCTTTTGCACTTTGTGTGGCATGGGCTTTGACGTGATCATAGTTTTTTAAGTAATCATCCAGGCTGTCATCACCAGACTTTGTTAAACCAGATTGTCATGTCTTCTTTATTCATCCATCCTTTGTCCAGGGTATTATTTTGTATATGTTTATTGTTATTGATTTCTAGAGTTATACTTTTAACTCAAGAATAATTAAAATAATTAAAAACATTTATATAGTTATTGAATTAGTATACCCATATATAATGCACATCCTTATTTTCCTCTTAAAAATTTAGTAAAAAAATGTACATTATACATGACAAAATATGGTACTTACTGAAGTCTTATCTAGCCTTAGGTAGTGAAAGAATTATTACGACAGAGAGTGATAAGCAGGACAGACTATTCCCCGCCCTCAAAGAGCTTGTGGTGTAGCAGAGAAGATAGGCTGTTAGAATACTGCTTGGTAAATGCCATCATGCAGGAAACGTAAGATATTGCCATAATGCAAGCATGTAGCAGGTTGATCTAACACAATGTATAAGGACATTTGGGAAGTTTTACCAGATGAGACTGAAGACTGAGTCAGTGCAGGCCAGAGGAATAGAGCGTGTGTTCTAGGCCAAAGATTGAAGCAGAACAGGTGAATTCAGGGAACTAAAAGATTCTGAGTAAGGCTGTCACATACAGTGTAAAGAAAGAAGTGTTCAGAAAAAATAGGAAAGTGTTAATTAGCTTATATGCCATAATTAAAGAATTTAGGGGTTTTTTTTCCCTAAAGGATTGAGAGTCTTTGTAAGAAAGTGAAGTTGGGGAAAACTGAACTTGTGGGAGGGTGGGAAGGTGTGTGTGTGTTTGTGTGTGTGTTATAGAGTTATATCAAAGAAAAACAAAGCCATACAGAAAATCAGGAGGAAGGGTAGATTTTATTCAGTAATGTTGCAATGGGAAGAATAATCATTATGAACTGAATTGAACCTCAGTGCATGTAGAGATGACCAACCATTTTAAAGGGAGAAAAAGGGAATAGGGAATAGAGAGGGTGTCTTGAGCAAATTCAGGGAAGTGGAAATATATAAAAAGTGGCGAAGGATGAAATCCATCTGGGTTTACTAACAACTGACAATTATCCCACTCCCAAATGGGAAGGAAAAATGATTTAACTCCTTGAATGTTTGCATTTCAAATTGACAGCTCTCACATTCTTGAGAATATTGTAGGTGGTAGAAATTTATGTCTCAAAGGGGCAGAGAAAGGCTTTATAACTGCAAACTTTCTGAAGTAACTGCTTCAAAGAGGAAATTCAGGGGCTTATCTCTCTAGGACCAGGTTTTAACTGGAATGAACAGTAAATTCTCCTGGAAATATTGTGCTTTCTCAGGCAGGCATGTTAAGGATGACTGGCTTTATCCTAAGCCTTGAAAATATGCTGATGTTTTCTGGTCTCTTAAAAGGGAGGGTTAAATGAAATTATTTGTGCTGAGAGGGCTGTGGTTGAGGCCTAGTCAATAAGAGGACTCAAAGGAGCCTGACTAGAGTTTGGTCAAGTATGCCAACTTAGTGTAAAATAATCTGATGATAAGATTAAAGGATTAATATATAGGGAATAGTTAAATGTGAGAGGTTATTTCAGAAAAGATGCCCGACTTTAAAATTTCAGAGGTAGTGTTCTGCATGATGGCAGGGTCCTAAATAACCATGGAAGGTAGATAACAAAAACAGAAAAGATTTTTGGAGATGAGATCAACAAGCAGAGTATGGTGAAAAGTTATCCATGTCACTGTTTTAAATTATCTAAGATAACAATAGGATTTAAAGTGAAAGATGAAAGTGATCTAGGTGTCAGAGATTCCAAGGAATGGAGACTGGTAACCTAAGGATTTGCAGGTGCCTACAGTGAGGACGATCAAGTTGGCAAAGAAGCTGCTATGGGAGAACCTTTGAACCCTGAATTATGTGTGGTAGGGTGTGACATAAAGATCAGCCTCCACAGGAGAGGGCAATAGCAGAATAACAGACAGGTTTCAGATTAACACAGTGTATGAAGGAAATGTTTCCCAATGAGTATTGAATTATAGAAGTATGTGGAACATTTTCATGGGGGCAGTAGAAGAATTAAGGTACCGGGGAGCAGTTATAAATTGGGTCAGAAAAAGGAAGGCCAGAAGAACAAGAGATTTTGAAATATAGCAGTGTATTCCATCTTGGGCTGTGAACAAGGACAAAATGTCCACGTGTTGAAATGACTGGCAAGTAAAGTGATAAGTGAAAGGAAGTACTTTGAATTACATCTAGTTTAATGTTACATTTTAATATCACACAAAGGCTAGCTGGTAGTGTAGAGCCTGATCCTCAACATCTATAAACTTGTTCATTTTCATTAGGGAATGTGTAAATTACTTAATTTATCAAACCAAGTTAATAAGTACTATGCTTTTCCTGTGTTTTAAAAGATTATGTGATACATAAGAGTTTTTTTTTCAGTTCCCACAATACCAGTAGAGCATAGCTTTTCTTGAGAAAGTAATATAGTTCTAACTTTTAGTACATTGTTTTTATTTTGCTTATAAATCATTTAACATTATTGCTTGTAATTGTTCTCATCCCCTGCATGCCAATCAACTTGATTCCCAAGCATGTTATTCTTGATATTTTTTTGTTTCTTTTGTTCCTTGATATTGTTTTCTTTCCTTTTTTATTGTTTTTCCTCTTTTGTGTTTGTTAAATAATGTGTTATACTCTTTATTTACGAAAGCAAGATTTGTAAAACTAAAATGGCCTTTGCATAATTACAAAATGTCTTAAACATTGAACTCTTACATTTTATTTTTATAAAATGAATAAAATAATGATTTATCCAGCAGGCCTCTCAGAATATTCCAGAATATTCATTTCTTTTACATATGCTCTTTCCAACTTGAGTAGGAGTCGATATAGAACTGTTGCTATGGTGAAGTGCAGTCTATTTTACAAGGGTATAAAGTTATATATAGGGATAGTGTTGAAAAAGAACTTACTATGTAAAGCTTAATTTGAAATATTTTATAGGTGTTAATTACAGAATGTACCCTGAAGGTAATTTCCTGAAAGTCACATGACATTATTGCTTTTGATCATCATGTAATTTTAAAAAATGATCTTTCATACATGTAATTATACTTTTCTGATTCTGTGTTATATGAACTTATTACAGATTTCTGAACAAGCCAACTTTCTGCCCACTTTTCCTCTCCCAGGTTTAAGAATACTCCCCCCCCATTTTATAATCTTGCATTTATGAATTTTTTGTAAACACTTTATGACTACTTTGTTCTTATAGACTTGACACACTTTGTGTCAATATTGTGCCTCATGCCATGTTTTCAAAAAAGAAAGACATAAACCCCTCCCCAATCTGATAGGAGACAGACCCAATTAATACCAGTTGAATATTATAAAGATTATGAGGAAACTAATAGATTACTCTGTGGAAAAATTGACAATAGACTTACACAGGCATTTCAGAGTAAAGGTATCCAAATGATCAATAAACAAATTTTAACTCTATTTTTTTATTATTTTTTTTAACTTGCTATTTTAGGTCTCCTGAAGGACTATAGCAAAAAATCACATAGACCAGAATTGTGACTTAGAGGTATCTGTGGGATGTTAAATGGAGATCCTAATGTGAATGTGGATAGAAAGATCAGCAGGGAGAACTGAACTGTAGTTACATATTTCAGAGTGATCACATGTATGTACAGGTTGTTTAGATTCTGAATTTCTCTTAAGGAGATTGTATAAAAATGTAATGAAGATGATGAAACAGCTCTCAGGTTTTAACACTGAAGGAATAGTTTCAAGGTAAATACATTTAAATGGAGAGAGATTTTCAAATATCTTTTAAACATGTTTTCTTTACCTAATTTTGAGAATTTAAAGTTTAATCTGAGCAGTAATAATAGTAGTACCAAAATGCTGTTGTACATTCCTCTCTGTTCTTTAAGATCCTGCCATGCTTCATCTAGAAAACCTTATATTACTTCTCTACACACAATTTGAAAGGACTCTCTTTTACACTATCATTTTTGTTCCCTTCCTTTATTTTCTACATAAACAGTATTTTTAGATTTAGCAATGACTGGATCTTCCCACCTCCATCTTGCCTACCTAGTATTCATTCTCTACTCTATAGCCACTGGGCTTTTCCTAACCTGTCATATCTCTCAACCATTTGAATTAATGTTTAAAAATCCATCCATATGGTTCCTAAGTTACGGTGCCCCTGGGACTTGGCAGATGGTAGTTCCTCCACATAGAGTGCCGTCTTTACCCATATCAGCCACTCCTGCTTCCTGGCTCTTGCTTGTTCTTTAAGTCTTGTCTTGGATGTTACCTTTTACTATACATAGCCTTCCTTAACACAGCCTCAAACACTCTTTCTTTTCATCTGACTACTTATCCCATTCTATTACAATTTGCCTTTTTTGTTTGTTTGTTTGTGGCTCCCAGTGGACTATGAACTTGAAGAGACCAGGGATTAGGCCTTTCTGGTTTGTTTTTAATACCAGTGTCACTCATAACTCTGATACATAGTAGGCACTAGTCAGATTTGTTAAATAAACAATGGATGCCTTGAGCAGTCTCCCAATTATTACTTTAGTATTTGCCTTCTTTGTTTCCATAAAATGTTATTTTTTGGGATATTATATGGGAATTACATAATTATATTCTAGAAATAGACGGGAAATAAGGGATCATCTAGCATAACCACCTTGTAAGTAAACTAAGGCCGAGAAAGAAAATTGACTTGCCAGAGGTTACTGAAGCTGGATAATCTTAATCTATTCTCCAAAACATAAAAGTATTTTAAAGCAAGCCAATTCTTTCCAACCTTTTTCACTTGCAGCACATACAAGAAATGATAAGTTTGAGGGTACGCTTTAATAAAGGAGAAATAAAAGGTTGCTTAGAGCAAATGTTGGCTCAGTGATTTTGTCCATCCCAGCCCAACCTGACCCCTTTAGAGTTAAGGAGTCAGCCTTTTGGTACACCTGCAGACTGTGAGGCAGACCAAGGCATATTGTATCAAGACATGCCGCTGCTGAAACACCATTGTACTCCACTGTAGTCTCAGGATTATATGCTTATTAGCCAAATCACCTTCTGATGGATAAGTTGTCGTTTTTTTTACTGTAACTAGGCTATTTATTATATAGGTTTTTGGGGGAGTGTTGTAAAGATCTGCATTTTTACTTTTGCTTGGATATGAAATAAAGATTTCAGGAAACAAAACATTATTACAATTGAACTTAATATATAGAATCATTAATATTCTTAGTATTACATCTATTATAAATGAAGTCTTGCTTTAGTTTATGAATCAGCAAATAAAAACAGCAGTGATCTTTTTAGAGACACTCATTTCTAAAGAATTGTTGCAGAAATTCTGAATCTTTCCAAAGATTAAGATTGGCTTTGCTTTTGCCTTTTGTCACTATTAATGACTTAGTAAAAACCTTTCATTTTCTTGGTGTCAATCTTGAAAACTCTTTGGGCTCCAAATGACCAATTAGTGCAAAAGCAGTGAAAACACTTCACTTATCTTGGTTTAGACTCTGAGATGAGCTTTCACTTATAGCTATTAACAGCCTGATAATTAGATTTCTTTCTGAACATAAGCTAAATTCTGTGACGGATCCTGGAACTTTGCAAGCACATGATCCACTTTTACTATAGTTTATGTTGCTCCAGGTGATGACTTTGTTGTCTTTCTCTCTTTAGGCTGGATGGGTACTGTTAGGTTTTGATTGATTTCGCCTTTTGTTTTCTTCTTTGCTTTCTCCCTGGGGATGTATTTTGAGGTTACCCTGAAGTCAGCATTCACAGTTCTACGTTCACTACCTAATTTTATTTGAGAGCATATTAGTCTTCCACTCATTCTAACTATCCACATTTTTGTTCTCTTCTCTTCCTCTTCACTTTTAATATTTGCCATCTTACTGTTTTTTTGTGTGATTTCTTTATGCTTTATAGAGCATCCCTTAATATTTTTTGCAAAGCTGCTTCTATGGAGATCAACTCCTTTAACTTTTGCTTGTCAGAAAAGGTTTTTATCATTCCTTCAGTTCTCATTGATGATCTTGCCAGATATAATATCCTAGGTCGAAAATCCTTGTCTTTCAGCACTTTGAATATATTTTGGCATTCCTTTCTGGCCTGTAGAGTTTCATTCGAGAAGTCCACTGATAATCTTATGGTAGCACCTCTGTATGTGACTTGCCTGCCTTTAATAGTTTTTCTTATCTTGTGTTTTTGACGTTTTTATGACAGTGTGTCTTGGTATATTTCTGTTTGGGTTTCTTTTATTAGGAACTCTGAGCTTCCTGGATCAGAAGGCTTGCTTCATTTTTCAAATTGGAGAAGTTCTCATCTATTATTTCTTCAAATACGATTTCTGCCCCCTTTTCTCTCTCTTCCTCTGGAATCCCTATGATGCGAATGTTGTTCCTTTTGATGTCATCACAGAAGTCTAGAATGCTGTCTTCGATTCTTTGAATTTTTAAAAATCTCTTTGCCGGTTTGCTTGATTGAGTTCCTCTGTCCTGTCTTCCAGATCACTGATTCTATTGGAAGCTTCATTCATCCTATTGTTGAGCCCCTGTGTTGAATCTTTAATTCAGTCATCATGTCTCCTGTTTGATGTCTTGTTTTAATTCTTCTCTTTGCTTCCTGACATTCTTGTTTACTGCCTTTAGTGATTTCTGGATTCCCATGAGTATTTAATCACTGTTGCCCAAAATTCCTCTTCAGGTAATTTACATATGTCTGCTGTATTCACATTTCCACTGTTTTTTTTATTGGATCCATTATTTCATGTATATTTCTCTGTGCCTTTGCTATTTGGTATTCTGTTAATATTTCTGAGGGTTCAGTTTCCCTGGCATTGGGTAGGTTTGGCTAGCCCAGGATTGGTAGTCAGGCTGCAGTTTTGCCTCTCCCCACAAGATAGTGTTAGCGGGTAGCATTGAGGCTTGAGATGTCGTTCTCACTGTAATCCAGGGGAGTGGGGTATCCTATGGGCAGTATACCCGGTGGTGGGATATGCGGTGGGCGGGATTTTTGCTCAGTGGACCCCAGGTTCTGGCACGAAATGTTTGTTGGAGGGATTTGAGTTCTTTGACTGATTTCCACTTATGACTGCACCCAGCACAATTTCACCTTATGGGCTCCTTCTTGGCTCCTGGTGCTCTGGCTTTCCTTTCACCCCCTCCCAAGTCGTCCCTTTGTGGCTCCACTGGACCCACCTCTTGCTGCCTGTGCAGCTGGTCCTGAAATCCCTAGCCTCTGCCCCAGTGAGCATCCGGAGACCTCTGAGCTCTGTCCCAAATCCAAATCAGTGGCTTAGCAGAGAACTGCACTGGGTGCCTTCACCCACTATTAGTCGTCAGCCAATCCAGTCTCCAGATGAAGTGCTGTTTGTTTCTTGGTGTTTGTCTCAGGAAATTAGGTTATTTGGGGTGTTTTGTTTTTTTTTCCAGTGTCTGTGAGGAGTGACCTGAAATTGTGTCCTATCGAGTAACTATCCAGCTCTAATGGATAAGTTTTTGATAGCAATTGAAGTTGATTTTTGTTGTTGTTTTTAAACCGGTATTTTTTACCCTCGACTCCAGGTCACAAACCCAAGGTTTGTGGACTTTGCATTGTCTGCACCTTAGTCTCCTCAGTCACGTGAACCACAAGGGTTCATTTTCAGGTGGTTTTATTTGTATTTTGTATGAGTTTGCATGTGTGTGTACAATATTAATTGTTTAAATTTATCTTTTTGAGAGGGAGAAAGGGAAAAATGTGGTTGAAGTTTTCTCAATTTGTGGGAGGGAGGAAAATGGATCAGATTTGCAAAGCAGGAGGATGCTCAGTAGTAAGCCCTGGAATCCTATGGATCTATAGCCCAAGGAAAACCCATAACCCAGATGTTCTAGAGTGGGACAGTGTGGACCCTGGAATCCTAGTCATAATCCCTTCTCTTGTTATCGAGAAGGTGCCTAAGGAGCCTTGGAATCTTTAGTCCATAGCACTTTGTATGGCACATAGTAGGTGTTCACATAATAGTTACATGAACGATGCTTGAAATAGTTAAAGATGAAGGTGTATGAGAGGGGACCAAGGACTACAACCTTCTTTGTCCCTCCCGTCTTCTAGAACAAGTACAAATATCCCATAAATGCTTACTCTGGCTATGTAAAAATTAAAAAGTAAAAATAGTGCAGTAATGCTTATTATTACAGTGACTCTTTGTACCTAATTATTAAGCAAAACAATAGTAAAATGTCATAAAATGTGTTTTCATTTTAATCATTTAATTCTATGGTGATATTATTCTCATAGATCTTGCTATAAATGTTTTCCACATGGCATGATCATTGGGTCAAATTGTTAAAAATGACAGGAAACATTAGTGGCATATGAGCATTGTTTCCTGTCACTTCTTTCTCTTGATGCCCCTTTCTTCCTGTTTGTAAACAGTGAGTTCAAGAAAAGATTTTGTATGATAACTGATTGCTTTTTAAGTGTTCTAACCTATGCTGCTGTCTCTGCCCAGAATGTTCCTTTTCTCTCATACTGTCCCATCTCTTTTGGTTGAACTCCTGCTCATCCTTCAAGATCCAAAAGATATGTCTTTCTTCTTAGAACAGTCTCCAATACTGTGGCCAGAAGTAATCTTTCTATCCTAGCATTTAAAAAACATTCTTATATACTACTTTCTGGTACTTACGTGTTGTGGGACAGTGCCTAAGGTGATGGAGATATAAATTCAAATCCTGCTCTGCTCTTATTTTACTTTAATATTTGATAGGTCACATACTTACTGGGCCTTTAGTTTCTTCATTTAAAAAATGAAGGTCAGGCTGAGTAACAACTGACTTTCAGCAGAATGTAAATTGGACAGCAATTTGGTATCAGAAGGATTTGTACCTTTACCTTGACATCTCAGCATATACCCTGCACTACACTCCAGCCCCACTCTCCCCTTCTATTTGTAGTTCACCCTGGGTTAAAAGTGCTAGACTTTGCCTGAGAACATACCTGCTGGAAGGTTTCATTGGTCTTTTAGTGTAACCTGCCATTGATTGACATTTGCAGGGAATAAAATACTTTGAAATTTCACACTTTTTCAGCAGTCTGCAGATATTGTAAAAAATAGTTCTACCATGATTCTTTTTTAAAGTTAGATGTCAATATCTGTACCTGTCAAAGAAGAAAGGTCTTTTTTGCAGAAAGTTAGCTGATGCCTGTCTTGGAAACCAACAGGTGATAATTTT
This sequence comes from Solenodon paradoxus, assembly GCA_004363575.1. NCBI lineage: Eukaryota > Metazoa > Chordata > Mammalia > Eulipotyphla > Solenodontidae > Solenodon > Solenodon paradoxus. Next base: position 326,283 of record RJWH01000202.1, read on the forward strand.
GGTTGTTTTATTTTGTTTCTTTCTGCTCTGCATCTTCCAACTTCAGAAATATTCTGACTGACCATCATTCTGGTGTACCATTGATGAAACCTAAGGATGCTGACCCTGAACTAGAGCAGCTCTTCTCCTATTTGCCAGTGACTATGATTCCCATTGAGCAGGGAGCCTCTGTAAGACATCTGTCAGGATGATCTTTACTTGACATCATCTCAGTTCTGCTACTTAGTAGCTCTGCATACTGGGCAAGGTACTGAGCTTCTCCAAGCCTCTGTTTCTTTACCTGGACCAAGAATACATAAATACTAGTATTACCCTGCAAGACTATTGTGAAACTAAATGAGGTGATGAATATAAAATCATTAGCACAGTGTTTGACCCTTGTTATCTGTGGTTTTTGTATGTTATCTTAAAATTAATTTTTTTCTCCCACAGAAGATGGTATTAAATGTGAAAGTTGCTTCGTGATTTCAAAACTTACTGACATAGAGTCAGTGGTTTGACATTTGATGCACAATACTAAGATCTTATTGACGGTTGCTATTTAGGTAGACATCACCAGTAATAAGATAAAAACTTTAAAGAATGAACTTCTAGCCTCTCCAAAGGTTCAGCAGTGTAGTAAGTGCCGCCCAGAAACATAGACCCCTTAATGTATAAAACTTCAACTTTTATTTTCATTCATTCCTCCACTTCTCCTTTCTCCTTCCAATTATCTTAGCCATCTGTCTGTGATTTCTTGAGAATTTACTCTTTATAGGGCATCATACTCAGTGCCTAGCACAAGTTTGAGTGCTGAATAGGCCAATTTAGTCTGATACATTTCCAGTAATGCTAGTAGGCTCCAGAGTGGGTAAAGAGGTAGATTTTGTTGGTTTGTGGTTTGGATTTTGTTTTGTTTTGTTTTTTTGTAACCTTTGACTTTTGATTATTTTGTTAGAAACACTTATCCTAACTGATCTTCTAGATAGATTTAATGTGTTTTTCATATCTGGGAACCTTTGGTGTATGGTACTTCAAATATATATGATATTTGCTAAAAGACAATGAACACACTATGTTACTACGTCATCTTGGGATCTGTAGAGGAAAGGTAGTCATATATTCTTCCTAAACTAGTTCTTAATGAGAATACGGATGATTTTTTTTTAAATACAAGAGTGGTAAATATCCCCATTGCATATTAATTTCGTCTCTTTGACTGATACTTATGGAGCACCTTCTTTATGCAAAGCCTTGTTCTAGCCAGTGGAAATAAACAAAACAACATATTCTCTGCTCTTATGGGAATTCACATTCCAGTAATAAGATTGGTAATAAACGAGCAAAAAAATTAAGGAAATTTCAGAGAGAAAGAAAGTATAAAGAAAATATGAATTGACATGATAGATAATGGCAAGGCAGAGGGGCTAAGTAAGAATGATAGTTGGGAATACCTTTCTTAGGAGCTGATGTTTGAGCTTAGATTTGAATGACCAAAAGGATCTGATCTCAGGGATCAACTTCTCATCTTCTGGCAGGTGGAAGAACAGCAGAAATCTAGTCTGGTTAGAGTTGAGTAAGCACATACAGGGTGGGTATATAGAGAGATCAGAGAGGCAGATGTGGTCTTTAGATGAACTGGAGCTTTATTAAAAGAGCTCTGGGAAGCTATATAAGGGCTTTTAACAGGAGACAAAGTTCTATTTTACTTTTTTTTTTTCTCCTCCAAAGGAGACATAGACAGGAGTGAAGGTGAGCAGGTTGGCAGGCAGCAAAGAGAGGAGAGAGAAGTACTTTATTTTTTATTTCCATTTTAGTTCACACTGATTGTTACCCCTGTATCTGGGATTTGAACTCAGGATATGTGGCATGTCTCTTTAGGAGACAATTGACCTAACAGCTACTCCACCAGGCGTGTTTTGCTTTTTAAGACAATCAATCTAGCTGCTATGTGAAGAATCAACTCTGTAGAGAAGCAGGAAGACCAGTCAGGAGCCACTGTAGTGGCCCACCAGACGGTGGCCGTAGAGACGGAGACAGGAGACAATTCTGTATCTCAAAATACTTCCTCATTCTGTAGTCTGTATCTTTTTATTCCTATTAGTGTTTACTGGAGTGCCCAGTAGACAATTTAGCTCCTGTTGGGGATATAAATACTATAGTGCTTATTAGGAAAGCAACCATTTTGTCACCTACAAGTAATCGAGTTTGTGAGTTGAAAGCATTTTACTCCTTATAAAACAACTCGAAGTTAATTCTTGTGTGAAATTTTCAGATCCTAGATAGGCCTCAAGTATTCACTTCTGCAATAGTGACTACAAGTCTGACCAGGATCACTATATACCACTTTCTCTTAGTACTTTGTCCAAATTATTTCCACATTTTCCCCCCTTCTGAGCAAATGTGGAGCAAAACTCAAGTACTAATTTGGTTTTTGCCCTTTGATTCCATTCACATGGAATAGAATGATTCTATTTCATTTTAAATGGTACCATTTTAGGCCTGTGACTTCTATTATAAATAATTTTGCATGGTATCTCAGAATTGATTTAGAAGTAAAATTGGTAGTGCAAAATGCTCATGGTAGAAAACTTAGAAAACTGAAAACTATAGAGAAAACAAACTATATCATAATCCAGAAGTAAATGTCAGTAGTTTGGGATTTTCCTTTTCTGAAATGAAGTGGCTTATTGTTTGATGAGTAAATGATTTCTCTCAAAATTATGTATTGCAATGTCCTGTTTAAGTAGACCAAATCTGACTTTTCCCAGCAAGATAGCAGGCCACGGATCATGTTAGTAAAGGTGTGAACTCTCTTCTCTCAGTTAAATTTTAAATAATCTTTCTGGGTCATAGAACTTTTCAATGATAAAGAATTTAATACCTTAGTTTTAGGAGACCAGTTTGGTCTTTTCACTTTCAGTGTGATGCCTTTAATAACCAAAAAGTCTTAATTTCAGTGAAGTTGAATGTATCAATTTTCCATGTGAATGTTTTTGTGCATAACTTAAAAAATTCTTCTCTGTCCTCAATGTTATGAAGATGTTTATCTGTGATTTTTTATAAATACTTGAAAATTTTACTTTTCACATTCAGATCTTTCATGAATCAACCCAACTTTTGTATTTGTATATACTGTATGGTAGGATTCCAATCTCATGTCTTCAGATATAATCAATTTTAGTAATCCATTCTTTCCCTAACAATCTATAGAACAAAATCTGTCACATATTTTCACGGAGTTGTTTTAGACTCTTACTTTTCATTGATCTTTTCTGTTGTTTTTTGTCCCAGAGCCAAAATTACACAAGGTTATTTGCATTAGCATTATAATTAATTCTTTACATCTGGTAGGAAGAATTTCTCCCCACCAGTTCTAATTGAATGAGTTCTTTCCTTTGAGTTTGTTTTCTTTGGCATTTGCTCTTCCATTTGATTTTAGAATTAATTTATCCAGTTCTTTGGAAAAAATAATTGAGATTTTTATTGACCTTGCATCAGCCCTATAGATAAATATTGGAGAAAGTTAGCATTTTTTATGATGTGGATATGACATAAATTTATTTCTCCACAAATGTTATAGCCTTTAGGTCCCCTCAAGAAAAAAATTCAGTTTTCTCTGTTAAAGGTTTCTTTACATTCTTTTATCATATTTAATTACTAAATAATCTTTTTTGTTATGTGGGTCATGTCTGTTTTATATTTATATTTCATAATGGTTGTTCTTACAGAAAAATGCAGAAATTGATTTTGCATTTTGATCTTAAATCTATCCACCATGCTAGACTATCATTATTTGCACTGTTTTGTCTAGAGTTTCTCTTTTGCTTTCTATGTAGTCCATCATGACTGTGAACAGTGGCATTTTTGTTGTTCTTTTTAGTTCATAATTATAACTTTTGTTTCTTTTATTATCATGTTTTATACTGCCTCAGGACTACAGGAAAACGTTGAATAACACCAATAATAGTAGACATCCTGTTTTGATTAAACTAAAGAAAATGCTCCTAATATTTCATCTTTAAGTCTAGTGTTTACCATAATATGCCTTTAATAGATACCCTCTGCTTGGTTAAAGAAGATCTCTTAGGGTCATTTTGTTTGATCATTTTTTGTTTACTGGGACATACTACCAGAAAGAGAGATGTTTCTCAGCTAAATAAACATTGTTTAATATTAGAACTGTGAGTCTAAGTTCTTTTATGTGTTTTCTTTATATGTGCAAATACCAATTTTTATGTATCAGTTGAGTCAAATGCTAGCATTCAAGTAAACTAAAAACTATTATCAAATTAAATGCAAAAGAGATGAAGTATTCAAGGAACACATGATCATGTGGTTCTAAAAACCAGTGTAGTTTATTAAAAAAGAAAAATGTTATCCCTTATTATAAATATAAGGAAGTATCAGATTTGCTTATTTACTTTTCACCAGCTTAAGCCAGTTTAAATCTAGAAGAGAGTAACATTTATATTCATGTAAGAGCCAAACACATAGTTTGACTTATCATACTCTTGAATTAAGTTTCATATTTGACTTTTATGTGAAGTCTAAGCCAAGTTTGTTTTCATTTCATTTAGTTCCTTTTCCCTGTTTCAATTAGTCTATAATTCATTGGAACTTTTTTCTTCATGTGACTGCCTGAAGCCTCTTCTAGTTTTAAGAAACAATGAATTACAAAAGCTGTTACAGCATTTACAGTTTCAAAGGTGTTTCTTATATTTTTTTCTTATTTATTTTAAGCTTCACAAAATTCATGTAAGATGAGGATTGTTATTACTCAGTCTTTTAAATGAGGAAATGAGGTATACCTAATTACTGGCAAACAGAGACTGAAGTGCTGTTATACTTTGCTTTATCACTGCAAATAGTATTCATAAAGATTTCTTATTAAATTAGTACTTTTAAAGTACCCCATCAAATAACTGATTCTAACTGGATGAAAAAAACTGAACTGCACAGTGGCATAAATACTTACCTTTCAAGGCACTGGAAAGAATAAGGTGTCTTAGAGATGAAAGGTGTACTTTAGATTTTTTTTATTCTCATAGTTTTCTGAAATGATTGACCTAACATGTTTCCTCTCCTGCTTTTCCACTGGTCACCCTACTTACTCATTGAGTTTGATAATTCCACTCAGGTAGCTCCAAAAACAATGCCTTCACAGGTTATGGAGGCTTCATCATGACACAGGTAACCCTTCTATGGGTTATTCTCCCTTGTACTATTTCTTTCAGTTCCCATTATGTGCTTTTCACTAGTACTATATTTTTATATAATATACTGGAAATCCAAATAACAAAATGTCATTTGGAAGTTAGGTAATTTTTTTCATAAATTACATAAATGTGTTTGTAAAGAGTTACTTAACAAGATTGTCCATGATGAGTATTCATGAAATAAATAGTAGAATCTTAAGATGATTCATTTCATTTACCCTTGACACAAATGTATGAGATTACCATTTTGTAATACTTGTGTTTTTTTGTTTTTGTTTTTTTAAGCTTATAAACAACAAACACTTAGTTTGTACAGTTCTGGGCCCTCATAAATCAAAGACCAAAGTATTCTATAATAATACTTCTTTGTTAGTATAGCTTTTCATTTTGTGTTTGGTGACTTAACAGACTTTCTTTAAAAATAAAATGTATTAATCTTTTCCTTTATGATTTATTATATTGATTTTGCTCTCTTGTTCAATAAACCATTATCTTTATATCATTAAGTTAATCTCATGTTTTGTTTGGTTACTTTTCACATTCAATTCTTTCATCCATTCTAATTTGATTTGGGCCTCTCTGTGATTCAAGCCTAACACTTTTTTCATAGGAATATTCAATTGTCCCACCATGGTTTATTGAATTGGCATCCTTTTTGCTTTTTTGTAGTCCTTCTTCTCACATATACCAAATGCCAATATAGGTTTTCTTCTGAACTTTTCTCTGTTAAATACCATGTGTTTAATTACTCTAGCTTTTAGAAAATCTGTCCTCCTGATTGTAGTTCTTCAAAATTATATTGATTTACAAAAACTTTTTTTTTGCTTTATCAAATAGACTTCAAGATTAATTTATGGAATTGTATTGCTTGGTAGATTATTTATGAAATTAAATTTATTTTCTTTTAAAAGCAATCTTTATTTAAACATACTTTGTATTCAGAATTATGTGCAGGTTTCAGGTGTACAGCTTAGGTATACCTTTCCACAAAATGTACCCACTCAAGTATCTAAAACTCATATCAAAAAGTAGAATAGACTAGAAATAGAAAAAGCTCCCTTTGTAGAATAAAGAAGGTCCTTCTAGGAGCTGCTTTCCTCAAAAAAGAATTGTCCTCATTCCTTTTTTAATAGATTATAATTTTGCATGTTTTTGAACGTTATACATAGGCATAAAGTATATACTTTTCATATCTGGCTTCTCTGATTCAAGATATATTTTTATGAGGTCATTTATTTTACATATAGATTATTCCACTATCAGTGAATTTAATTGTCTGAATATATCACAATTGATTGATTATATTGATAAATATTTGAGTTACTCCCTATTAGGACTATTACATAAAGCATACCTGACATGCCATGGTGGAGTAGCGGTTAATTCAGTCACCTCTGAAGTACGCAAGCTATATACCTCTGGGTTCGAGTCCCAGGTCCGGGAGGAAACAACCACTTTAAACAACTAAATAAATAAAATTAAAATACTTCCTTCTCTCTCTGCCTACCTGCCTGCCTGCCTGCTTGGCTTTATTACTGCCTGCATTTTTCCTTAAAAAAAAAAAAGAAGAAAAATATAACTCACCCAGTTGGTGAGTGGCTGAAGACCTATGACTGCCCAGAGGTACACACTGCAACTGTTACTTCCCATTCCCAAACACTGGCCTCAGCCTGCTCAACAACTATAGAAAATGGTGAAAGAAACTACTTATGATGGATGATTTGAGGGTCAAACCCAATGCCACCCAAGAAGAATTGAACTTACCTTAGAAGATTTATATAATGATGCAACAAGAAAACCAACTATGCAAGAGAATATGATTTGTGACAAATATGAAGGCTAAGGTGGTATGAAAGAAGGAGCAGAGTGCTGTCCCAATTGCTGATGTACTAGAAAACAAATAAAAATTTATCACACAGAACCTGAAATGGTTCAGCAGATTCAGTCTGTGTGCATGGAATGCCAGGGTCCTGGGGAGTCCTCAAGATAGACGTCAAAGCTGCAATAGAAGGAAGATAATTTGAAAGAAGATTCTAGACGGTCATATTGACAAAGGCATGAAAGATGACCAGAAGATAATATTCCATGGTGAAAGAGACTGAGAGCCAGAACTGGAGCCAAGAGATACTACCTTCATTTTAGATCTTCATTTAGGACCATGCTGTTTTTTTTACTCAGCGAGAAGACCTTTTCATGTGTATGGACATATAATTGGCTGAAGCATTGTGTGCCATCTAAAAGTGGGTATCTACTTGAAGACCAAACCATAGTCACCACCTCTCATCCAGGTCAGATTGTCAACCATGGAGATATCAAGTATGTGCTAAATGAAGTTATGCCAGTTTATCATAGACCTTATGAAAAGGGTTACCTAATCATTGGATTTAAGGTAAACTTAGTCCTGAGAATGGCTTTCTCTCTCGATAAACTCCCTTTGCTGGAAAAACTTCTGAGAGGAAGGAAATAGAAGAGATTGATGAAATGGACCAGATAGAGCTGGTAGACTTTGATCCAAATCAGGAAAGATGGCACCATTACAATGGAAAAGCTTATAATGATGATCAGCACCACTGTAGGGGTGGTGGGTGGTGTTCAGCGTCAGACTCCTTAATGGGGCCAGTGGATAACACTGTTGGCAGTAAATATGCAATAGTGAATGAATGAAAGACTAATCAATATGCTCACTACTTGAAACTTTAATATTCAACAATAGTAATGTTTTAAAAGTTAAATGAAGAATAGACTCAAATGTAAAAGCCGCATCTTTGCCTTGCATGTATGATGACTCCATTTTGCAAGATGAAGTTTAATACCTGTAAAAACTAACTTTAAAAAATTGCCCTAGCATTTGTTACGCCATACCTTTTCATTGATTTCAGTATCTACATGGGCTAGCTGAGACTAAAACTAAGTATATATATTGACTTCAGTATATGACCCTTAATCGTTAAGCTATGAAGTTAAACTATTTACCTGGCAATCTTAATTTGAACTTAATTCGTAGAGGTGTTGATCTGTATTTTTACTTGTAAGTGATACTCATTGTAATACCTTTGCAGTTATATTCTATTGCCGCAAGCATTACTTAATTGCATGTTAGATATGTGTGTATGTATGCATGTGTATATACACATGTGTGTATACATATACACGTATATATATTTATGAGAGAGCATGTGTCTACTTTGGACCATAAATCTCAAATTAGTGATTTCGACAAGGTAGCTCATAGGGAGACAAGACCTTTATGTGGAGAAGTAATTTGCATGTGTGAGATAGGAAGGATTTTTCGGGAATGTTTCAGGCTTACTTTAAACCATCTAACATATGCTTCAAAGTAACTAATTTAATGTTGGTAGTATAGTGAATTATGATGAATAGCATTAATTGTATGTTTAAAAACCATATGTTTATAAGCTTAAATCTGGATATCAGAATTTAAGCAATTCTTGAAATGAATGAATGTCTCCTTAATACACTGATTACAAAACAAAACAAAAAGTATACCTATGAACATTCTTTTATATGCTTTTGATTTGCATTTTTGTTGGACATACACCTGGGAACAGAATTGTTCAGATATATCTGTTTTCAGCTTTGATAGATTTTACCAGTTTTCTAAAAGAGTGTACTGTTTGCTGCCCCAAGAAGAATGTATAAGAATTCAAATTGTTTCACATCTTTTCCAAGACTTAGCATTGAGTTTTTTTTTTTAACTTTAGCCATTATGTACATGCATGTGAATGATGTTGTCTCTTTATGATTTGATTTGCATTTTGGTAATGACTTGAACACCATTTCTTATGTTTATTGACCGTCTGTGTATTTCCTTTGTTATTTAAAATTTTTCTTGACCATTTTTCTTGGAGTTGTCTTTTTTATTTGTAGGAGTTCTTTATACTGGACTGCAGTCTGTGGGGAATACACTAAATATATCTTTATTTTGTTGCTTTTCATTATCTTCATTATCATCTTTTGATGAATAGAATTTTTTAATGCACTACAACAGTTTTTCTTTATAGATGTGATTTTTGCTGTTTTAGAAATCTTTCTCTACCCTCAGACCAATATCATTGTTTTTTTTCCCTGTTTCCAAACCTATAATCTACCTTATATTGATTTTCATTTCTATGTTAGGGATCAAATTTTCATATTTTTTATATTGACTATGCTTTTGATACAGCACCAATTATTGAAAAGGTAACCCTTCTCCACTATAATGTAACCTTTGTTTATGTAATGTAACTGTATGCACTTTATTCTGTTTCTGTACTCTATTCAATTCCTGTGATCTGTTTGTATGTCTTTGTGCCAGAATCACACTGTTTTAGTTATGTAGTATTACAGTATACACCTTCCAGTCTGCGAACATGTTACAATCCTTCACTTAATTGAATCTTATTTAATTCCTTTCAGTAATGCTATGTCGTTTTCTGCAGAGAGGTCTTACTAATTTTGTTATGTATATTCCTAAGATGCTTGATTTTTTTTAATACTGTGGTAAATTATATCATTACATTTTTTTAGTTTTCAATTACTTATGGCTAAAATGTAGAAATAAACTTGACTTTAAAATATAGTAAAGTTCTAGAATTAAATCATTGCGAGTGTTTCAGTTATCTGCGTCTTTCATATGTTCCAGTGAATAATTAAATGCTGATAAAACTGATGTCTAAAACTTGGTCTTTATAAATCTCTTTAGTAGCTATCTATCCATAAATGAAAAAGGTTATGTCTTACAACCCAAACTAGGACGTTGGGTAATTAGATGTATACCTGTAGTTTTAAGATGGACAAATAGAAATCGACATATTTTAAATGTTAGCAATATAAAAAAAAATCAGACTTAGGCAGATTAATGAAAATTTAATGAGAAAACCAAAGTAGTTATGTTTAGGTTGTTCTTATTTCCCCTTTATACCCATAAACAACCATGTGTACTGCTAAGAATTCACTTTTCTGTGATAGCATAATTCAATTTGAAGACAGAGGTCTTCTTTCCTTCTGTAATATTTAATTGGTGACATTTTTAAATACCACAAAGCAACCTTTGCCTAATGAATTTCTTCCATTTATGAATAAATTATAGATATTACATGAAAACTATCTAGCATGCAATAATTAAAATTGGCTTCATTTTTTTAGGGGGACTCAGAGAGAGTAATGATAATTACTGGACCAAACATGGGTGGAAAGAGCTCCTACATAAAACAAGTTGCACTGATTACTATCATGGCTCAGATTGGCTCCTATGTTCCTGCAGAGGAAGCAACAATTGGAATTGTGGATGGCATTTTCACAAGGTAAAAACATTAGTTCTATTTGAATATGTTTCTGAAAATAAGCCCACATTATCACATGAAGTTTCTTTATATGTCCATATTTAAAGTAGATTTGCTTTCAAAATATTTAGAACTTGCTAGTTTAAAGAAATCATTTCAGCATGAATATCAATACTAGAAAAGATCTAGGAGGTCATTTTGTACATTGATTTTCAAGTTATTTTTTATTTCTGAGTTCTTAAAGAAAATCTTATGATAAAGTTCAGCATTTAAACAGATGAAAACCGGTCTTCTCTGCCTGAATCAGGTGTGTAAGGCTTGGGGACTTGACCAAGGCTCTGTAGAGAATGGTCTGAAAACTTAGTATATCCTCCTTGTTGTTTAGGTGGAGAACTGAAAACAGACTGAAAAAGACACTGGTCCAAGATAATTCATATTCTCTTAGTCCATTACATGCAGTAGAACATTACATACAACTATCTACCTTACCTTCAATAAATAAGCCAGAATTCCACACCCTAAGAAATATGGGTAAAATAACTTGGCCTCACTAACCAGAGTTCATAGTTTAATCTATTTATTAAGATTTATTAGTTCAGACATATGAGTTAAAGTATTATTTGTACTTCTTACCTGTATATTTTTAGAAACAAAGTAAAAAAAGTCTCTGTGTATGTTCAAGCTCTGTGGGTAGAGTCCAATAAACTGTGCTTTATTGTCCAACTTCATTTTTTATATAATATTTAACTCTGGCATAACATTAGAATATATCACATGCTAATGTTGATATTCTTAAGTAGATATTAAAATACTTTCTTTTAAGATATGGCTTTTAATTTGAGAGCAAAGAGAAAAACAAAGCAACTTAAATTCTATTTGATGATATATCATCAGACATGTTATTTTGATCTCTAAATATTTGTCAATTAATTCAATATGAGAGATTTAAAGAATCTTTAATTTTTAAATTGTAATTAGTCTTCTATTTTATAAGAAATATGCTATATTTTATTTTAGTTTCATTAAAGGGAAAAAATCATCAAGAAATGTTAGGTGATTTTTCTGAAAGAGAATCTTGTTAGTGAGCGGAATATCAGAAATGTTTCTAGATAAAAGTAATAGAAAAGAAAATAATGGTTTACTTTCTCATATAACAAGAAAGTAAGTGACTGCTTCTTATGTTTCAGTTTGGCTCTCAGTTTTGTTGACCTTTCCCTTGCAAATAGGGTTACTGAGACTACAGACATATTCAGATGAAGACAACTATTACCTTTCTATGTCATAAGTAGAAACTCCTCATTAAATATGTTTGCTCAATATGTGGTATATCTAGACTCTCTTCCATAAAATATGACATCTCAGGTAAATGTGAGTATCAGAACATGCTGATGGTTCAATTTCTGAGCCTCAGTTTCCTTCCCTGTAAAATGGGGATACACCTGATATTTATCCTAAGGTTATCATGTAGTTTAAATTAAATTATGTACAGTACGCATTTAACCTTGTACCTGGCGTATAATAATTTTTCAGTGTTATAATTTAAAATCCCATCTTTCTGAAATTTGCCTGGATCATTTCATACCACAATGATCTATTTACTTTGACTCTAAAAATACGTATTTTGAGACTGAATTATTTCAGTATCTCTTTTAAGTTCATACCTGGTTGTCCCATGCCATTGATATATTACTTGAGGAAAAGAATTCTGCTCCATTTTGCATCCTGTACCTAGTTCAGAATGATAGTATTTGTAGGTTCTAATAATATAATTCTTTAGAAATGAAATTATTTATGTATTTTTCTGGAAGTTTTCATTAATATGAAGCACACCCAGAGATATTGAAGATGTATATTACAAAATTGATCACAACTTTAAAACATTAGCAAGGAATCATTTGACTCAGATTAAAAGAAATATATAGATTATGAAGATTTAAACACTGAAATATGGGTCATACTCTTTTGTTTTGCCATATGAGTAGCATTGGTTTATGCACATTATTGTCATATTTGTAGAAGCAATCTGTCATGGGCTCTGAGAGTCCCTGCATGTCCCTCCTGAGTATTCCAAGAAAGCCCCTTACCGCTCTCTACCTGTGCCATTTCCCATTTGTCAGCATTCTGCTTACAGCAGTAAAACTTAAGGGAAGAAGTAACATCTCCCCTCAAAAAGGAAGCTTGCTTCCATTTGTTATACAAACAGTGGATCTCCAAGCTGCTTCATAATGCAGCACACTGCATGAACAACATGCATGGGGAACCCTGTCCATTTTTCTGTGTGACTTCAGAATTGATACAGACCAGCATGAGTAATAATGTTCTTTGTCTCTGGCCCAAGGTTTTTGCATCTTCTCCCAGCATCAGTGAAACAGTATTGGGCTAACTTGGTATAAAGAGGGTAAAATCTCAGACTTTTCACCATACTGAATGAGTACGAGATTCTCTAATTTCTTGCTAATATTGTGTTTCTAAAATGTGAGGAGTTTGACTATGTGTGAGAAAGGATGGAGGCTTTTTAGAGCCAGAAAACTCAGGTTTCAGTACAAGTTCACCAGTTTCCTGATTGTGCACTTGTTACTTCATTCTCTTAGGGCCATGAAAGGAGCTTGGTATTGTTTAAAAACAGAAAAAATAAAACATACTATACTTTGGCATAAAGCTTGCTTTTGATTTTTAAACTATGTGACCTTTACCAAATTACCTGATTTCTCAGTCTTTTTTTTTTTTTTGCCTTTATAAAATGGAAAATCACTGCTTAAATCATAGATAATTGTGAGCATTAAATAAAATTAAATGCATAAAGTACCTGCCATATAATAGGTACAAAGTAAACTTTAGTTTTTTTTTCTTCTAGAGTATGTGTTTTGGATTTAAAAATCTGTCTTCATACACATGTTAATATAGTACTACCTTTTCTAAAATTAGCCTCAGCTTTTGAATTTATTAAACAAAATGTTTGCTATGCCAACTTTATAGGTTGTGAGAATTTTAAAAGCATGTGAAATCGCTATGAATTATTCTTCTTAGTATCATTGAAAGAAGTTAACCTCCTGGCACTTTCCCTTTTGTAACACTGTTGCTGTAAAAAAAAACAAAGCAAAACAGAATTCAGGAACCTAGGGCCACCACCACACAGAATGAGATGTTGGCAGTACTGTTCCTCTTGTCCCTCAGAAAGTGACTGACATGGAAGGTGCTCAGATAGAACATGAACATTTCCTCTGTGCAGATAATATGTGGCTTAAGAAGCTGGACTATCTATCAGTCGCTATGTAAAAGAACAACTATAACTATATACCTTACCAACCCCAAATTCATTATTTCAATATAATAGTATTTATTCTGAATTAACTCCTTCAAACACATCCGTCTATTTAGCTTCCTGGGAATACATTTTATACTTATCTGATCTTGATGAATTCACCCAGAGTTAGTATGATATGAAAGAATATTCTTATTACAATATGTTAAAAAAAATTGCAAAGCCCACTATTCAATATGATTCCACTTTTATATGAGAAACTTTATATGAAAATATATGCAGAGAAAACCAGTTAGGTAGCCAACACTGTATTCTGAAATACTATGAGAGATATGGAATTATAGTCATGTCTTTTCCTTTTATTTTTTAAATTCTGAGATAAATGTATAATAAAAAATACCCCTTAACTAACCCCTCCCCAAGTTAAGAATACTATCAGTCAAAATGAGATATTTTATATGAATCTAATGAAATGTTTTTATGGACACTGTCTGGGAACACTTTTTTCCCAGGGCAAATTTTTCTTTCCTACTCAGTAACAGAGAATTTCAGGTTCTGGACTAAAACCGTTGCAAGTACTTCAGTATATCAGAACCTACTTTTCCAAAAAGATTTTATCCAGCCTGTAAATAACTCTAGCTGTTTCTCCTTTTGGAATTGATGATTCTCTATCTAGACCAGTATACAAGATTGGTGTCTTTAATTTTCCTAACAAAACCATTGACCATTGTGCATCTAACCTCCAAAGCAATAATTCTTAACCTTTAATGCATGTTGGATATTTTTCAATGCTTTTTTTTTTTTTTTTTCAATATTAAAATTTGAATTCTACTCTCAGAAGTTGTAAGATGGCTTCCAACAGGATCTGGAAGTCGAGTTTTAACAGTATCCAGATGGGTTTGAGGTTCAGCCAAGGTTGAGACATTTCCCTGAGTACTTTCTGGAGAGTTCAGTTGTTTTATTATAAAAGTAATAGATGCTTATTATAAAAAAAAAAATCTAAGTGAATGATAGGGTAAAAAGTGTGACTTTTGCCTTCTCCCAGGTCAATAATTATTAATGGTTCTTTGTATAACTTTCCACAAATTTACAAGAATACATAAATATCCTTTAGGTCTTATTATACTAAGCACTGCTATTATGTAGCTTACTTTTGTTTCCTAATATGTGGGGGACATTTTTCTCTATCAGTTCTTACCTTGTTTAATAACTGAACTGTATCCACTCTGCAGATTCCTTGGTCTCTTTAACCTTGGAGAGCTCCTTTTGGGGTGCTCTACTCTTGTAAAAGCCCTGTTCCCTGCCCATTCCCTGTCCTTGCTCTCCTTCCTGTTACCTTTTGTGAAGAATTTACATGGCTCACATTAAATTATATCCTAGAATTTTACTGGTAAATAGTTTGATAGTTAACCTCTTATTTCATTTATTTATTATGCAATAAATCAGTCATATAACAATCCCCCATGTAGCTATACCACCCTATGAAAGAAAGGATATTACAGAGCCCACATTTTTCCTTAATTTTGTTCCCCTCTGTACCATCTGGAGTAACTGCCCTCCTTGTGTCTGGTTTTTGTCTTATGCACTTCTCTATATTTTTACTGCATAAGTATGCATTTTGAAACAATAAAATTATTTGTTTACTATTAAACTTTTTTTTATCATAGTGTATATTCTACCAGTGGGCCCCCACAATGTTATATTTACGAAATTCATATATATGGATATATACATGTAATACTGGTTCACTCATTTTTCTCTAATTATGATAATCCATTGTATGTACATACCACAGCTTAACCATTTTCCTTACTAGATATTGAACATTATTCAAATCTGTCACAAATACAAACAGTACTGATACTTGTTTTACACACATCTTCTAGTGTACATGAATGAGTTTTCTGAATTTAGGCTACTTCTAAAGAATGGGGCTATTTAGTATAAAGAAGATGCATCTTTATTATTCTTCAAGGAGGCTGGACCAGTTTAGAATCCTTCTAGTAGTGTATAAAGATTTGTCCTCATGCTTTAAAATTAAGTTAGAATGAGAAATACTCATTCAATGTGTCTTATTTCTCCAGAAGGACTTTTTCATTCCTGCTGCTTAATGCCCTTTACAGAAGGACCATCTGATAAATCTTTTTTGTTTCACTAGAAATTTTTTTTTCTTTTCATAAGCATACATTACCTGTATACAAAAAGATTTGAAGTAATTTATTGACTTCCTCTGACAAACTTCCAGACCCTGGTTTTCAGCCAATGGCTGCTTTCTCCTTAATTCTTTTTTGTTTTCATTGCCAAGGAGGCAAGAACTGAATTTAAGACCCAGATGCAGAAACAAATTTTGTTTAGTTTTTCCCTTCTCTTCTTACATGGAAGTATTTCTCTAGCATCGTTAGTTGCACTGGAATGATAGAGATGCTTGCTAAAAATACCACCCTATCACACACCTATTAAAATGAAATTACAAGGTGAGACCCCCAAATTAACATTTTCAAGTTCATACAGATATGTACAAATACTGAATTTTTAAGTTGTATACCTGAAATTAATATTATGTTATATGTCGATTATACCTCAAAAAAAAAAAAAAAGAAAAGAAAAAGCTCTTGCTAAAATTTGCTGACTCAAATTTGAGAATTTACTATATGGCTTATAATCATGGTCTTATGTATTCATTATAATTTTCCATTGTAAGCATGTCATTCTAAAACATTCATTCTTTTTGTACTCATGAAAAGATTAAAATATAGCAGGATGAAGTATATGTATAAAATTTGGCTCCAAATTTTATCTGTATATTGGTGATTTTTGTATTCTTAATTGGACATTTACAACACTAGATTTAAATTTATATATTCTAGAACTATTTATTGAGTGTATACTATGTGTTCTCCACTGTACTATGAGTAGAATAAATAGGTGAAAGACTGTAAACAAACAGGAAGTTTAGGAATCTTTTTTTTCTGAATGTCGTGACTTCCCATGGACCTTTAACCAAATAAGAAACATTTTCAGTAGAATTTTGGCAAACATAATCACTTAGCCTAAGTGATATATTTATATCAGTGTATTTGGATTCATGTACTCATCTAGACACATAGTTCCAAGGCCATTAGCATCTTTGAGTGGTATCACTAAAATAAGATCTGTTGTTTGTTACCCTGATAAATGAAACTTAAACCTCATTCAACATTTTAGACTCAGTAATTGTTTTAGAAAAACAGTGTATCACTACGTCTGACTTTAAAAAGCAAAACAATTAACTTCTTTCAGCACAATTTCTGTTTATTTCAATTAAGTGTTGATGAAAGATTTATTTACATTAAGTGGGCCCTGATTAATAATTTTACTCCATGCTACCCACATAAATGCTCTCTTATGGCACCTAGTTTCAGGAATGTTGTGTACTCAGAATGACACCAGTATGTTTTTGTGAGCTACAATTGGAAGTAATAGGTGCACAAATACTTAAATTGTTTTAAATATTTGTTTTGACTGTTTGGATAGCTGATTTGTTTGCCCTATTTGGTTTAATTCAGCAAATACTGATTGAGAATTTACTGTGGAGTATTTATGCTCTACTAAAATATGTGCATATCCTTCTTGGAGAGAGGAAAACCTTGGTTCGGTATTGTCCATCTCTTGGTAGTAAATGCCAAATCCATATAAGTGACTTTTTGCTCAGTTAGCCTACTAGAATTTTATTGGCTTCAGAAATATTGTCTTGCGAATGCCTCTGTGGTTTATTTAGCTCCTGTCCCTGTGTCTAGCAAAACAGGAGATTTCTCGCTTCATCTTTTGGAAGGAGAGCGGTTGTATGAATTTGATGCTTCAGTCACGAGATTTGGTTTGAAGTGAAAAACCCAGGCGGGTCCCCTTAGACATACTTTTGTAATAGGCATGATGGAGGGGACCCTTGTCTCTGTATTTAAGAACCTCTTGGTGCAACCCAGTGGTCTAGCAGATAGGTCCGCTTGCCTCCAGCAGCACAAACCACGTACATCCCAAGGGCCTGGGTTGCTGTCCCTGGGCAGTGGGGTAGGGTTGGGGGACCAACCAAGATGAGCAACCAAAGAAAGAAAAAGCTTCTTTCTCTTCTCCCTTTCTGCCTAGCTACATGCTTTCCATTCCTGGCTGTATCTTTTATTAAAAAAAAAAAGAAAAATAATTCTGCAACTGACTTGGTAACATATCCAGATTTAGAAGCTATTGTTTAATTTAAACTCTTGTTACTTTACAGAAGGAAAAACATTCAGAGAGATTGTGATTGTCATAATAATGTGTTCAGTTGTAAGGATGCACCATATAGTTGTTTTGGTTTTCCCTTCTATTACTCTTATTAATTAATCTTATCACTGATTACTGATTAATTTTATCCTTTCTTTGATGGCCTTAATTATTTGTGTTTTTCACAGATAATAGTTAAATTTGAGAAAAAACACTTCACTTGTTCTGTTCATTATTTTTCTTTTAAATTCTTGGGACTATCCCAGAGAGTGGCCTAGTAGATGTGTTAGAGAATGATTTGCACACTCAGCACACTGATATCTTTTGGTAGGAAAACACCTGTGACCTTCACCAGTCACCTGCATGTATTTTGTTGATGGTTTCAGTGAACATGCTTTCATGTGAGCCAATACGTTTTCCTAGATTGCTTTCTTGATTCTCAGCAATGTTTCCATTGAAATAGAAAGATTCCTGCAGTGGATTTTGCTTGGTTATATTTTCGGTTGAGTGTTATAGCTTTTGTAAATTGATTTTAAAATACCATAGTGTGATCTGATTATAACTATTAGTAGAAACAATAATACTGAAGGAAGAAGCCTTTCTTTTCTATTACAATAATTTTCATTGTTTCTAATAAAGTATTTTTGATATTGCTAGAAGCTGGTTATTTAACCTAGTAATTACCATCACTTTGCCTTGTCTTAAAATAATGATACAATAGAGTATTAAGTGTTTTTAATGTATGATATATGATTTTTAAAAATAATATTTGTTTTTCTAATTACATAGTAATGCTTTTGTATACAGTAGTGCTAAAACTGTGTAAAGTTTGAGACTATGGAAAAGCTCACAAGGAAAAAAAATTAAATCACCTGTAATTCCACTACCTGGAAATCATTGTCGTTTAGGTATTTGACATTCCAATCTTTTTTAAAATGCATACATGTGGTTCTAAGTCATTTGTGATTTCATTCTATTCTTTGATTAATGTTTGTATATAATTCAATTCATCACAGATCTACCACTTTAGATTTTTATGCCTTTTAAATGCCATGCAGTATCTACTTATTTTAATAAGTGGAATTATTTTGCAGCTTTTTCTCTTCTTGCACTTTTATGTTTTGAGTTTTTTCTTCCTCTTTTACATCATCCTTCTCACAAGTTAGAGTACTTCTCACAAGTACTTTGTTATTTTGGAGAGTATTTTCCTTTTGTAAAATTTGCATAATGTATAGGAAAAAAAACCCAAGAAACTTAGACACCCACACAGGCGAGAATTCTACTAACTTTTTAGTAAAGTGCATAAGAACATTTTAAATTTTAATTTTAAAAAGAGCAAAATTAGCCAACATGAAAGCCCTCCTATACAGAGCCTATAAAGGACAAATATAATTCCACATAGATGAGGAACTTAGAAGAGACAGATTCATAGGGACAGAAAGTAGAAGTTGCCAGGATAAAATGGAGAAAAAAGGAGTTATTTTTTAATGGGTACATAGTTTCTCTGTATTTGGATTCATGTACTCATCTGTGAAATATTCCAAGGTCATTATGCAGTGTTTTCCCCACATTTTATTCTAAATATTTTATGAATTGGGGTTTTGTGCTCAGGTCTTTGAGCCATTTCGAGTTAAATTTTGTTTATGGTAGAATAAGTAATATAATTTATTTCTTTTGCAGCTGTCTTTCCAGTTTTCCCAACACTATTTGTTGAGTAGACTTTTCTTCTTCCATTATATGCTCTTGGCACCTTTGTCATAGATTAACTGTTCATATAGGTGTGACATATAAACATAATTTTTAAATGCATTTGAAGTATATCCAAAAATCCTAGTATAATACAGTAATCATTGCCTCTGTTTAGCAATTTTGATACTCAATCTCCAGTTACTTATCTAATACAAAAATATTTTTCATCCCTGTTAATTGCAGTATTTTTCTTGTATGTTAGCATTTTTCTTTCATAAAGCTTGAAATTGTGATATGAAGAGATAGAGGCCTATGCTGTTTGCTCTAATTTAGAAACATCTGGACAATTACTTCAAAATATTAAGATATCATCAAAACAAATTCTTGCTCAAATCTTCATGAGTGTTCTTGATTTTAGAAATAGACTAAAAAAAGTAGTAATTTATTTTCTCCATTAATGCTCTTGTAAAGCTTTGTTGACCTGTTTTAGGGTTATAGGCGAGGAAGGAATAAGGAGATTAAAAAGATTAGTCAGTAGCCACTTCTAAAAATATCAGAGGACTTTTTCTTTCTTAATCACTTAACTATAACCTCTCTACTCAGAGCAAACTAACTGAAAGATGAAACCTAAAGAATGCATTTTCCATTTTTAGTACATTTGAATATGCATAAAGAATGTAATAATAATATATTCTGGAATTCCTTAAAAGTCTTGTGCAAGTTAATATTTGAAAAAATTCACAATCATTTTCCAGTATTCTCTTTTATAAATACTTGCTAATAAAATTATAATGGTAAATTTTTTATTAATTTATACTCTGCCTTGCTCCAGAAGCTTAGTTTAGGCAGTTGACTGGGATATATACAATATAGCATGTAAGAGAATAAGATGACATCCAAAGACGTTGAATCAAAGTGAAATAAGGATAGAAATATAAGAGAGTTACTATTCAATTGTTTAGTGATGAAGCTAAAAGGAAAAGATGTTCAGTAATAAAATTCTCTGCCTACCAGAATCATATAAAAATCATTATTTTGCTAAAGCTTATTGGGAAAAGACCAAACTATATATTTAAGAAAATATGGGCATGACCTAATGGAGCAGTGGTTAGGTCCGTTACCTCCAAGGAACAAGCCACATACTCCTGAGATTGAGTCTGGGTTTGGGGTTGCAGAGTGGGGGGTGTGGAGGGAGCGGAGAACAACTAAAACTAAAATAAAATGCTTCTTTCTCCTCACTCTTCCTGCCTGCCTGACTGCTCACCTTCTTTCCTGCCTGTGCCTTTCCTTTTAAAAACAGAGAAATCAACAAACATTTTCCAGTTACAATTGCATACTTCCCTAGTAACTTCAGTGGTTGGTTAATGAGCCAACATTCCTTTAATGTCTACTGGACCACATTGCTACTTTATTATCAGGTACTATGGAAAAGAGAATTGTAATAAAAGATGTGTTGGTTCCTAATGCAGTGACTTTTAAAACTACTCTTCAGGGTGGTTAAGAGTCCTCCTCTGGTTGTGGAAAAGGGGCCTAGTAGTTAAAGGTTTTTTTGTTTTGTTTTTTACCAAATCAGCATTATTTAATCTAATATGTAGAATGAGTTTCTTTGTACAATTTCATTTGCACAAAGGATTTAAAAACTAAAAGACATAGAAAAATAATTCGAGAAAGGGAGAATAGCTGTCTAGAGCAAACCCCCTCTTGGTATCTACAGCTCATCTAGGTAAAACAGTTCTATAGGAAAGGCTCACTTGATGGTTCTCGCTGACAAAATCTAAGAGAGTCAGCTGGAGAATGGGTAATTTGTAAGTTTTGTCAGTTAAGAAGACCTTGAAAATATTAGTAGGGTACTTTGGATAAGTGGAAAAAATTAGCATTTTTTTAAATTACACTTCATAAACACAGATTTTACTTTGCCACTAACATTATCATATTCATACTAAATTTAATTTGATATGAACTTTGTCATATTAAACAAGTTATTGTGAAAAATAAAAGTTGGAATTACTTTTTTAATGCAATTTTTAACTGAAGGGAAAATATGAATTAATACATTTGAGATTGTGTCTTTTTTTTATAATACATTTATTTTTTCTTTTGTTTACATTGCTATATTCACTTTAGGAGTTGAAATTGCATCTCAGTGTGTATTTCACACTACATCTTCCATGAAAGTTCTGGTCTCTCCTTCATTCCCTGCCCTCTCCTACCTCCCTGATAACTAGTCTTGTGTCCCGTGAATTTTGTTGGGACTTGTCTGGTTGTTTTGTTTTTGTTTTTTATTTCACATATGAATGAAATCATCCTCTGTTTCTCTTTTTTCATTCTGACTTATTTAGCTTAACATGATTCCCTTCAGTTCCTTCAAGGGTGCTACAAAGGGCATGATTTCATCTTTTTTAATATCGATAGAATTCCATTGAGTATATATTAACAGCCTCTTTATTCAGTGATCTGTTGATGGGCATTAGGTTGTTTCCATGTCTTGGCTGTTGTGAACTGTGCTGCTATGAATACAAGAGTGCAGGTATTTGTTCTCTTTTGTGTTCTCTGGGTATATGCCTAGGAGTAGAATTGCTGGATCAAATGGTAGATTTTTTTTTTTTTTTTGAGGAATATGCATACTGTTTTCTAAAGAGGATATACTAATTCACATTCCCACAATAGTGTAGGAGGGTTCCTTTTTCTCCATACCCCCTCCAACACTTGTTTCTAGTCTTTTCGATATAGACCATTTTCCCTGGTGTGATATAGTATCTCATGATTTTTTATTTGCATTTTTCATGTGTCTGTAGGTCATTTGTGTGATTTCATTAAATAAGTATCTATTCAGTTCTTCTGTCCATTGTTTGAATGGGTCCTTTGTGTTTTTATTGTTGAGGTATATGAGCATTTTATATATTTTGGAGACTAAGCTCTTATCTGATGTATGTTGTGTGAATGCCTTCTCCAACTCTAAGGGTTACCTTTATTTGTTTTAGTGGTGGTTTCTTTCATTGTATAGAAGCTTTTTAGTTTGATGTAGTCCCAATTGTTTTGTTTTATTTTGGTTTGTTTTGCTGTAGTCATTCCTTCCTCAAAAATATCTTTGAGGGTGGTATAATGGAGAGTTTTCCTACATTTTTCTCTATGTATTTCAGATCTTATATTCAGATGTTTGATTCATTTTGGGTTAATTTTCGTTTATGACACTAATGAATAATGTAGTTTCATTTTTTTCTGCACGTGTCTGTCCAATGTTCCCAACACCATTTGTTTAATAGACTTTCCTTTCTCCATTATATGCTCTTGGCACTTTTGTCATCGATTAACTGTCCATGAATGGTGTAGCTTTATTTCTGGGCTCTTGATTTTATTCTGCTGATGTGTTTTTGTTCCAGTAACATATTGTTTTGATGATGATTACTCTGTAGTTTAGTTTGAAGTCAGAAAATGTGATTCCTCTGCTCTTTTTTTTTTTCTACTTAGGGTAACTTTGCCTATTTGAGACCTTTTGTGGTTCCATACACACTTTAGTATTGTTTCCTCAATTTCCTTGAATATCCCTGGAATTTTTCTGGGAATTTCATTAAATCTATGTATTGATTTGGGTAGGATGACAATTTTAAATAGATTATTTCTTCCAGTCCATCAGCATGTCATCTATATCTTTTATTAAAGTATTATAGGCCTTTCTTTTCCTTCGTTAAGTTTATTTCCAGGTATTTGATGGTTTTTGGTGCTATTGTGAATGGAATTTCTCTTTTAATTTCTTTTCCTTTGCTTCATGTTTGCATATAGGAATGCTGCTGATTTGTGATTTTCATTTCATATCCTGCATACCAGTTTGTTTTGTAACAAAACACTTTATTTACGCTGAGCAGAACATAGCATAGTGTGTAGGGGTTGGGAGTAAGAAGATCCAGAGGGTAGAGGGAAGAGGGTGGGACGAACGGACACCAGGGCATTCACCCAGCCAAGCAGGGTCAGGATGATTCCCAGGATGTGCAGACCAGTGAAGGCCATGATGAGGGTGAGGCTAAGTGGAGCTGTACTATAAAGGAGCCCACAGAGACTTGAAGGAGCTAGCCAAGTATCACCAGTTTTTAATTATTAGGTGCCCTATTATTGATATTAATATGCTCTCCATAAAAATGTTAGTTAGTTTTTAATACCCCATTAAAATTAAGATTCTCTCTTGTTTCTTAGAATTATATGTAATTTTTAGGTTTTTTAGAATAAACTCAATAACGATGTTCAAGGATAACCTAATTTACATGGAAGCACAAAGGAAAATGAATTTATGTCCTTTTATTCTTTGTAACTTTTTCCACAGATGATCAGTCAAGTTTTGGGGTTTTTGTTGTTGTTGTTGGGTTTTTTTTGCTTTAATTTTGGACTTTCACAGAATTATTTATTCCTGAGTCATTTGTGTTAAGTAAGTTGTATAACCCTGGAAACAATCATTTCAACAATTGCAGACATTCCATCATTCATCACATTCAGGATGTATTGAACACCTTATGAAAAAGACACTCTGCTTAGCACTTGAGGAGAATACAAAGATAAATCAGTCCTCTCAAAGAACACTTCTCGATGGGAGATAAGGAAAATCTTTGGGGTCAGTTCTACATGGGAGGATCAGGAACATTCACCAGAAGTAGCTTAAGAAAGACAAGGCTTTTAGTTCACAGAAAAAAAGCAGTACTATCCAGACTAACAGAACAATGAAAAGTACAGAGGGATAAATGTGTATGACATCAACTCTCTGAATATACTAAATGTCACTGAATTATATATTTTAAAAGGATGAATTTTATGTTATATGAATTACAGCTTGATGAAGCTGTTTTTTTTTTTAAGCATGTGGCATATGTCGGGTGGCATTGTAAGTTGTGGTGGAAAGAACATGGGATCAGTAGGTAGTACAGAGGAAGCTTAGAAAAAGGTTTAGGGCCAGAGCATAAAAAGGGTCTTAAAACCCATGCTAAGAATTTGAGGCTTTATTTTCCAGGCATTAGGAAACCATTTGAATTATTTTTATTATAAATATTTACTAACTTACTCTTCATAAAAATAGTAATAATGCCTGCTACTACTTTTATCATTGCTTTATAAGTGGGGAAATAAGTACAATGCAGTTAAGTAAACTTGTCTGAGGTCAAACAACTGGTAGTGGCATACTTTGGATTTGAACATCTCAGGCCATCCTTTCCTACTATGCATTTAACCATTATATCCCATTGCCTTTGGGTAGGTAGGATTTAATATGTGTATTTATACAGCTGTTGTCACTGATGAAATTAAATAATAATGAGATAAAAAACACATTTTTAAAATTCATTCATTCAAAATTGATTTAACTGATATTGCACAATGAGCGATTATTGTCCAGTGTGAGACATTTTTTATTAATATAGATTTTTATATATTGTATCATAAGGGCACTTAATGTGCGTTCTATTCTCTTACCGAATTTTGAAGAGTACAGTGTAATGTTAGCTATAGTACAGTCTTGTATACCTTGTCTCCAACACTTACCTAATCTTACGTAAGTGAAACTTTATGCTTACTGATTAGCAGCTTCCCACTTTCCCCTTCCTCAGTCCCTGGCAACCACTGTTCTACTCTGTTTCTATGAGTTTGTCTGTTTTGGATACCTCATATAAATGAATTCATGCAGTATTTGTCCTGTGATGAATTTATTCCATGTTGCTTACTGTCTTCAAGGTTCATTCATATTGTTACTTATTGCCCAAATTCCTTCATTTTCATACTGAATAATATTTCTATGTAAATAGGAATGTCTAGGCAGAATAATATTGCACATATATACCACATTTTGTTTGTCCATTTGTCCATCGATGGACATTTGTGTTGTTGCTACATTTTGGCTGTTGTGAATAGTGCTTGCAGTGAACACAGAAGTACAAATACCTCTTTGAAATCCTGATTTAAATTATTTTGGGTAAATTCCCAGAAGTGGGATTGCTGGATCACATGGTTGTTCTTCTTTTGTTTGAGGAGCTTCCTTACTGCTTTTAATCATAGGAATCAACATAATTTACTTTTAAAATATGAACCTGCTACTATGGTGAAAAATATATTAGCTGTTAAAGAAAGTGAAGATAGAAAACTAGGTTATTGGATTAGCTCAGATCAAGAAATATAAACTAGTAGATTGAGAGTATTAGATACTGAATATTAGAGATTGAAGGGAGAAAGTATTTTTAAAAAGCTAAATTCTCATTTCTTTATAGGGCATAGGTTCTGAATTAGCTTTGTATATTGGTAACAAACTCAAATTTTTATCAGCTGTTAAAACAGCACATTAGTTCTTTTTGTATCTCCATGGTTTATGAGAGATAAAATATATAAGCATTATTG
Source organism: Solenodon paradoxus (assembly GCA_004363575.1). NCBI lineage: Eukaryota > Metazoa > Chordata > Mammalia > Eulipotyphla > Solenodontidae > Solenodon > Solenodon paradoxus. The sequence continues at coordinate 352,313 of RJWH01000202.1, forward strand.
AGTATTTTACAGTTTCTTTACGTACATAACCTCCTTTATTCCTGACACTACCATGCCCATTTATATGGTGAGATTTAGAGCTCAAAAGGCTCGTCAGTCAGGGAGTCAGAATTCAAATCCATGGGATTTGAGAACAGGATGGAACTTCAGAGGTTTTCTATTCTAGCCTCCCCAGTTTTTAGTTAGCTGAGGAAGCTAGGACCCCAACAGAAAAGTTACCTAACTTGATTAAAATGATGCAGAACTTAGTGACCAAGCAAGGACTAGAGTACTGGTTTCTTCACTCAGGCTACTGCTTTTTCTACTACATTAACTATGTGGGATAGTTTATGAGTGTTTTAAAACATTTTAAAATTTATAAATTTTAAAAGCTTTCACTGTATTATAAATTCAACCCTCCTTTCCCAATGTGACTGCTCATTCTTTAATGCTAAGAAATAGTTATATAGAAAAGTTCAAGTTGAAATCCTAAGACCTAAAATAAGAATTTGTGTATATTTAATTGACTAAAAACTCAGCCTTTCTGAACATCTCCATTGAATAAAATATGATTTGCTGCTTTAATTTAAATTATCTGCTTATATGTAGATATATGCCTACTTATATTTACATTTGTTTATATTTATTGACTCTGTATTTTACCTGAACCGATTTCTAAAGGTTCTTCAATGGTAATAATAAAATTAATAACCTAAGTAGCAAGGAATCTTGTTATCAGTAAGCATGTTAGAACAGTATTTCCGTTAAATGTAATCTGCTAGAGTTTAATTCATATTAAAATCATAATAAGACTTTATTATGCTTTTATTTAATATCCATTTATCAGTCTCCATCATTGGGCCAGATCTTTTGCTAGGTTCCAGTCTTATGTTCAAGTTTCTAGTTCATTTTGAGTTAATTTTTGTAAATTGTGTTAGAGTGGTCTAGATTCATTGTTTTGCATGTGCTGTCAGATTTCCTGACACCATTTAATGGTGAGAGTGGACAGCCTTCCCTTGTTCCTGACTTCGAGGAAATGCTTTCCACTTTTCACCATTGACTGTGGTGTTGACTGTGGGTTTGTTATGTATAGCTTTTATTATGTTGAGGTATGTACCTTCTGTTCCCATTTTATGCCAGGTGTTTAATCATATTTGGGTGTTGGATCTTGTCAAAAGCGTTCTTTGCTTTTGATATTGATGTGATCATGTGTTTTTACTCCTTGCTCCTGTTAATATGGTATATTACATTAATAGCTTTATGAATGTTGAACTATCTTTGCATCCCTGAGAGAAATTCCACTTGGTCATGGTATGATCTTTTCTAATGCATTGTTGGATTCAGTTTGCTAATATTTTGTTGAAAATTTTTGCATCTATGGTCATTAGCGATATTGGTCTGTAATTTTCTTTCTTGGTGATGTTTCTATCAACTTTTGGTATCAGTGTGATATTAGCCTTATATAAAGTATTTGGGAGTGTTTCCTGTTCTTTAATATTTTGAAAGGGTTTAAGAATAGGTATTAATTTACTCTGAAGATTTGGTAAAACTCATTAGGAAAGTCATCTGTTCCTGGGCCTTTATTTTTAGGGAGACTTTGATTATTACCTCTTCAATTTCTTTACTTGTGATTGTTCTGTTCAGCTTTTCTAATTCTTCCAGGTTCAGTCTTCGTAGACTGTATTTTTCTAGAAATCTGCCCATGTCCTCGGAGTGTGTACTTGGCTGTCATAATGCTGTTCATAGTACTCTCTTAGGATGTTTTATATTTCTGCAGTATCTGTTACAATTTCTCCCCTTTCATTTCTGATTCTAGGTATGAGAGTTATCTCTTTTTTTCTTTGTGAGTCTAGGTAATGTTTGTTAATTTTATTTTAAAAAAAAAAAAAACAGCTTTTGTTTTCTTATTCATTTAATCCTGCTCAAATTTTGATTATTTTCTTTCTTCTACTGATTTTTGGCTTTTATTGTTCTTCTTTCTCTAGTTGCTTTAATTGTGGGATTAGATTGTTTATTTATGTTTTTTCTGGTTTCGTGAGGTAGACCTGGATGTCAGAGAACTTCCCTCTTAGTATTGCTTTTGCTGTATCACATAGATTCTGGTGGCTCATGTCTTAATTTTCATTTGTCTCTAAGTGTTTTTTAAGTTCCTCTTTGATTGTCTCTTTTATCCAAGAGTCACTCAAAAGTATTTTGTTTTGTTTCTGATTAATTTGGGGGTCTTCCAGCTTTCTCTTTGTGGTTCATTTGTAGTTTTAAACCATTGTGGTCAGAGAAGTTGCTTGGGTGATTTCAATCTTTATAAATTTGTTGAGACATGTCTTAATCTTTTTTTACATTTTTATCATAGTGTGTCTATGTGTATGTCTGCTTGGGTTTCTTTTATTAGGAATTCTTTGAGCTTCCTGGGTCTGGAGGCTTGCTTCATTCTTCAGCTTAGGGAAATTTTCAGATAGTTTTTCTTCAAATACAGTTTCTGCCCCCCTTTTCTCTCATCTTCTCTTTCTGGGACCCGTATGATGCAAATGTTGTCCCTTTTGATGTTATCCCATAGGTCTCAAATGTTGTCTTCACTTCTTTGCATTCTTTTATCTCTTTGCTGGTTTTCTCATATGCATTCCTCTACTGGATCTTCTAGCTCAGTGATTCTGTTAGAGACTTCCTCTATCCTATTCTTGAATCCCTCTCGAGTTTTCTAATTCAGCTATTGTATTCATTTCTTTGATATTTTGCTTTATTTCTTCTCTTTTTTGTTGTTCTTTTTCTCCCTCTTTGTTTTCTTGATTTCCATGTGTATGTTTATCAGCATATTCAGGTATTTTCCCCTGGGTTTTTATTGGATCTGACATTTCACATATATTTTCTGTGTCTTTGTTCTGTTTGTCATTCTTTTTATGTTTCTTTGGATTGGGTTTTCCTATATAATGGCCTTGTGTAAGTATCAACAGGCACTGCGTAAACCTAAATCTTGGTTTGAACTCTGGGATTTCTTGAGTTTTAGAAATTTGTTTAAGTTCTCTGATTTAGATTGCTAATATTTTGTTGGTCCCTCTGTTGCTGCCCTAGAGTTCAGCTTATGGGGTTGGAGTTTGTGTGGAAGATATGGAGCCTTCCCCCAGGGCCCAATCTCCAAACCATAATTACTGCCTTATTATTGACCCACAAGCATCAATCAGGTTGCAGTTTCACCTCTACCCAGAGGATGATGCTAGTGGCTAGCACTGATGGGTTTTCCCTCAGGACACTCTTCCTTTAAGCCTGCTGGTGGAATTTTTGATGACTAGGTCTTGCTTCTTTATGGCAGCATGGTGGGAGTGGCTGGGACTAGGGATTCCCGTAGCTGCCTTCTGGTTATGGTGCTACCTAATATTATTTTCTTGCCTGGTCTCCCCTTCAAACCACTGCCTTACTGGTTCTCCTGCAGCTGTCTGCCAAGTCCCTCTCCTCCATCTCAGTCCCCCTGGGTGGGGTCTCTGCTGCTTTCACAATTTCTGGGAGGCCTGGTTCTCCTGCAGTTCCACCCCTTTCACTGCAGCCCAAATCTCAAATGTGCGGATGTATCTCTGAACCCTGACATTTTTGCCTACCCTTTGTGGTCACAATTCTGCTGCATCTCTACAGCCTCTGTGTCTGCCTTACCTCAGTGTTTGTTTCTGGACAATAGATGAATTCCTAGTTGCTCTGTAGGGAGAATGTGAGTCTCACTCCTACCAGGTCGTTATCTGGAATGGAAGTGCCCACTATTATTTTTTAAAATAAATTTTGTATTCCTTTCTCTGTCTCCATACCTTCAAGGATGCTAATAATTCTTATGTTTATTCTTCTTATGGTATCTGATTTTTCTCACAGAGTTTCTCTGCTTTTCCTTAACCTTGTTTCTCTCTCCTCTTCCTCTCCTCTGTTTGTCTTTATTTTCTGAAATTTGTTCCTCTGTTACATTGAGCCTGTTTTTGGAAGTTTCCATATTTGTCTTCAGTTCATTGATTTCATTTTTAACATCTAGCAGCTCTTTTTGGGCGTTCTGTGTATCCTTAGCCTCTTTGGGAAGTGAGTAGTCCTTATAATGTATCGTTTCTTTTCTGAGGTCTTGGATTTCCCTTTAGGTAGTTACATGTGCTTTCAGATTTTTCGTAAGAGATGCTTTATCTGTTAGGTTGTCACTTTCAGTGTCATTTGACTTCTGGAAGCTTCTCATTTCTTCCTCTTATATCAAAAACTAATCACAACATATCTTATGTGAAAACACTAGGTCACCAGAAAGTCTTTAGATTCAATGGAAGGGTCAACCAGGGAAAGAGATACAGCCAAATGCTGAGAAAGCTCATGCCAGTGAGCGTAATAACTAAAGCAGTGTTCCATTTGGAGATATGGGCAACATTGAGAACTAAAGAAAAATTTGAGAACATTTGTAAACTGATAATATGAAAGAAAGGAACAAGAACAGCCAACAAATCAACTCCACAGAGAAAATTCAAACTCCAAACGACCGAACAGATTTAAAATAAACCAAACCTGTATCTGGTTATCTTCAGAGAGATTAAGAAATAGGACACTTTAAATAAGATCAGGCTACTGAAAAAGGGAACAGTTGGAGAACAAAAAATTTTAGAAATTAAAAATATGATCACTGAAAAAAATTCACCATATAGGCAAGATTCAAATTAGATACTGTGGAGGACCAAGTTTTTAAAATCTAACAGATAAATTCAAAGAAATTGCTGAGTAGCAGATAAGAATTGGAAAGTATACATATATAAGAGGTCAGATTCTGAGGTTCAAAGGCCCATTTAAGAAGTACAGAAGACAGAAACAGCAAAGGTTAGTGATAGAATACTGATATGCTAAAACAACATATATCTTCAAATGGTAAGATTCCACAAAATAGCAAATAAGATTACCAAGAAAATACGTTAAAAAATCCTAGGCACGCACTAGTGGAATTAGCGGTTGTGTCATCCACCTCTGAATGATGCGTGCTGCCTGTCCCTGGGTTCTAGTCATGGGCTCAGGGAGCGTGGCCAGTGTGAACAATTAAATGAAAAATAAAATAAAGGTGTAAATTCTTTTTCCTTTCTGTCGGAATGGTCACAATTTTTGCTTTGTAAGATTTTATATTTTAGGAATATTAACTCCTTATCGTATCGTGTCATACGCATTATAAATATAGTTTGTGGTTTGCTTTTTAACTTTTTAAATATGTGTTTTTTTGCTATAAATGTTTGGGTACCAAGTATATGAAGCTTCCCACACACCTGTGTAAAGATTAAACTTCATCTATACTTCTTGTTATGTTCATGGTTTCTATTTTTACACTAAAATTTTCACCAAAGAAATTTATTTTGGGATATGCTTTGAGTAGGAACACGTCTTTATTCTAGAGTAACCAGTTAGCTAGCATCTTCTTTGTTGGTTGATTATTCATTCTTTCCCCATGATTTGAAATCTCAGCTTTGTCATATACTAAATGTTTTATATGTATATGTTTATGTCTGCTTAAAAATACATTGTCCAAAAAATCCACAATTCCTGAAATTCCCAACAAGACCATTCTATTTCCTTACTATTTCTAGAAAGCAGTTAAGTATAATTCTTACGTTTTATTAAAATCTTATCCATCATAGATATATGTTGGTGGTGAGAGGCACTAGAACTCTCTTGGAGAATGTGGTGTGATGTGCACATGATTGTGATGCAGATTTAATATCCTGAAAATCATATAGCAATTAAACAAAAGCAACCATAAAATAATTATATTTTTTAGAAAATCTTATCTAGTACTTACTTGTTTCCTAATTTCCCCCAAATATTTACTGTATCAGAGCATTGTGTTATCAGCTAAAGGTTTTTCCTTTTTGTTAGTTTACAACCTGTCACGAATAACAACAAACAATGTTAAATAGGGTCAAATAAGAAGAAAAATTCAGAGTAGTTCCATGAGTAGGAAAATTTATTCTTCTGATTTATGGTAGGGAGAATACTAATAAACATTGAACACTGAGTAAATAACAGTACGTGAACTTAAACTTTGAAAAGACCATCTGCTCCTGTTAGTAACATTTCAGAATTATATTTTGTAGTTATTGATTAGAAAATGGAAAAAAGTCATAACTTTTAGTAAAACTTTACCAATTCCATAGATATAGTTAACTACAATTTCTGAATGTCATTCATTTACTGGAACACTTCTCCTAAGGCTCCACTGTGGGGAAAACATTATACTTTCCTGGACTTCAGCCACAGACAAAAGTTAAAGCTTTATTTCACCATGGATTTCCCTCAAAATTAAAGGTACATTATGCTGCTATAGGTTACATGTAGACTATTATAGCAAAATTAAATTGATGATGCCATTTTACTGAGAAAATAATTACCAGCACTCACGAGACTGACTGGCACGTCAAAAATCTGAATAATTCTAGGCTTTGCTATTAACTGCATGACTTTGAGTGAGTATAACCTAATTATTCTGCACTACCACCACCAGAGTTCTTTTGTGCAAATAGACATTTTCCCACATGTTTTTTATAAACCATTATTGTCAGGAGAAATGTCAGGGGTCCATGATTAAATGAGTTAGAGAATACTGTGTACTAGTTTCTTTTCTAGGAAATGTACCAAGTGTAGGATATTTAAAGCTCAAGGAAGTCTTGCAGGAAAGAAATCTTTACATTTTTAGGACTCATTTCTTGATATTTCTAAGAACTGTGTTACAAGAAGTCCACTTTAGGTACTTTTATCAAGTGTCAGAAGGTGTTTAAAAAATGCATACTTCTAAGAATAATTTTATCTTATATAAATAAGTTATTTCAACATGGTACTTTAATTCATAATATCAGTGTGAAATATTCTTAAAGAAACACCAGAAAAAAAGCCTTTAATTGTACAATATTCTAATTCTCATAGATTTTAAACACAGCAGCACAGAGAAGCATTGTTTTCCTGGTGGGTACCAAAGTTTTGTTTAAAATGATTGGTCAGGAAAAAGCAACGTCAGAGATTTCCCTCCTTTTTAGGAGCTTTGTCCAATAAATACCTCAGATTCTAGCCCAGTGTTTCTACAAGGTGCAGTTTGATGTCAGGCATTCTTTTGTATCCCTCATCTTTTGTTTAATAAAACGTCACATGTCATTGGCTTGAAGTAATTAAATAGACCCTTAGGAATCTTTTGTATTTATTTTTCATATAATAATACTGGGCTTCCAAATATTAAAGTTCCGAGGAAAATCAAGACCTCTTCATCTTATATGTAGGATGGGTGCTGCAGATAATATCTATAAAGGACAGAGTACATTTATGGAAGAACTGACCGACACAGCAGAAATAATAAGAAAAGCAACACCGCAGTCCTTGGTTATCTTGGATGAATTGGGAAGAGGGACAAGTACCCATGATGGAATTGCCATTGCTTATGCTACACTTGAGCATTTTATTAAAGATGTAAGTATCTTATGCACTTTTTTTTGTACATGGATGGTACATATTCAACAAATTGTTTACATGACCTTAGTATCCAAACACTCAAAATTATCTTTAATGTTATAATTGATCCTATTTCTGCAGTTGACCATTAGAATGCTATACATTGAACTCCAGTAATGGGACTCTAAATAATGCTTGTAAGTCTAATATACTCTTCCTTTCTTTTGCTGAAGCAAATTAACCTGGAGTAAGGAGGAAGGCTTTCTTAGCAATATTTCCATTTAGAATGACATTTTATTATCTTTGTCAAACTCTCAGTCCAGACCAGGGACCATCCACCGACAACCAAATCCTTGAGGAAGGGGAAAAAGGAAATAGTGTAATTTTTGTTCTGCGAAATAATTGTTCAACAATATCTGAAAATATCTCAAGAGGATCTTTGATCTCATCCCTTGGTGATATGTTGGTCTCTATTTCTATTATATCAGTCCTTCGCCGCACTTTTTTTTTGCAGATTACATTTTTAAGCTTCTCAGTGTAAAATTTTGTTTGTGTCAAACTTTCCATCCCTGTCATCTCCATCAAACTTCTTTTTATTTACTCGCTCTCTTTATTCATTTCAGTTCTTGTTTCCTCTTAACACTTAGGTGGTTCTTTTTTCAGGTTTTCTGTTTTGTTCCCCACTTTCTTGCTCTTTATTTCTATTTATTTTTCTTACCTCCATTTTCATTTCCTTCTTCTTTAAATAACCAATGAATGCATATTTTTACTCATGTTTCTTTGTAACAGAAGAAACAAAATTCCTTTTTCTTTAAACCTTTGTAACCCTGTTTTTTGTTTAAACATTTGGTTCGATTACAGTTAATGATGATTTTTTTCTACTTTAAATACTTTTTATTTTTCCTTAAAAAGAAATTATTTGTAAAAAAAGATGAACTTTTCTTTAATCATTATAGAAATTACATATCACAAGTTCAGTGAAGTCCTATTGCTACGTCCCAAACACATTTAAAATTTTCTTTTAAAGACTTTCATGAACAAACTATGACGGAACTGAATTTGCCTTAGAGCAGTGTATCTGTGTCTATGATTGCGTAACAAATTACCTAAAACTTAATGACTTAATAAAAGCAAGTCATTTTATTTTTTTAATCTCTCACAATATCTGGAGGTGACGGATTTGGGGACAGCCTAGTAGGTAGTTTTGACTTTGTATCTTTCCTAAAGTGGTAGTCAAGTTGTCCACTAGACTGGAGTCATCATCTGAAGACTTGACTGGATTTCCAGTGTGACTCACTCATGTGGCTGGCAAATCAATGCTAGGCCTTCAGTTCCTTTTCCTGGGGGCGTCTCCACAGCGCAGCTTGTGTGTCCCCCAGAGAAGCAACAAGCCAAAATAGAGGCAGCAATGCATTTTATGACCTGGCTTTAGAAATCACACACTGTCACCTTCTATTGGCCACAAAGGGCCAGGCCTGATTCACTGTGGGAAGAGTCTACTCAGGAGCATGAACAATAGGAGGTGATGTTTAGGAAGCTGACTGACAAAAGTAGGTTGGTGATATTTCAGAGATTAAGACTTCACGCACAAATTATGACAAAATTGAATTTGTCACTTATATTTTCATTGCTTCTATAGCAATCTTCAGATATTTTAAATGTTGATGAAAGTGTTTTTAAGTTAAATTTACTTTAGGGGTAAAGCATTAAAGAGGATTCCTCAGGAGCAAGAATCTCTAACCTTTTTATGGATGGCAGTGTTCATTTTAATGGTTTTTTGGTTGCTGAGATAGGGTGAAGAGATCAGAGAGGAAGAATGGGGAAGGCCATTTGTTGCTGCTGTGAACTGGCAATGGCCTTGAAGGAGAGAGATGTTGTAACACAAACTCCAGTGCCTCTCAGCTCAGGAAAGAGGCACCATGGAGACTGCTGGTCCTAAGATCCTTAAGGACAACTTGTCATAGAAATCCTGCCTTAATAGGTTTATTTGTAATTGTTATAGAGAGAGGCACATGTTCTGATTTTTAATGAGGTAAATGACAGATTAATCAAAACTGAAGTTCTTCAATTTAATTACCCTCTTCTGCTAATTTTTAGGCCGAGATTTGATGTTACCTTCCTTCAACTTAGGGGAGTATATCATACATAATTCATTATGCTTTAAGAGTAGCATTTACTAAGGAATCCACAAGTTCATATGACTATAACAAAAATAAATTTTAAAACAACGAAGTAAAGGGAAAGTTCTACTTTATAGACTGCCAGTTAATAATTATAGAGTGAATATTTTGTTTTGTTTGAAAAACTAACATTTACCAGCTACCATAGTAATAACTGATTCAGGTAACAATGATCAGTGATAGCAAAACCTCTGGATGAAAGATTGTTGAGAAAAGAAGCATCACACAGCCATAAAGTATCACTCCACAAGTTATTTATAACAAAGAAGAAATTGGTGCCTATATAATGAGAAAATCTTCTGGACACCCACTTAGGCCAAATAATCAATTTAGCATCCTCAATAATGCATCAGATAGACATCATGTGCCTCCTGATGTGATGTACTGACAACTTGTCTTCTACATGTTTATACTTTGTCACATTGATAAATTTTTAAAGTAATATTCTTGACAATAATGTTTAATCTGAATCTAATCAAGAGGAAACAATCAACCATACCCAAATCGAGGGCCACTATGCAAAACTGATCTGCTAGATACTTCAAAAATGTTGATTCATGAAAGACAAAAAAAGAAAAGTCTGGGGAATTTACCTAGATTATTGGAGGCTAACAGGACATGACTAATGCACTGCATAATCCTCGATTTTTTTTTTTTAAACTGAAGAACATTTGTAAAGAATATAAGTAGGACAGTTACAGGGAACTTATGGACTATATTTTAGATAATCATATCAGTGGTAAATCAGTATAATAATTTTATATTTATGTTGGAGAATATTTATGTTCTTGTAAGACAGAATCTTAAGTATTTAGGGATGAAGTGCCATGATGTCTGCAGTTAATTCTTAAATGGTTTCAGGGGGAAACATTTGTATATGTGTTCAGAGGGGAGAAAGAAAAGAAAATTATGGAAAATATTAATAATTGTTAGATAAAGAATATAAAGATATTCATTGTACTTGCAACTTTTATGAATTTAAAAAAGTTTTCAAAATAAAATTGGAAAATTGTTTCTAATTGAGATTTTAAAATAAAATAACATATATTCTATGTCTTATTGCTTTAGGTGAAATCCTTAACCCTGTTTGTCACCCATTATCCTCCAGTTTGTGAATTAGAAAAAAGTTACTCACAACAGGTTGGAAATTATCATATGGGATTCTTGGTCAATGAGGATGAAAACAAACACGATGCAGGTATGAAATATTCCTTCAGTAGGTACAGCTAGAATGTTAATTTTCATGTTTGGTAACTTAAAGTTTATTTATAGGAACATGAAATTATTGTATATAATAAATTAAAGCTATGAATGTTGATTCTAATGACATTTGTACAAATATATTTTATCTAAACTTGAATAAATAGAATTTGCATTTATCATTGTCATACCTTAGTCTTTCTCTAGTATTCCTTATCTCATTTTTCTACAAAATGCTAGAATAGGGGAGGATCTTTAGCTTTTCCTCCTAGATTCATCTCAAGAAAAAAGCCCTAACAAGTACAGGATATCATTAGCTCTTTAAAAAACCCAAATGTATTTCCCCAAATATCACTTACCATTAATTACTTAAAGATTCATATGCTGATCTGGACATATATTTTATCTTACTCTGACAAGAAAACTGAATCTCAGACAGATAAAGTGACTTACTCATGTCAGCCACCTGTGTGGGGAATGAACTAAGCATAGAATCGTGTGCTCTGCTTCAGATTCTCTTCGATTCTGCTAGAAGAGCTACTATGTGAGATCTACACTATTTTCCCTGGCCTTTGCAGTTACTGCTAGTGTCACAGAAATACATTTTATGAAAAAAATAATACTGTTATCCCATAGAAATAATTTCAAGTATTATAAGTTATGTAGATTTTAGCATTTTTTTTTTCCTGTTCAGTGGTAATTTCTTTTTTAAGCTACCAGCCTGTGGACCAGTACTGGTTTACATAGTTGGTGTGCTGCAATGGAAAATTCGCTATCCAAGACACCCCAGAGTCCAAATCTTATTTTGGAAAAGTAATAAGAATGGATCTGAAAAAGGAATCAGGCAACTGGCCCAAATTAAACAAAGTACCAAACCTAAAATAAATGTGATATTAGACAATTCTTGCCTTTCACCACTGTGCAGTCTTGAAAAACACATCATAAATTCTCTCATGGAAACAGTTTCATATCTATTAATCTGCATCCAAAGTAACAGGAGGTACTTATAAACTAAAACCCAATGGGATAAACAAAAATAGAGTTCACCAACAGGGAAGAGTCAGTGATAAATGTAAGTGTACTGACTACTAATTTAGAACCTTCTTAAGTGTTTTGGCGTTTTATTTTATAGATTTAAGTGTTTATTCATGAGCATAATTTTTTAAATTAAATGATGCTAAATGGCTCATTCTAATAGGAAGCAGTCCCCTGCTCCTTTCTTCACTCCATATCCCCTCCCTATCCTGTTCCCAAAATAGCTGCTTTCAGTTCCTTCATCCATTTCTTCCATATTTTTGAATATGCTCATTTTCCTATCACTTGGTTCATCAACTTGAAACAATGTTGGTTAATTTCTCACTGTGTTAGATTGGTATCTTCAGCCTTTCTTTTCTCTCTCCTTCCAGTATAGTCATTTCATGTTTTTTTCTGTTTCATATTTATCATTTTTGGGTTTTTTTGCCAGTAAGTATTGCTTACTCATGAGCCAAATACAGAGACAAGGGCATTTTTTTTCTTTTACAACTTTTCCTGTTTTCTTAATGGTAATAGTTGCCTTTTTATTTTTTTCATTTCATTGTTTCAGTTGCGTCTATAGCTGAATCTTCCTATACTTTTCAATACTTTTATAAAAATACTTTTCTAGATATTTCTATATGATCAAACCTGTTGGTTTGATCCACGTTTTCCCACTGGGATCATTACTAATAGCCCTTTGTCCTCATGCTCATATGAAGTGGTTGTTCCCTATGCCTGCTGCCCAGCTGTTATCCTGAGACCTGACTTTGCTGTCATCCTGGGAATTCTTTATTTTATTTATTTTTTTTAACTTTATCTTTTGTGCATTTGATTGCAAATAACAGAACACTTGGACTCTCACATTAGCCCTGACATAAGGATATATATACAAAATCTCACATTATAGGAATTTCAGAGGAAGAGTGGCTTTTTGCTCCTCTTTGCAGTTATTCAGGCTCTGTCTTCCTGCTTCCTGATGATTTCATCATCAGTCTAATGGCAAGGTGGTTTCAGTTCTTACAGGTATCACATCCAGAATTGATAATCTCCCAAGGAAGAAAAGGGGCCAGCTTTTCATAGTCTCTCTTGGGAACGAGGAAACTTTTTTTTCAAATGTCCACATATCACTGTCCCATCTCATTTTCAGAATTGAATCATGTGCTCATTCTTAAAGCAATTCCTAGAAGTAAGAATAGCAGGAATGACTTTGATTAACCTGTATTAATCAGAATCAACTCTTTGAGATGGAATATGAAGACACTATTCCTTGAGAGAAATGGTCAGAGAGTTAATTCCTAATAAAATTAGAGTTATCTTAGGGGTAGAATAGATTTTGGATAGGTTACCAAATAATGCCAACTGAAATGTAAAATTTTTGATAATTTACATGAATTAAAATGTCTCCATTATATGTTAATACCTGATTAATAATTTAGCTAGAGTTGGAATTTTAGATTGAAAATAGTGTTCGCTCAGAATGTTGAAGCATTGCTCTATTGCCTGCTCACTTCTAATGTTATTCCTGGCTATATATCTATGCTTCATCCATTACCTCTAACCTAATTCCTCTTCTGTCTACATTAGAAGCCGTTATGTAAGTCAGTAAAATGCCCCAGAGACCTCTTGGGTGGCTTTCAAGATACTTGCTTATCGCAAAGAAAGCTCTGCATTTTAGTCTATTACAGTCTGTAAAATCTTGAACAAGTCACGTAACCTAATCCACCTCTAATTTATATGAATCTATTCTAAAGGTGACTTCAGAACTATTTGATTAGCACATATCTCTTTAATAACTGCTTAAAAAAGTTTGGTTTTTAAAAAAACTTTGTTTAATTTCTCTGTAATGAACAGACACATGAATTTGTACTTTCACTGACTCTAAGCAGTGCTGGGTAAATTTTTCGATAGTATCCATTTCAGAAATGGTCATGTCTTTTAAGTAAAGTCTTTACCAAGAACCTTTATTGTGAGACTGTCAAGAAATGAGTTTTGTTTTTACCATCTTCTGGGCTCTCTCTTCTTCCACATTTCCAACACACAAACACACACCTTCTCTCCCTCTTTCTCTTCCTCTCCCTCTCACTCTTCTCTCCCTCCTCCACTCTCTCTCCCTGGCTTTGTACCTCTCTCCCTTTCCCTTTGAAGATGGTGAAGGGCAGTTTTGGGGTAGAAGATAAATGTAAAAAGAACCCCCCAAGGTAATTATTAAAAGAGCGATCATTGTTTACCTTGATGGGTTGCGTACTACCATAATTAATGCTTAAGTGGGACTAACGTGCAATGACAAATTCAGCAAATGCTTGTACTAAGCTGTATTGGGTTATTCAGAATTATATATTATTTTACATGATTTATGTATTGTTAGGCTGACCCAGGGACAAAAGCAGCAGTGGCCATGTCCGGGAAAAACGTGGCTGACGTCAGACTGAGGCATTGAAGCTCATACCTGGATTCACAGGGCCAATCCCCAATCGCGATGTATGAAGCCCGCGAAATTCCTTTGCTTAAAGAGCGCGCTCCCCCTTGTTCAGGCGCGATTTCCCCAGCCCTCGTTCTGCGGACTTGGGAACTTCGCCCGGGTGTGCAAACACCAATAAAGCCCTGGCTATTCGACTTTTTGTCTAATTGACTTTTTCTCCTTGCAGAACTCAGAAGAACCTTTCATGTATCTTTGTAGCTATGTTATATATAAACTATTGTATTTATAGATATATAGATATATAGATATATAGATATATATATATCTATATATATATCTATATATAGATATATATATACATATGAAGCCCCCAGCAAAGCGGTGTTTAAGGGGCATTGTGGCTGTTCATGGACATTCAGAAAAGGAGGACATGGGCCCGGAGGAATGAATGGATGGGTGGTTGAATGAATGTATCAACAAATACATAAATCTTTTTTAAGAAAGACAAGCATGGAAGATTGTATAGGAGAGGCCAGGGGTAGAGAGGCCAGTTAGGACTATCATAATTGAAATGATAAAGATTTTTGTTTTGTCTTAAAAATGAGAAGAGTTAGGGATTTTTTTTGTTTGATTGCTTTGATTGCTTCCTGCTGCTGTTCACTGCATTTTTGGTCTTGTGAACATCAAAGGTTAAAAATGCAACCCTGGTGTGCCTAAATACATCATACTTCTTTCCTAATCTAATCCAACCTACTTCCTCATCTGTTTTGTATGTTCCTTACTTTTTATTTGGAGGCAGAAGGTATTTGTAATGCTTTGTGATGTAAATTTTTGTCTAGTATTCTTGAGATTGTCAGCATTCTTTTCACCTCCCATTTCCGCACCCACCCTGCTGAATTCTTAGAGATAGTTAAGGAAATTTCCATTATCCTTCTCCTCCCTTGTGTTCAGGCTTTCGGCTTTCTAATTTTTATCTGATAAAAGAATCAAGCATATACATTTATCAAATGATATCAAGTACGAGAAAAAACTTGATAAATATAATAAGTAGTCTACTAGGACCTCAGAAATCATAAATCTCATTAGCACTGGGACATGTTTGCAAAACAGTGCAGTTATAGTGAATGTCATAGTAGCAGTTGCATACTTTTGAGGTGCTTTAAATTTGTCAAAGATTTAACTGTCTGCAACATTATTTTTGTATTATTGTACTTAATTATATTCCCTAGTATTTAATTTTTAAGTTTTTAACTCATAATGTTTGTATATGTACGGCAGACTGGGTTCCTCAGGGAGGCAGATTCTAAGATTTGTGTGTCATGATCAACACCTAAGGGCAGGACTGAGGAGCAGTGAATAGTGTTGGCTTCATTAGGGCTTCAGCCAAGGCTGCTAAAACTGAGACTGGGATGAGTTTTCACAGTTACCTCAACTTGGGGTGGAGCTGTGCCTTTATATTCCTTGTTATCATTGCATTACTAACTACCCCAAAATACAGCAGTTTAAGAGAGTAAACACTTATTATTTCATTAATTCAGTAGGTTAGGAATCTATTAGCAGCTTAGCTGAAGACTTCTACCTCAGACTGTCACTAGGCTACAATCCAAGATACTGGTCAGGTAGCGGTCACTTCAAGTCTTAACTTCTCAGACCACTTACGTGACTGTTGGCAGTCCTAAGTGTATCTACTTCTAAACTCAATCACATGGCTGCTGGCAGGCCTCCAGGTCTCCCTAACTGTGAAGCATCAGTTTTGGTTGGAGGCATTAGTTTCTGTTCACTAGGTCTCTCCACAGCACAGCACTGACCTGGTAGCTGACTTCCCTCAGAGCAAGCAGTAGAGCCTGCCCAAGACGAAAGAAGCCAGTCTTTTGTAACCTAATTTCAGAAGTGATAGCCCATCATTTTTGCCATATTCTGTTTATTAGAGACAATTCCCTGAGTCCAGTCCATACCCACAGGGGAGGGAAGGACAGCAGGACATGACTACCAGGTGGCAGGGAGTTTGGTGGTCATCTTAGAGGTCGCCTGCCAACTCCCCATGCAGCCGTTTCCTGGATGCCCTGGATGCAGGCTGCGAAACAAGGCAGAGACCTTGGGTAAAGCAGCTGTCTTCAGCTGAGCGCTAGCCAAAGAGGACAAAGAGGGCAGCTGGTGGTTGTGGGTTAGCAGCCTTTGTGCCAGCTGTGGCAATTTTGCCCTCAAGTCCAAAGTGGGACATGGTGTCACCGAACAGCATGCACTTTAGTGCGTATGTCTCTTTACTTAGCCAGGATGTTTAATAAACCGGATTTCCAGTCTTGTTATCCAAATTGTACAACTTGTAATTCTTCCCCAGTTTTGTTTGCTTTGGTGCTCCTGAAAACATCATACACATGTCACTTCATAGCGTGCAGAAAGAGAGATCATGCCATCTGTTAAAATTACTCTCTCATGTCGAAGTTCAGTTTGGATTTTTCAGCAACAGCATAAAGCTGACTACTTCATAGCTTGCAGTGAATCATTTTAACTCATTTTCAGTGAGCTAAAAGACGGATACTAAGGACAAGTGTTTCAGCATTTTCAGAACAGCATTTACCCATTTTTCCAGATACGTAAAATTCATAAATCATCTAACAGATGATTAGGATCAATGAGTTTCTTGTCCAGATTATAAATTTTAATAAAATTAAGTTCCAAGAATGTATATGTCTTCTTTAATTCTCTGATTTCTTTCAGTTTTCACTAATGGTTTTATCTCCTTTTTCTTAAATTTTATTTTGTAGGTGAAGAAGTTCCTGACTTTGTCACTTTTCTTTATCAAATAACCAGAGGGATTGCAGCTAGGAGTTACGGACTAAATGTGGCTAAACTAGCAGATGTTCCTGGAGAAATTTTAAAGAAAGCAGCTAGCAAGTCCAAAGAACTAGAAGGATTAGTAAATATGAAAAGGTCAGAATGATTGTGCTGCATATTTTGGTTTAGAATAAATCCTTCCAAGTTGTCCAAGGAAGAAAAGTGTCATAGAAATGAGCATCACATCTACCTTTCCTTACCTTTTCAAATATGAAATATTAATTACAATAACATGAAAACAGTTCTTGGCAAAGTTCACATGAATTCAGCCCATCTTTTCTCATCAGTTCTTTATCTATTAAGTTACTATCTTGGCTTTTCAGTCATTTTTCAAAAGGAATAAAAATTAACTCTTTAATGTGTGCCAACATTAATTACTTAAAATAGTCACTGAATATTTATACAAAAAAAGTGCTAAAAGAAACCTTAGTATTTAAAACCTTTAGAGTACTTCCTTTATTAATATACTGTATTCAGATAGGCACTGATTGCATTCAGAAATTATGAGTTCTGTCAGTATAGCAATAAAAACAGTATTACGTAACAGTGTAATTATAATCAGTATCCACATATTTTATGGATTATAACAAAAACTTAATTTTTTTTTTAAAGAAAAGGTGTAGGCAGGAATAAAGGTGAGTAGGCAGACAGGAAGAGCGAGGAGGAAGAAACATTTTATTTATTTTACTTAGTTGTTCATCTTGGTTGCTCCCCGCAGCCCTGGGACATGAGCCTGGGTCCTTGGAATGTATGTGGACTGCACCTGACTGGAGGCAACAGACCCAACCACCAGGGAATGCCTGATTTTTTAAATTCTAAACTAGCTTCTCTCTGACTCCTAAAATGGGCATGTCTGTGTGTCCTACCTTTTACCCTTGACATCCAACCACTATGTAGTCAGTGTATAAACTAGCTTTTATATAAATCTGAGATATACTTTGGAAGAAAGATCTTCCTAGGAAAATATGATAATAAATAATAATGATAGTCATTTGTTTCCCAAATAAAAGATTATATAATAAAATAACATAAGCTTCTCATTTACTTCCTGCCCTGCCTGGGGAGTCTGATCTGCCTGGGACAGGACAATTGCTTCCTTAGTTAATAGCCATGAGACCATGAAGGAACAGTTCATTCGTCAAATAGAAAGTCTTGTCTGGCTATTATAATATAGGAATCATCTTAGTGCTAGAAATCTGTACCGAATTTAAGTACTGAAATATTAATAGCTAATAAACAGTTGCCAGCTTGTCTGTTGAAGCACTGTTGTACAGTTTCTTTCTCCACTTCCGACTTGTGATTCTGCCTTGGACTCTACATCTTACAATGGTGTTGACCAAGCAAGTCAGAAGTGCTAGGACCACTGCAAATGACATGAAACGCCCTCTAGTGACTTTCTCCTCTGGATTGTTTTCTCAATGCCAAATTGGAAGCAAATGATGTAATCAGTGATGGCCTATTTGATTGTTACAAAGTAAAGATTTTCCAGAGAGAAAAGAAATTAATTATGTGAGTTTAAAAATAAACTTAGTGCTGCACCCTGATGGTTCAGGTGCTAAGTCAGTGACTGAGTCATGGACCATGTAAAGCCCAAGTCCTGGGTTTGTGACCAGGGGCTGGGGGTAGGGGTGGAGAGGGTATGGGGGCTGCAGGGGGAAACAACCAAAATAAATAAAATGTATTTCTTAAAAAAATAGTAATGAACTTAGCTGTTTGTTCTTAACAAGGTGTAAAGATAGTCTTATTTTTCTTTTTCACTTAAGAAATGAAAATAAAACTTGCTATAAAAGATATGTATGTATGATAGCATTAAAATATGATAGTTTATACTTACTGCTGCTAATAGCCTTATAATTCTCAAATAGAGTTACAGCCTGGGAAAGAGTTGTTATTCCAGAAATTTGACATGTTGCTTGGTGAAGCTGAATTTATGAGTACTAGGGAAAAATAAAACCTAATAATTCTACAAAAAAAATTAAAAAGGGAGGAAGAGAGGCTAACCAAGTGTAGGAAAGCAGGATCATACCGCCAGTTAGTAGTGGAACTGTAATTGGAACTCAGATGTTTAAGCTCCAGACCCTAAACATTTAACTGGGTTGTTCTGCAGAAAAAGTAGGTCTGTGTTATATTGGCATTTATTCTTTCATTAGCTTGCTTTATTTTGTTAAATCATTTTTACTCTTCATCCTGTGAGCATACACAGCCTCTGGCTATGTTAAAAGAGGGAGGAATCTGGGCTCTTCCTCCCTGAAGGCAGTAGTGCTGATCTGCAGCCTCAGTCCCTTAATTGTTGTTTATCCTTGCTGCACTAAAATTCTTTGCACTGGAAGGCTGACTTGGACACAGCCTTTTAACCACAGAGCCCATCCTCCTTGGCATTCTTATGTCATAGATTTCTTTATTGCTTCCAGTGAGATGTATTGTCACCCAAAAATTTCATTTGTAAAATAAAAGGTATTTTATTTTCTCTCCAGGAACAGGCTGAAGTGTTTTGCAAAATTATGGATGATAAATGATGCAAAAGACCTGCAAAAATGGACAAAAGAGTTTGAAATAGAAGACAATATAGACCTCTCTTCTTGATTCAAGTGAAGACTATGTTATTGAACAAAAAGTGAATAAAAATTATACTAACTAAACTAAACAGCTCTCCAGTAACAGCTCATCTCTGTGACATAAGCATAAAATCATGGTATATTTTTATCAGAAGCAGAAAAGCCTTCTGTGTAGAAAGTCTATTTTAAGTTCCTGTCATCTCAACTTTTAAAAATATAAACACTTTGAATATTAAAACTGCTATTATATAATTTGAAAAATTCATGGGTGGAAAGCTCCACATGAATCAAAACCTAAATAAAACCTCTAAGTGAGAAAATACAGTTCATGAACTATCAGTGATAGGAAATTTAATTCATGTTTTTGTTTAAGTTCAGATAATTTTCAACTGGGTAAAATATCTAGCAGGATTATACCTTTTCATTTGAACTAAAATGATTTTATAATGCCACCACTTTATACCCTCTAAGCATAAAAATTTCTGTAGAAATAGCATTATCAAGCTTTCAGAAGCTAGTGTACAGAAAATAAAATAATATGAAATTTGAAAAGTTGAATATTGTCAGTTTTAAGCAATTTAAAAGATTGTTAGATTAAATTATCTGTTACTCATTTAAATAATAAACATTTAGTGACTTGTAAATTATTTTTTTCCTGTTGAATTTGGGGGTTTTCAACTATCTTGTAGTTTTGACTATTTAGGTTTAATTAATGGTACTCCTCCAAATACAAGGAGATGAACTTAATTATTTTGAATCTTTCTGTTAATCAATTTGTCAAATGTATGATGTCCCCAGTGACTGAACCTTTTTAGCTTTGTTGTTTCATTAATAGCACCCTCTGCGTGTTTAGGGTGATGCATGTTCAACTGTGTTGATTTTTTTTTTTTTTTTTTCTATTACAGTACTGACAGCCTGGCTTCTCATATTCTTGTGGTTTTTGTTCCTAAATATATGGTGCAAACAAAGGCTCTCCATCCTATTTTCCACCCACTTTATTTTGCTCCATTAAGTGTCTTCTCCACATTTGATGGATGCATTTTTAATTCCTTCTTACTTACAATGGCCCTGTGATGACCCTGGGATGCAGGGGTCAACATAGTCTCTCCTCGTTGATGAGGAATTGTTGTTAG
Organism: Solenodon paradoxus; assembly: GCA_004363575.1. NCBI lineage: Eukaryota > Metazoa > Chordata > Mammalia > Eulipotyphla > Solenodontidae > Solenodon > Solenodon paradoxus. The sequence goes on from RJWH01000202.1 coordinate 373,050, forward strand.
TCACTACCCTTTAGAGTCGCTCAACCTTTAACCCTCTGATTCCCAAACTTCAGGAGTTTGGGGGAATATAATGTGTTTGATTGATTTGCCATCCTTCCAGAAATACTTGTATCTAGTAAATTTCTTAGAATGTCTCAAAATAGTTAGCTGGAATTTACTCTTTAAATTTTAGAAAGAACAGTACTTTTGCATTCTAAAATAGAATTCAAAACTCTGTGTTGGGAGATGTTTTATATCTTTTCTATCAAGATTTAAAAGGTAGTACTATACCCTTACTGATGGGCCAACAACAAAAGGAGGTGAATCCAGGAGTGTCACAACCATGCCAGAGGGAGCTACAGGGACCAGCAATTAATGGTAATGTCCAAGTGGATGTTCTGGGCCATCCCTGGCTTGGCCAGGCTAGTGTCAACATTCACATCGGTGTGGGTTCCAGTATGTCCAAGTAGTGGCATTATCTGATAAGTGATAATGTAGAACATTACAAGGTAGATTTTTTTAATGTAAAGCAGAATATCAGCCAGCCAGTTTATAGAAGATTATGCCTTTTCCATGTTTGGGAAATGACTAGTACTGCAGAACTGTATTTCTGGTAAGAATCATTCCCAGCCAGGTTACTGAGGTAACGAAGGGGAAGTTGTGGCAGAGTTTCAGTCATAAAGACTATACAAATGTCATGAAGATTGGCAGGGAAGATGCAATTGATTATTGGATATATACTCCAGATTCCAGAACTTAAATCTGTAATTCTGCTACATACGTCTTCAAGATACTGTGTTTGTTTCTTTTGGATATATACCCAGAAGTGGAATTGCTAGGTTTTCTGGCGGTTATATTTTTAATTTTTCAAGGAACCTACATGGTATTTTCCATAGTGACTGTACCAGTCTACATTCCCTCTGTGTGCAAATATTACTTTTTCTCCATGTCCTCACCAACCTTTGTTATCATTATCCCTTATCTTTTTGATGGTAGACATTATAATTGTGGTTTTTATTTGCATTTATCTGATAGCAATTTTAGAACATTCTCATTATCCTAAAAATGAAATCCTGTACTTATCAGGATAGTCTTATGAGCAGTCTCCCTCCTTTCCTGCTCAAAATTCCCAGCCCTCAGCAGTCACTAATCTGCTCTTTGTCCCTATAGATTTACATGTTTTGTACAGTTCTGATGAATAAACTCTAATATGTGTTCTTTTGTATCTGACTTTAGTCAGTTAGCTTACTTTTTCAAAATTCATCCATGTTATAGCATATAACAGTACTTCATTCTTTATTTCTGAAAACTTTTGTTTTATGAATTTGTCCATTTATCAACTGATGCACATTTGGAGTTTCCATTTTTTTGATTATTATGAATAATTCTTCTATGAACATTCTTGTACAGTTTTTATGTGGTGAGGCACAGGATTATTTTTTAAGTTCCCTAAATAATTCTAATGTACATTCAGGTTTATGAGTCACAAATCTCACTGATTACAAGTGACTAATAGTAATTTTCATTGAATTGACAACCATTTGGTCCGTCTCTCCTCTGCTTTATTTTTCATTTAGGACAAAGTATGGTATACTACAGATCCCCAATAAATATTTATTGAAATAGAAAAAATCAAAACCTTTCAGATTATAAACCCAATGAAAAGATTACTTTTTGTAGCCAAGACACCATTTCTACAGTGATTTGAGTTCTATACAGAAGTGTACTGTATTTTAAAATGAGAAAAAAAAAATTTTCTGACAGTGTTCAGATTTAGACCTGTTTTCATGGTGATAATGGGACTGGTAAAACATTACCCACTGTGTGAATTCCAGAATAAAGACTAGATTGAATCTAGTGTGGTCTGTAAATTAATGTTGACCTTTCCTAAGTTCCCAGATCAATATTAATTACTGTTGCTATAAAGGAACTTAAATCAATATGGAAAGACGGAGGAACTTGGATCAATAACATCCCTGGTTTCTACTTTGTAAGATCAGTTCTTCTTTGGAACATAGTAGTTTGTATGTGTGATTGTCGTTAGGTTTATTAGTATCCAGAGAAGTGTTGCCATTAGGGGGATATTCATTCTGGTTTTCCTGAGACAGTCTTGGTCTACACTTGTTTTACTGGCATATTTATTAAAAGCCTCTTTCACTCAAAACTATCTCATTTTGGATAATAATTTATGTGATTACCCCAGTTATAGGTACTAGTCATGGGCACATGCACAGATTGGATACTTTTTTTTATTACCATCTTTCTAAAAATTCTATTTTCTTACCCGTTGAATGAGCTGATTTTTACCTCAAGACCTATTGATTGTTCTTGCCCATTCATAATAAGTGTTTGATATTGTGGCATTTAGAAGCTGCAAATTTCTACTAATTGGCATGTTAGAGCTTTACTACCTAATCTGTTTTTGAGACTAAATCCCCAAAGAAGACTTGTCATTGACTTTGTTTCCATGAAGTCTTGGTGAAAAATGTTCACCTACATGATTTCACGAGACATATAGTGGGCCAGTCTTGTAGAAATGATTATTGAGCTCAGGAAGAAGAATCATTTTCTCTAGTTAATTTTTCCTTAGCGCAAATCCTCCCTTCATTGCCTTTGACTCTATGCTTTTTGTTTACATTCAGAACAAATCTTAATTTCTATATCAGAAATATTTTGTGCATTTTAGTTTTTTCGGCTTTAAGTTCCTTTTTAAATTTAATATTTTTCAAAAAAATTGTCATTAATGTACCGCTGGATTACAGTACTATATAAGTTTCAAGAGAATAGAAGCAGTCACACTTTAATCAAGGTGCATATCTCACCTCATCTTGACCACCACTAGAGTTCTAGTGCCATTCACTGTTATTAATTCTATACCCACTGCCCAGAGTCCCCCTCCCACTCCCCCCTTTTCCCTTCCCTCCTACCCGCTCTGGTAACCAGGTTTTGATTTCAGAGTCTTAAGTATTTTTGTTGTATGTTGTTCATTTGCTTTGTCTTTGTGTTCCACATATGAGTGAAACCATCTGGTATTTTTCTTTCTAAATTATTGCTCTTAGCATAATCACCTCAAGTTCCATCCAAAGCTCCCTTTTTGTTGTTGTTTTTTTAAATCTCATTTCCATGAAGCTTTCTCATGGGATGTAGGATGTCCCTCTCTGTGTTGGAATTGCCTAAGGTTTTTAAATGCAGTTCCCTAGGCTTCATTCTGGCATTACTGAATCTGAATCGCCGAGGTTGGTATATAAGGATATCAGTCGGTATTCATTTCTGACCTTATCGCCTTTCCCACTTTTTCTCCCCTTTTCCTTTCTCCTCGCCTGTCTCTACATGCTTGGATGTTATTTCTAAAGAAATTTGCTAAAAATCATATTCCTTGGATCATAACCCCTGTATAAGAGTATGTCTAATTTAGTACGTCTGGTACAGGGCCCAGGGAACTCTGTTGTGTTGTTGTTTCTTAATAGACTTATTTTTAGAGCAGTTTTAGGTTCTGAAATGAGCAGAAACTACAAGGAATTCCCTTACAGTCCCAGCCCACATGGGCACATCCCATACTAGAGCGGTGCACTTGTTAGAATTGATAACTCAACACTGACATGTCATTATCACTCAAATTCCATAGCGTATTTTAGGGTTCAGTCTTGGTGATGTACATTTTATGGGTTTGGACAAATGTATGATAACAGGTATCCACCATTATAGTATCAAAAAACAGTTTCACTGCCCTAAAAATCCTGTGTTCTACCTATTTGTTTTTCCTCTCCTTTTGTCCCTTATAATCTTTGACCTTTTCAACCTCCATAGTTTTTGTCTTTTCCAGAATGTCATAGTTTTGCATCATGCAGTATGTAACCTTTTCAGATTGGCTTCTCTCACTTAGTAACAAAGATTTTAAGTACCGCCCCTCCTCCCGTATCTTTCTATCATTTGAAGTCTCATATCCTTTTAGTATTGATTAATATTTGTCTGGATGCACCACAGTTTAGCGATTCACTTGCGGAAGGACGTTCTAGGTTTTGGCAGTTGTGAATCTGCTACAAATACCCATGTGCAGTTTTGTGTGTGGACATAAATTCTCAGTTCATTTGGGTAAATACCCAAAAGTGTGTTTGCTGGATCTTATGGTAAGGAACTGCCAAAATATCTTCCAATGTAGCCTTAGCATTTTGCTGGTGTGAGTATTTTGGATTTTGGCCATTCTAGTAGATATACAATGGTAGTTCATTGTTTTCATTGTAATTCTTCAGCAACATAGGATGTTGAGCATCTTTTCATGCTTATTTGCCAGGAGGGTATCTTGGTAAAGTGTCTGTACAGGCTTTCTGCCCATTCGTTAAATCAGGGTATGTTGAATTTTAAGAGTCTTTGTATATTTTGGATAACCATCCTTTACAGATGGGTATTTTGCAAATATTTTCTCCCAGTCTGTGGTTTGTCATCTCATTCTCCTAACTGTGTCTTTCAGACAACAGAAATTTTGGCACACCTTGGTGACTCAGGTGTTAAGTCTGTGACTGTGGTGATATAATCTACATAAAACCGAAGGTCCCGTGTTTGAGACCCAGGATGTGGCAGGAAACAACCAAAATGAACAACTAATTTAATAAATAGAACTTCTTCCTCTTCTCTCTCTCCCTGCCCATCTACTTGCTTTCATTCCTGCATGTTTCATTCCTCTTAAAAAAAAAAAAGAGGAAAGCAGAAATTAAAATTTTTTGATTGTCTAGATATCAATTATTTTATTTACCGATTATTACAGATTGTTGTCTCTAAAAAGTCAGGGTGTGGAATATGTAAAGCCCAAAGACTCAAGCCTGGCCAGGGGGAGTGGGGAACCAAAATAAATAAATAAATAAATAAAACTTTTTTCATCCCTTCCTTCCTCTCTGAAAAACATGTCATTACCATAACCAATGCTATCTAGATTGTATTCCTCTGTTTCTAGTAGTTTTATAGTTTTGCATTTTACGTTTAAGAAGTACGATCAGTTTTGAGTTAGCTTTTGTGAAGGGTGTGAGGTCTATGTCTAGATTCATTTATTAAATAGACTTTCATAGAGAAGTTTTTGGTTCACAGCAAAATTGAGCAGAATGTACCAGGGAAACCTAAGTACAAAGAGTATTCTAGGTGAACCACGCAGGTAGTTCAAGAATCTGGTTTTAAGAAATATAGTTATAATGCTTTCAAATTCTTATTCATAAGAAGTCACTTCTGTAAGTATCAGTAGACTTTTTAATTTCTCCAAACTCTGGTTGTTGTTTTTTTTTTGATCAGAATATCAGACAAAAGCAGATATCTAAGGCTGCTTCGTTTTATGAGCTTTAAACGATAGTGTCTAGGGTGTGCCCTGGTGGCCTAGCAGTCTAGTTCACTGTGGGAGCAGTCCCACATACATCCCAAGGTCCAAGGTTCAAGACCTGAGGCAGGGAGAAACAACCAATGTGAGCAACTAAATAAAAGTAAAGTGCAAAAAAAATGCTCAGAAAGATAGTGTCTATGAAGAGCATTCATGATATATCAAATTGTTCATAAGATCTCTGCTGTAATGGTATTTTATATTCTAAATAATATTCAAACCAATGTATAATATAATCAAGAAGAGAGACATTAAAAGTATTCCTAAGCACCAACTCTACTTCATTACCTTGAACACTATAAATTTCCAACAATCAACAGCATTGGTGTTAGTACACAATCTAGATTCTAAAATATTCTTTCATAGGTACAAAAACATGCTACATTAATCAGAAAATAGTTATCAATAGACCCAAGGATTAACTCACTCTGTCAGCAGTAAACAGGTCCCTGTGTAAACGAATGCTGGTCAGCAGTGGCTTAACTTGCACCTTTTGTATCAAATAGAACAGTCACTCTTGTAAGGGAATGAAAACCTTGGAGTGATGTTTGAATAAAAGTTACTGTCTGTTCTCTTGAAGGAAATAAATGCAGCTTATTTATAGGAAGAAGCAATTTGAGAATATTAACTTTTCTGCATAGGTGTAAGTACCAGAAATTTCAAGGCATTTGATTTCAGGGTAAAAGAGTTACTCATTTAGTCAGGTGAATATAAGTAGCCAATTGCAAAACACCTATATTATTTTAGGCAATTTAGCTAATGGCCCCCAAACAGAAGAAATGAAATGGAACTTAAATGTTCAACCATGTTTAAGATACTTTTAAACTAAAATGACTCCTTCAGAATAGTAGTTTTTCATAAATTCATTGATACCTTCTTCAATAAATAATTGTAAAGTTAATTGTGGTACTTTAATTTATAAGAACAGAAAGATCCTAGAGGGTACATTGAAAGTAAAGGAAACAGAAACAGTGGCCTAATTAAAGTTTATGGAAGAAGAGAAATCAGAATAATTTTCAGAATACAGCCTCTACAGTTCTATTTTTGTTACTTTACCACTTCATCAGCAGTGGGCTTCCTACTTGGCAGCTGTTCCACTATTATAGCGAATTAGCTGCTCTCGCTGTTTCTCCCGTTACTGACTCTCTTCGGTTTTCTCTGTGTTCTCTGCTTTCTCATCACTTCTACTTATTATCTCGTCTCCACAGGTGTGGATTCCTGTCCCCAATACCAATTTCTTTGGAGTTCTTCAACTGTCTCAAAAAAGCAGACGTGATTAATTCCATTTATCATGGTGTCTCTGTTGGGTCATTTTTGTCTGGGACCACCACATGGGTACCAATTAGCCCTGAGAGTAGCAGCCCTTAGGTCAAGCACTTAGTTCAGTCTTCTGTCCAGACTAGTGCTTCACTTTACAGAAGGAATTATGTGCCTGGCAGGAACTTTGAGCACCAGTACAAGTGATTGATCTGGTTTTGTGGAAGTCCTTGTGCAATATATTAATACATCGGGGATCAGCCTCATAGAAACATAGAACCTCACTTGTTTAGCCTACTTGGAAGAATATACCCACATAGTCATCTGAATTGGTGAAATAGCTGAACTAATGAACATTTTGCATAAGCTATTTATTAATAGATTTAGTAACATCTTAAATTGAAAGGGAGATTATAAAACTAATGTAGGGATTAAAATTTCTGGGTATGGAGAAATATGAGAAGTATTTTTATTACCATACTATAAACTTGATGAAACATCTTCAAAAGTAGTTAAGTTCTAACTGATGAGTCCAGAGTTTGTCAAAATGTACATAGAATGATATGGGAAAACTTATAATTCTTAAGGGTTGGGGAAAAACTAAGTACTATTGGGAATAAATGCACTAACGATAATCACAGATCCTTACATTCTTAAAGAATTTAGAATTAAATCTGTTGAGTGGTTATGTAAAGAAATCTGGATGAAACACAAATAGGAGAATGTTCTCTTCTTAGTAAATAATTCTCTCATCCCACAACTCTAGTAGGAGGCTAACAGAACTTCTGGATATAAAAATAAGGAAAAGAATCACTTTTGTTCTTACATGAATTCAAATTTCTTTATTAAGATGTAGTGTGAGTTGATACAGAAGATGAGGCGTGTACAGTTTCTTCATTGCCGACATTACATAGATTTACTGAACTAGTCATCCTTAAACTATCCAGAGCTGTTTAGGCAAGAAAGAATGTGTCCCCATCACAAGAACGGAAGTACTTGCTGGTGCTCATATTTTCCCAAATCGGGGGAAAATCAGGAAATTAATCAATTCTGGACCACCTTATGCATTGGATTCAAGATTTCTGTGTTCATGGCCACGTGGACTGATGACTAAAATGTGCTGGCAGTCAAATGCAGCTATTTCTTTTCTCTTGTCGCTCATGATACTTCTTTTTGCTTTTGTTTTTCAAATAATAAGCTCTTGAGTGATGTTCCTTGTTCCTGCCTGTACTCATCGTCCTCCTATATACCACTTAACACTACCTTTTCTTACTGTCCCAGATCTGTGATACTCCTTCCTTCCCTTAAAACACCTTTTCCAATGACTCTGAACTTAGTAAGCAACTTACAGCTTTTGGATGGAAAAGAGATCTTTTATGTCACTGAATCTTGGTTGCCTGGGACACACACACACACACACACACACACACACACATCACCGTGTGTCATTTTACCAAGAGAAGGACCCAAAGGAGAACCAGAGCGCCCTCATTTTCCATAACATCTAGTATTTAGTGGGAAGAAAGAAAAAATGTACACCTTGTTCAGGATTTCTACCTGAAATTATGGTACAAAAAAAAGCACTAAGTAGCCTTTCTTTAGACTCTAAGGATATTTATTTAATTATACCTTTCTGATCATTATTTGGAATGTGAGTAACACTGCACAGGACGTATAAGTAAGGATCCATGGTTCAGTGCAAAAAGCTCTGGACAGATAATTGGCAGAGTACTTCTAGTGTTAAGCTGCCATTTAGTATCTCGAAAGTCATATAAAATATCTATGGGACTTGATTTTCTCCACTGTAAAATGTGAATTAGAGTAGTAGTAAGTGCCTGACTTATTTCATAGAATTGTTCTGAAGGTCAGATTAGAAAGTGAATGCGAATGAGCTTCATGAACTGTAACATACTTTATGGATATCAAATATTTGTCCCAAAATGGTACGCTTGTGGTTTTCCAAGTAACAAATCATACAATACTGATATTGAATGTATTATGAACATACTATCATAGATTTGGGTAAAGCTTATCTAATTTTACATAGTCTCTAATATTAAACCTTTGTTAATGCAGAGTGAAGATTCTAGCAATTATTTCTAAGAGAAAATCCTCAAGGACTTTCTCCCTGGAGCAAACTCTAGGATTCTTTAATTTCTTAAAATAGAGTTGTGTCCTGGAGTCTACTAAAGGTAAATGAAGAGTAGATGTGGACTTTCCTTCACTGAAAGAATTTCTAAATTTTATAATTCTCTTATTTTCTCCTTTTATTTCCTTGAGAGAGACACTGATTTATCATTTTCTCACTTCTTATAATAATACATAACATAATTTGATGATTGCTATATACTAAGCACTGTGCTGAGTACTTTACATATTTTTCATTTCACCTTCACAGCACTCTGAAGTATTATCTTCATTTTTCAATTAAGGAAATACAGGCTTCGAAAGATTTAAGTAATTTGCCCATGATCAAACTCAACTCAACTCTGAGCTCTGAGTAAGTCAGTAGTCAAACAAAAGTAGTTTGACTCCAGCATCCTCATGTTTAACAACCACACTTGGAAGTAAATGATTTTAAGGCTATGAATTTTTCTTCAAAAACAGTTTGGGGTATAATCCCATAAATTGTGATATTAATTTCCAAACATGCCACAATTATAGTTTTGATTTCTTTAAAGTTAAGGCAGTTTGAAAATCATGAAGTAGTTGGAGTGGTTCTTAACTACAACCACTGCTGAGAAACCAAACTCCAAGACAATACCTGCCAGGGGAACCATGTACGCTTCACCTTGCAAAGCTGAGTTCTGCCTTCTCTAGTCTTGCAGAAATATGTCTTCCTGGTTACAGGCAGTTCCATACAGGTTCTTAGCTTCAAAGGAATGAAGGAGAACTGGCTTTGGTCTTCCAGCTCTTGTGTACAGGAGGAAATGCTACAAGTGAATAGCAGTCATGTTGGCTGGGCCAGCCTGTCGTTCTGCCACAGTATTTTGTTTCTGTTTTTATTAATTTTGAGGATTTTTAAACAGTGTCCCATGAGTACTTGAATACAAGCTCTATTTTCTGCTCTCAGGATATAAATTTATATGCATGTATGTGCAAAGTTTATACTACTATTTCAGGGGTAGGCAAACTGTATTCTGTGGGCAATAGGTGACTCACTTCCTATTTTTGCAGTAGGTGAAACGTAATTACAGCCATTCATTTAAGTATGATCTGTGATGGTGTTCATGCTACATGAGTTAGGTAGCTGCAACAATGACATAAATCCTATTTACTATTTGGTTCATCCTTGTAGGAAAACCTGTATGCATGATCTAGATTCCAGCCACCAGGGCGTGCCACTTTATTGCCTTTTAGTATCTATCTAATGTTGCCGAAGAAAAAAAAAGAGGTAAGTCTGGCTTATTTTCCTTGAGTATGACATTTTTTTTCCTATGAAAGTGACTTATAAGATTCTTTATCCTTGAAGTTCAACAATATAACTAGAATATTTCATTAATGACAATATTAATGTTCTGTTGTTTCTGAAACTCAGTGAGTTTCTTCTAGCTTTTCTTTCATGCAGAAACATTTTCTTTTATGATGCATTTAAACATGTTTTTTGGTTGTCTATTCTGTTCGCTTCTTTAGAAAATTCAGTTATCAGATAATGATTATTGGAATTCCATATGGTTACCTTTTTAGTAATAACTTTTATTTCTGCATCCTCATTATTTTATTCCATTCTATCCCATTCTCTATTTGTTCTTTTCTGATACTAAAATAGCACAGGGCACGCTTTTCCCTAAAAGTTTCTTTTTCAGGAGGAATTCTTTTCTTAATTATAAAGATTATTTTGCATAGTTCATATATAATTTTTTTCCTTATCTTTAAATGGAGGCAGTTCTAGAGTAACCTGCTATTTGTCCAGTGAAAGCATTGCTTCTGCATTTTTCTTTATGTTCTCATATTGTGATCTTTATGCAATCATTCCTTTACTTGCAGGAGAGGATGGCTGGGAGTAGGTATGTTGGACAGCAGGAAATTAGCTAACTTCAGGCCTGCTCTCTCCAAATACACAATCACCATAGCTGTTGCACCCGCCTTCAAAGGGGTGGATCTAGTTTGGCATAAGAGCGAGCGAGATGAGTGAATAACCCCAGATTCCTTGTGCCTGCCTCACTTCAAAATACAGTGGGATGTCTTATGACGCACAGAGCCTTTCTTTATAAGGCCTGGTCTTGTTTCTGTTCTATCGTCTTTGCTCTGCAGCTATAGAACTGATTTCCTCTTTGCCTGGCTTCTCTCCCTGGTTAGGGAATGTGATAGGGGAAATAAAATGGCATGGCTGACAGACATAACCTGTGCAATGAATGACTCCTTGTATATCAAGTACGAAAGGAACCAAAACCAGTCTGTGCTACTGGAGTGACTCCCTTGGTGAGAAACAAAGGGGGTTCTGTGGTAATATTAATATTTTGTTTCTCGAGGTGATGGTAGTTCTATGGGTGTGTTCAGTGGATGCATGTTGTGTGTGTGTTATATTTCAGTAAGAAGGTTTTGTTTTAAATAAGATGCTGAAAGATCATCCTTCAAATATGCTTCATGTAAAGCCTGGGTGTGAAAATGCTCATCCCTCCTGCTGTACAGCAGCACATGGAACATTTCTTTATGAAACATGCAACTAATTGCTGTATTTGTATGCATTTTAATGATTGTTTTGAAGTATCATAATGGTTTCTAGTAAACAATATAACATTGAATAGTAGGAGTTTTATTATGTACATAGGGGTAATACATGTGATAACTACAGCATGATGATTGGAATGTCAAGAGATCTATAAAACCAAAGATAAATTCAAATAGAAAAATAAAAGATATGAAAATAATTCGAAAAGATCCAGGAAAGGAGAAACAGAGGAGTGAAAAGAAAAAGGACAAACAGAAAGCAAATAATAAAAGAAAAGTACCAACAACTACATTAGATATAAACATTTAAAAAACACCAATTGAAGAAATAGTTAACCATTTTAGTTAAAAATAGATCTCAACTGTATGTTACTTATATGATTTTATATCATGATGGTAGATAGAAAGAAAGATGGAAAAAGATAGGTCATGTAAACACTAATCAGAAGAAATTTAGAGTGGCTGTGTTAAGCAAAGTCAACTTCACAACAAGGACAGTCAGTATAAAGGAATAAATTACATACTGTCAATTAAGAATATTTGCAGTTAAAAAGAAAGCTTCAAAATACATAAAACATGAACTGATAGAATTAAAGGGAGATATTAGCTAAATCCACAGTGATCAATGGAAACTTCAGTCTCCTCTCAATCAAATAGAACAAGTAGGCAGAAAAGTAGCAAGATTATAGAATAGAGGAAGGGAAGAACAGATTAGTGGTTGCCTGGGCCTCAAGTTGGAGGGAGCAGGATTTAATGAAGGAATTTTTGGGAGATCTTGTATCCTGACTGTAATTGCACAAATCAGATCTATTGATCTATTGTATTGAAGTACTTAGATATGTACATCAAAAAAGTGAAACAGACTTTGTAATTTAAAAGAAAAGAAATATTTTAAAACATTGCAGATCATTTTTAAACATATCAGTTATGTCAATTTAACAATTAGACCTAAAAAGGGGGGAAATACTGAAACATTGCAATATAGATAAACCTTAAAAACATGCTAGGTGATGGCACACCCTGGTGTTACAGTGTTTGCATCCACTGCCTCTGGCTGAGCATAGTCCACATACTTCCCAAGCCCTGGGTTCACATCTAGGGGATGGAGGAAACAATCAAGATGAATAACTAAATTAAATAAATATGCAAAACAAACAACATGCTAAGTGAAATAAGCCAGTTATAAGAACAAATATTGTGTGTGATTCCATTTATTTGAGGTAAATAGAGTAGTTAAATTCACAGAGACAGTAGAATGGTGGTTTGGGGTATCGAGTAATCAGGAGTTAATGTTTAATGAGTACAATCTTCTGTTTGGGATGATGAGAAAGTTCTGGGAATGGATAATGGTAATAATTAAACACTGGGATTATACTTAAAGCTACTGTACACTTAAAGTGGTTGAAATGGTACATTTTAGGACATGTGTCTCTTACCCCTATTAAAAATAATAGATTGCACAGTATTGTGCATATATAGATCTTGGTTTAGAAGTACTGGGGGGAAATGTCTTATGTGTGCCTATTCAAATTCTTTTTCAGTTTCTGACAGAACAAAAGAAGTTAATCTATTAACTATGTCAAATAAGTCATGTGATTTCTGTGTAATACATTTTCATAGAACTTTATTAATCACAAAATAAAATAAACTATAACTGCAAAAAGCTTGCTTTAAATGTTCCTGCAAAACCCTAGGAAACAAGAAAAGCAATGTTAATTAATTGCAGAGAAATCTGAGGTAGTTACATAATTGCCCTGATTCTCATCCTGAGGCTACAGGAGCCAAATGTGAAGGAAATAATGCTCTGGGAGAGAGGTGCTTTGCCAGGACTTTTATCAGTCGCATCCTGGGAGTAGAGTTTTTAGAAGGTGCAAAGTATGTCCGCAGTATAAATGAGCTTCGCAAAGATGAAACATGGTGCTTTTTCCAAGTAGGACAGATCAGAACTCTAAATGATTGGGCTGTTGTGGTTGTGTCAGAGCTATTCCTTAAACCAGTTTAGTTCTAGTGAAGAGAGAGAGTAGGAGGTATTAGAAGGGTATCACTGTAGTATTGTAACAAATGAAGAAATAATTAAAAATTAAAAATTTGAATATACTTTCTGCATCCTTTCTGAGAATTCTTTTTTTATGACTTTAGGTTGTTTTAATATGGTTACATTGTTTATTCTATTGAATAAAATTTAATCTAAGAAGAAAAGAACAAATGCTGTTATGTGTTTGCTTGGTTCTTCAAGTAATTTATCATCAGACTAAATGGTGAAGTCTGGTTGCTGTGCTTTCAGTGGTAGCAGACCCAAATGAGACTGTAGTTTCACAAAAACTCCCTGACGTGCGTGATCATATTGAAGCGAGTGGTGGCTAAATGATCCATCCATCTTTGTGGTGTTTTGCTTCATTATTTGGCCTCTTTGTTGACCCTCCCTGAGCTTGTCTTCCTGTAGAAAGATTATATCTCTATGGTTGTCGAACCCAAGTATGGCCAAATGACTTCCTTTGGGCTGCATATTGTGAGTAGAAATGATGTGTAATTTCAGAGTGCAAGCATTAAGCACCAGCATTTGGTTCACCATGTCTTCTATTCCTCTACGGCAAGACCAGCACCATTACAAAGAACAGCCCTGTGAGTCTGTCTTAGGGTGGGCAGAATTGCATCTGAGTGTAATAGAGCGTAACCTGAGCAGGAAATAACTTCTATAGACTTGGGGTTGTTTGTTTCCACAGCATGACATCGCCTTTCCTGACTGTCACATATTTCCAACCACACTACAGCAGCATCATAAACACTTAAGTCTGTGTAACATTTTGTTTAGGCTTATTATTTACCATATTTATACAATTTCCACTTCCTTCCTTGATAAAAGAACTCCAATTTCATTCTAGTTAGAGTGTATCCAAATATTAATACCAAACTTGATTCCTCTTTGAAAGTAATTGGTCTACAGACCAATACGTGACCCACTTCTGAGCAATGAAATTTAAAGAGATTCTGCTGGAGAATTCAGGCATTTTACTTTCTGATAAAAGCAGCATGCTAAGATAAGGTCATTTTTATCCATTTTCCTCCACTTTGAGCTTTTGAAAACTATAAAAAAAAAAAAACATCGTGCCTAGAAATGTGACCATGAGGATTAACACCAACGTGCCGAGAGCAATGGAGTCGAAGACAGAAAGAGCTAGGGTTCCTGACAACAAAACCAAATCACTCGGGACTGCCTACCAGAATTTCCCAGTGAACTCATAATGTCCTATGGTCAAACTGTAAGCCTGAATTTTCTGTTGCTTGCTATTAAAAGATGCTTAACTGATAAAACATGGACAAAGCATTGTTCAGTGGGTGTGTTTCACAAGGGACTAATCTTTATGACTCCTCTAGAAAGGACTTAGATTTCCAGATCCTTTTCAAAATTTTAATGCACATCAAGGGATATTAGGGGTTTTACTTAATATGGCCACCCTAACGCAGCTGTAACCTTGATGTTCTCTTGATGTATGGACTGATGTCAGCTCCCTATGGCCATTTGATGGAGGCTTCTGTATTTCTCGGTAATCTTAAAAGCTTCTTGGACCTAGGTGTTTTCCCCGATGAGATTTTTCTACCACCACACCCCAAGAGGAGATTTCTTCAACAAAAGACAGTCAAGGGAGAAGACTTGTCAATTGCCTTGTCCTGCATGCTCTGTTATATTGTATTTTCAAGCTGTGACATAAATGACTGCAACAGGACCGCATGGTTTAAGCATCGAGGAATACTTGTGTGTCACTTGTCTGAAAAAAGAACAGGCCCCCATGCCCAGTTGCTGGCATGAGCTGCCGCAAACCAGCACAGGTTAGATTATGGGTTCAGGCAAGTAGACCTGTATCTAATTACACAGTGTAAGTTTGCTTTATTTAGTTTCTTTCAACAGTCTCCATTTTGGCTTTCTGTTATCCATTATTTCCAGATGTTTCTTGATTTTTTTTCGTTTTCTATTTCACAAACCTTGTTTTGTCATTTTAAACCTTTTTCTTATGTCTGTATTTGTGGATCCTAGCGAAGTTTTCAGAAATGTGGTCATTCTGTAATTTTTCTAGGTATCTGGGGGGTAAAGCAATCAGGAGAACATGACCGCCTGTTGACCCGTGAGCTGGACCTGGGTGACTGGAGATTTCTCACCTCCTCCCCGTTCTTGGAATGTGCACTCCACTTTCCTTCCCTGCTCTCAGAAGCTGTCCAAGGACATATCCTTGAGCTAGTATGTTGTTGAGACCATCCGGACGGTACACTTGACTAAACCCAGTTAAAGCTTCTATATAAACTTTTAAGATTTGAGAGGCGGGAGAAAACCCTCTCATCTGCGGCCACCTAAGATGAAGCCTGGAAAGTAAGTTCCTTTATTATTAAAACTACTAACTACCAATATGGAGTGGTCTGTCCTTTTCTTCTGTCTCTCTTTGCCCTCTCTGTGAAGGGGCTGGATGCTCCTGAGGTTTCAACCCAATGATAAGTCTTTTTCTTTCTTGTAGCCGATTATGGCTTTTAGACATCATGCAATAGCATCACTTTGCTCGAAACACATGCCAGATGTCCTAGTTTTTCTAGCACTACTTTCTTGTTAATCTCTCTTTTACCTATGTTTCATTTTTGCTCAAAACATTGTTTTGGTGTTCGGTGTCCCTGTCCCTTTCTATTGTCTATCTGTCACGTACTTCTAATATACACAACGTCTCTTGGACAGTTAATTGAAATCAATCCTGGTAACTGTTTTGAAAACCCCCACTAAGAATGATTAAGTTGCTGTTAAACTAACACAGTTTTTCTCTCTGAATGACCCAGATTCATATTCATCAAAATGAATCCCTGGTTTGAATTTTTATTATCCTATTTTAATTGCCTTAGGGTAAATTAGGTAGTAATTAGCAATATTTGAAGTTTTTGGCTACTTTCTATAGCTTCCATTTTATATAATACTGCCTGTTAGTCAAGTTTTGTTGCTACTCAGCAGCTATGAGTTCTTAGCATCCTTTCTGAGATTTATGTCTTGAATCAGAGAAGCTGTATTTAAAAATCTGTTTCTGCACGTTGTCTCATAAAATTTTCTTTGGATGGCCTAATATCCCAAGATCTTAAGTAATTTAATGACTGTTTCACGTTGTTGATTTATTGTGGTTTTTGTTTGTTGGAGTATTTCCATTCTTTCATCAGCCCGTGGAAACCTTGAAGCATCTCTGAAGGATGGTCACATGGAAGTGAAAAGCTCATTTAACTGCTTTGCTGATGCACAGAGTGGGCAAATAAAAGTTTGAGGCCCTTGAAGTTCCACTGAGCCAGTGGTGTTCTAACAGTTGGTATGTTGACTGATTATTCAACATGCATTTTCCATGGAAACAAGGTTGAAAGAGGCACTTAGGTCTCTAGTTAGTTCATAAAAGCCTATTTTACCCTGAATATAACTGAAATTATATACATTGCAATGAATAAGAGAAGACTATTATAATTCTGGTAGCTCTTATGTAGCAAGAAAAGCAACACAAATGAATAAGAAAAGAGCTCTTAAAACGTGTTGAATGCTGGTTGTCAAGGAAAAACAAATTTAACTAGATGATGATGTAGAGGAATACTATGGTGATTCTGACAGAGACAATGAAAGGATAAATGGCATTTGTTTTCTTTATTTTACCCGTTTCCCTTTAAAATAAATTGCTTGATGTAGTTTTAAAATATTCTTCAATAAGCATCACATATATTACTTTATTTTTCTTTAGCTTATATTGCTATATGCTTTTCAGAATACTGAATTTTCAGACAAACAAGAAATGCCCACCATTAGAGAAATAAGCATTACTTTTTAATAATCAGGTTAATTTAATCATCAGATTTTAAGAAATAGACATCCCGTTTTTCCTTCTAGAAATAGTTGTATCAGTTATTTTGATTTAATCAGCACACCCAGCTTTCTCCTCCTTCAGTTCTCTCATTAATTGAACAGATGTGTATTGATTGTGCCGCTCTAGGCTCTAGAGCACCAGAGACAAAAGTCTTTTTGGTTGGTTTATCAGGAGAATAGAGAACATCTGTGGAAGGATTTTCCTGTGGAAAAAAGGTGAAGGAAGAAAGAATTATTAAAAATATTGATGGGAGACAGCTTTCCTGAGAAGGAATGAACTGACCTGGGAATAGGAGAGGAAAAGATGGTAATCCCAGAATGTTGGACTCCCCAGGGGGAAGAAAAGAAAGTAGGGAGAAGAGAACTTTGATTAGAAAGTGGTCATCCCAGCCGAGGGATGACCCACCTACCCCAATACAACTTTGTGTGACTGTAAGTGAGGAGAGTGAGAAGGCGCAGGAAACTATTTCAGACAGACTGGGTGGAGGGAGTCAGTTTGGAAGATCAGTGTTAGAAACTATAAGAAGTGAAGCACAGGAGAAGACTCAACTGATTTGGCAGAACCTTTGCTCCAGTGTTTAAAATTCTGTGATTTCAAAGGGTAAATAGTAAGGGATAATTTGAGAAACGTCCAGAAGTTTCTATTCAGATCTATTTCTCCACAATAAAATGCTATTTTAGATTTATTACAACATGATTACAAATTGTCTAGTATATCTGAAGGGACAGAGTTGAAGAGAGCTAAGTAACTGTTACCTCAAAAATAGAAAGTAAATTAAGAAGTGCCCCCACCCCCGCAGACTGGGTAGGACTCACCAACTGACAAATTGCTCCCCCCACCCCTTTACAACTTCCTGGAATTGCGCTTATCTTTATTGCGATAGGATACTCTCACTTTCATTTTAAGGAGATTTGGCACTTGTTTTAAATATATTTGAAGGAGTATAGATTCCCAGTTCCTGAGCCCCTAGAATGATGACCTCATCACACAGACTTCCCCTTTAAGGAATTTTTTTTAAAATGTAAGGATAAAGAACAGAGTCAAGAGCTAGAACACTTGCATTTAAAACCTGACTCAAAGGACACAGTCATCTTCTAGCTGTGATGTGGGACTTTGGGCAAGTTACTGAAGTTCTCTGGACCCCAATTTGTCACAAATAAAATGATATGATAATAGCAACTGAATCATTGGATTACTTTGCAAATTGGATAGCTTAATGTATTTGAAGCTCCTAGAAAAACACTTTGGCTCCATTAGTGTTGGCTTTAAAAAAACAAAACAAAATGAAAGTGTGAAAACTTTCTCACCAGTTACTCACATTAGCAATATATTAGTAAATTTGTTACATACATATTAACTTTCTTTCAGAATATTCTAGTAAATACTTGCGATCAAAAGTGTGTGAGGAGCTGGCTCAGACCCAGGGATTTCGTCCATCTCAGCACCACCCATCAGAGGAGCTCTCAGTCTTTTCTGAACCCTGTTCGCAGCAGGCCCTTGGCGAGGCTCGCTGTGCTGTTGGCTGCACTTTGCTATAGCAATCTTCCATGACGCTTACACAAATGCGTCTGGTCTTCCTACTCAAAGACGGTGATGTCTTTTATCTCTGTGTGGATGGAACTGAGTTTCTTTTCAGTAGGTACCTGAAGGGGGAAAATAAAACTCAGAACCATCCCTTTCTTCTTTGGTAGCCTTCTTTCTAGCAGTTTCTTTGGAACAAAAAACTGTCTAGCCAGATTTGGCTTCACACAAGCCAGTGATGTAACCAAAGTTCATCTGTGGGGCATTTTTCACCTAAGCTTTGAATCCCGCCAGAGCCCCATTGCCACACATAGCCCATGGCCACCCTCCTCCCCAGCTTTGTCTTCAGGAAATCAATAACTGAGCTTATTTTAAACAGCTCAGAGTCAGAGGCCAAATGCACAGCTCCCTACACTCTGAAAAGCCTGCCTGCCTCCTGCTTTTCTCCCATGAAAGGCCTCCTCTACTTCTTTCTCTACATTTAGATTAAATATGCTATCAATTCTAAAGAGAACGGAGGGAGGATAGCCAATCATGGACTGGACACCAAGTTGAGATTTTTTTTCATCATGGTTGGGAAAGGAGGGAAAAATCAAGAGCAACAGTGTTTTGGGGAACTGAGGCACAAAAGGCATTAAAGATAGGTAGTATAGAAGAAAGCTGCTTTTGGGGTCAGTGTCATGAGAAGCAGGTTGAACAGGGTAGGATTTAGGGGTGAGGGATCTACTGGCTCATTTATGAGGTCAGGTAGGAAGGGTTACTGAGAAGCTTTAGTCACTAGCCACGTGCATGTCACAGTCACTGAGATGTAGCAGAGATTGCCGTCAGCAGAGACCACGGCCCGCACTGTGGTCAGGCAGCCTCTGGCTAATTAAGCCACTGGCGCAGATCAGCACCATGGACAGTCTCTAAGGATGCTTGCCACGCAGATTCCAGAGAGGAGCACAATGAATCCTAGGTATTTGGAGACAGAGTGAAGTCTGTATATTTGATTTGTCCCTGAGACAAAATCTTCTTGTTTTCATATTGCAAAGCAACCAAACATTGTTGAGCACCTACTGGCTTTGTTTGTCTGGAGAATGACAAAGGAATAAGATAAAGTCATCTACCCTCCAGAGGCTTATTACCCCCTGGATATAACAGAAATCTCAAAAACAATAATAATACCCAGCATCGATTAATTACTACGTGTCAAGTATACAGTGTGAATGGCTGTAAATCGTTTATTTCTCTCAACAATCTATCAAGCAGTATGATTGTTATAAAAGCTGAAGCGAACGGAATTTATGAAACTTCCTTTAAGTTATCTCATAACTTATCTCATAAGAAACAAAGCCAGAATTTAAACCCCAACATCCCGATTCCAAGTCCATAATTTTAATTACCTCACTATATTGTCCACATGTCACAACAGTACCATGTAACAAATGCCACCAATGGCAGAGACAGGGTTAAAGTGTGGGAGGACCATATTGGAGATATATTTGAATCCAAACTGGGATTGGGATTGGGAGAGAAACTCAAAATGCTATCAGTTTTAAAAATAATGCTGATGTAGTTTTTCTAATGCTCTTCATGATAGTTGGAGATCCATCCTTTTAAATGATATGGGCACTTAATTCATGTTATATAGCAACTCCTTATGAAGAATGTTATGAGAGGTGAAATATGCCACTCTTTTCATATAAATAATACACTGGTCGGATATAATCCAATATTGGCTGGCACAGCCAGCCAATATCGTAAGTAGAAAGCAGGTATGCTGACCTCTTTTTTATTTCATAGGTCCTTAATATTCAACAGTAATCAGTTGTCTCTATAAATTGTAAAACCCCTGCTTACATGGAGAACAGGATCACTTCACTGGGTTTAGAAGGACAGTGATTTCTTTTTTACCTTTCACTGACGTTTTGAGTCATCTTCCTTGTCCTGAAGAGTCCTATTTCTTTTGATTATCTGATCAACCCAGTGTCATTGTTTTGAAGATTCAGCCTGCTGGGTACAAAGGGAGAAACTGTCAGGTTAGGTGCACACAGCAGTTTGGAAAGAAGATTGCAGTGGATTTGTGTGAATTTTCCAGTACTTTCACTTTAATCTTTCCTCTCAAAGGGCCATGAAACTAAAGTAAAAATACAGTAAGCAACTGGCTAAAAGAAAAGCCTGACACTTACAGTTAACATTTCTGAGGGATTATTGAGAACTGAATTAGTGTAGAAGAATGTAAATGTCTGAAAGAAAATTTTATTATTAACCAGTTATTCCTAGAAGGAGAATGAGCTAGTTATTCTGTTCATTATGTTTGTGATACTATTTTCATTTGATTTATAATGAGCATCTACCTTTTTTATTATTTTTATTTACTGTGCTAAAATGTGGCATTACAAAACTTCAGTGGAAAACTTTTGCTGTGATTTGCATTAAGACATTATGAGGCATAATAAATTCAGAATCTGATAGTGTGGGGTTTTTTAGATGTTGTACTTTTTTTTTTTAATGGGTATTTCGAATCTCTGCCAAATGGTCTTATCTCCACCTGTGTTATCCTGGATTAGTCACCTAAGCTTTATGGGACTCAGTAACATTGTCTGTCAAATGGACCACTTCTTATTTTATTATGAGATTTAAAGCCCTTAGCAGGGTACTTGACATATAGAAGATACTAAAAAATTGACACTATTGCCTTCTGATTGGGGAAAAAAACAAGTATGTTGTTCATTTGCTTATATGACAATATAGAATTTCATCCATCATTTTGGATTCTGGACTTACTTCTCCCCATATTTAATGTCACAGCCTTCACAGCCTAAACGGTATCATTTTTTTCTTGAGATTCTGGACAATTGCGTTGTAAAGAAAAGAAGTTAAGATGTAACTTTGTTAACACTGAAGCTATTCATTCTGCAAAGATTCACAGTAACCTCTGTGGGTTGTGCTTTGGTCCAGTTTGCAAAGCGGGAAACCAATGGTGGCCTGTCTGCTGGGGCTGCCCAGGGCCTGGGTTTTTCCCACACCTGAGCTAGAGGGTCTGAACTTCACCAGACCTAGATCCGGAGTAGGTGAGCAGGATGCTTGGGCCATCTGCTGGAAAACAAATACTGTGAGGAGGCATTGACCTTCTTGAAAAGAGGCTAAGACAGCACAGGTGAGATGAAGATGAATAACAACAGTGTAAGGAGAAACCCACACACTCAAAGGACTGGCGTTAACTGCTTGGGGGACTAGAAAGGAAGATAGGATCTCCTGCCCGTCAGGGAGTTAATCAAGATGGACATCAAGGATCAGGTAACCTGAGGCCAGAGTTAAATATCAACGCTAAATCGTAGTTGATAATAGCAGATAACCTGTGAATAGTTGTGTGATAAAGACACTGCTAGAGTGACCCAGGGGAAAGAGAGAGGACTCTGGGCTGGAGGGATCAACAAAGTCTTCACAGGAAGGGCTGTAGTAAAATGGGTGGTAGAATTCAAACAGAGGAGAGTAATGACTTGAGAGCATGAGTCAGGGTGTGCTGGGGTAAAGATGGCAGAAGCTTTGTGAGAGTAGGCATTGGGACATGAGGCGACAGAGATGTAAGAGCATGTGGCTTTGTCTGTGTAAGTGATAGGACCTTAGTTTCCGCATCTTCCTGGGAGGGTGGGCATATGCTCCTCATGCTGCTGGCAGTCTTGTGTTCCAGGCCTGAGTGCTGACGCGGGTGGCAGCTGACTCCATAAAAACATCTATTGGCTCATGTGACTGAGAAGGATGAGAGTGATGGAGGAAGGCTTTGTTTTTGTAAATGTATATATGTGTGTGTACATATATATATAGTAGTAATTTACATATTAAAATAATCTCATATGTACAGGTGCTCCATTCCTCAGACATGTCAACATACCCTGCCCGCCACCAAATCACCAAGTGTTCTTCACCATTGTCCAGTGGAGTTGTGCCTCACTTGTATGCCCCCACAATTGAGGGTGACAATAACAGCATACCTCCCTGAGCTCTTATGTGGAAATGCTTAGAACAGTGGCTACTGCACGGTCCGGACTTGATAAATGTTAGCCATTAGTCTTAACTCTGCTGGGCTGATCTCCCCCGGCTCCACCTACACAGGTCTGCTCTAGAGAGCTGAGTGGCTGCTGACCGCACAGTCCATCTTTGTGACCCAGCCTTATAGTAAGGAGGTGAGGACACTCTGACGGCCTGCCCGGGAATCATATGCTGGGACTCAGAGAGGAGCCTGGAATGGGTCAAAATAGAGTGTGAAGTAGAAGAAGAGCGGTCCACTGCATGTATGTATGATACAGCCTAGTCCATAAAGAAGCAAAGCACATAGGATATTCTACCTTATTGGTCAACAAAGGCTATATACCAAATGCTCAAAAGACTCGTGGGAAAGCGACAGAGCCAGGATCCCTGCAGTCACTCTACATTCCTCTTCATTCTATTTCACTGTTGTAACCAAATCTCAAAATACTTTGTTACCAAGAAACAAAAGCTATTTCCTGTGGTGATGTTTCCCTATAAATGGGCGTTGCTTCATAGTCAGCACAAGAAACATTGATTGAGCACCTACTGCATGCAAAGAGTCAATCACTGTAAAGAAAAAAAGCACAAAAGCAAGTGAAACATGGCTACATAGTCCCTATTTTTATCATTCACAGAGGACTAGTGAAACTTCATAAACCAATGTTTTGAGAACCATAGTCTAAATGACTTCCCAAATGTCATTCCTGCAACATGACATATGAGAACTTTTTTTTGTATCTTGGAAGTAAAAACCTGCCAAAAATACAGGGAAGTGCTATTGTTTTGTTCTGTTGGCCAGCCAGCACCCTGCAGTTGCTATAACGGAAACGTTTCATGGTTCTGGCCTCAGTGGGCAATGCCTCCTCAGGGGGATCTTAGAACAGTGCCACTGAGGGAACTAGATATTGCCCGGGAGAGATCCCTCTGCTTCCTGTGAGTCCAGCCCTGAGTCAACCAGAGAAGTACCTTTGCTAAAGGGAGTTGAAAAAGATTCTTTTTCCTGACCACTGTGATAATTGAGAATGGGAAATGTTTAAGGGATAATGTTACTATGTCATGTAGCTCCAAGAAAAAACCCTTCCAAGAGGGTTCCTATGACTGAAAGTCCAGCATTTTCCAGCACTCAGCATCTGTTCCATTGTGAGACCCAAAATAAGCAAAACTCTCTTTCCAAATCCACCTAAGTCCTGCCTGTGCAACCTGCAGAAGTATTGTATTTTTCACAATGTTACGACAAACCAATTTTTTCAATATGAATTTTTATTCTCAAAAGAGCATAATATTCCCCATAAAGACAACTGAATGTATAGTTTTAATTCCTATGATCTTTTTCAAGTATTTTCTTGCAGTAGTAATCTGACAAATTACAGTAATGATACAGGAAATATAATTAAGAGATCATGAGCTGATATTCCACTGCTTAACTCCAAAAATGGCATCATCAGAGTCATGGGTAGGAATTATCATCAGAGTTAAGGTGTACCTTAATTTTCCTCAGAGGGTATTACAAAATAAAGTTTAAAGTGTCCCCAGGATATTTTGTCTTCCAGAAAGGCAATCTACGATCCAGCCTTTTTATTCCCTGCCACAAGTACAGTGCTTGCCAATTCGTATTGAGAATAAAATATAAGCACTGATACACTCTGTGAGTGAAAGCCTGTGTACTTACCAATAGGAGCTAATTTTGTCATTAATAAAGATCACAGCAATAGATATTATTAGCAACTACAATGCCATGAGAGTCATCTAAATAAACTCAGACAACACATGCAGACAAAGGCAAATAAAAGTAAATGAAAATGCATAAGCAACACAGTATAAAAACTCTCTGGTTTGAATCTTCTGAAGTTACTTCTCTTCCCAGCCCAGGGCAGAGGGATTTCTGAGGCTTCCTTTCTAATACCTGTTGGTTCAAATTGCCATCTTAACAGAAATGTCATAGAATTTATGGACTAGGTGAAAGGCTAGAGACTGCTTTTACCTGGAGACCACAATTTTATCAAAGTGAATGCATTTCAGGGCAACTTTTCACATTTGATTCCAGCACGATAAGAGCACAGCACTGTAATCTGAATGAAATATGACTACCGAAGCCTGCAAGAGAAAATGAAACATATTCCTGTGCCAGTTGCCAGAAAATGTTCCCGACTCCAAAGTACAGCCTGGGGCAATGCCAGATGGTCCTTCCCAGGAAATTGAGCTTGTCCCCAGCCTGGGAAATCTGAATGACTCTGTCCCACAGGAAACACTTTATTGTCATTATCACAAACTTTGTGAAAAATAAAAGAATAAGGGTGGCCATGGCTGGAGATTGATCAAAGAAAGGAGGCTGTTAAGAAATAATTGAGACTGATTTCTTGGCATTTTGGCTGAGACCAAGGATTGTGTGCTTGAGGCAGAATTATTACCTTAGTTCTTGGTAGAATAAAAGCAACTAACTAGTGAATAGATAGTATGTCCACAGGACTGTGCTAAAAATGAACAATTAATCTTTACACAATCCAATAAGATCTGTCACTATCATTTTTACATTTGAAATTTTTCTTGTTTACATGACTATATGCATTTCAGACTATTGAAATCACACCTCAGTCTTTAAGTCTCTCAGACAACACCCCATTATCATTGTTATTTTTGCCACCATCGTCATCATCATTTACAAGTGTGGAAATCAGTGGATATATTTCCAGTGAATTCTGAGACACCAGTTCATGAAGTTGCCCAAAGTTATCTTTTTGCTGAATAGAAGATTTGAACCCTGATATGTTTGACTTTAGAGTCTGAAGTTATTGTGGCTTATAGTATCATGAGCACCCCCAGCATTTATAGGAAACATATCTTCTCCACCGTGCTACCTTTGGAGAGTTAGGGGGCTCCATTATGTTTCGTCTTTTTCATATAATATTTGTTAGGAAGTTTCTGGATCTTGCTTTTTGCTCCTCAGATCTTTACTGAGGTGTCTCATCCAGCCTTGTCTTCTCAGCTCAAATCGTACATGCTCTGGTGTCTGCAAACGACGGGAATATATCCATCAATCATTTTTAAAAATGGCTTCAGTGGTGACATTTCTTCTCTGAAAGTTCCTTTCATTTTCATGCTGCTGTGGATGGACGACAGCTGAGTTTGGTAAAAATTAAAATCTAAAGTTGAAACCTCCATGTTCTAATATTATTCGAACAATTGAATTCCTACATAAATTCTAAAAGGTGATAGGCAGGGTCAGATCTATAAAATTTCTCAGTGTAGAGCCCAGAGCCACAGGTTAAGTGTGAACATGGACTGATCAAGCCGCCTTTCTTCTCCCTGACCCTTTCCTTAGCAACACTCCTCCTCGCCCATGTTCAAAGTCAAGCTCCTGCTTTCTGTTCTGAGATCTATGGTTCCTGGTGAACTTTTAAGTGTGCTCTCTGGCGCACCTTTGTGGCTCAGATGGCTGAGGCGGCTAAGATGCTGATCATGTAAACCTGTGGACCTGGGTTTGTGACCTGGGGTCGACGATTCAAAAAAGAAGTACTTTAGAGTTAAAAACAAACCATAACAATTATTAATTACAATGAACAGGCATGGTGCACTTAATCTGCCATGCGAGGCACATGTAAATTAGTATTACTACACTTGCAAGGAAGTCCTATGATCCTGAGCAGTTGAATAACTTTCTTGAATTGCACTCAGCAGGGGTAGAGTTAAGATTTGAACTTTGAATCTTGAGTTTGAGATTTTTGCCAGAATCCATGTGTCTAATCAAAGATTGCCTGGAGCAGGCCCTGTGTAACACTTTACAGGGAAAATAAATCAATAAACTATTATTGCAATCGTAGTTTACAATCAAAAGATAAATTTCAACACACATACACAAAGTCTGCGATCTGATCAATGCTATAAAATATAAATACACAAAAGTTAAAGACCACAAAAACATTGAGTCATTTTTAAGAGCTGTTGCTTAGAATGCAAAAGTGATTGCCAAGTACATTTTACGAATTCTAATTGCAATTTTTCAGAAGAGGTAGAGGTGTGGAGGGGCCTTCCTGCCACTTCCAGCAACTATAAAGAAAAGCCATGACACCTCCTGTAACCTGCGCTTGCTTGCCAGCAGACAAAGAACTTTCCATGCTGGAAACCCCTTCCCCTAATTTACATCCCTCTCTTCCCATGTTGCTCTAGCCTATATAAGCATGTTCTAACCAGAACTCGGGGCTCAACTCTTTGGGGAAGAAATCCCAGCTGAGACCACACGTGTAATAAATCTGCCTAAAATACTTCCAAAGAGTGCTCGCTTGGTTTCTCCCAAAAACTGTAACAGAGGAGGACTCAGGACAGGAGGCCTCAGGGAGGATTTCATTGACACCCAGAAGCAGAGGTTGGATTGCCCAGAGTTTCCAGGCGGTGGACCCTCCAGGAAAGAGCAGGACCGACCTCAGGTGAGTTTAGCCTGGCCTGGACACAGGGCTTGAGACCACACTGGAAAGACTCTTGCCAGGGAAACTGAAGGAGTTTGCATATTATTCTCTTGGCTACTAGAAACCACTGAAGGTTTTGAGCAGCAAATGCATGCAAACAAAATGATTCATTTACTTATTCACTTAACAGGATGATAATAGGAGAACTGGTGATATTTGTCATTTATGTGGCTGCTCCACCTATTTATAAGACATTTTTATTGAAATATAACACACATGTAGAAAAGCACACACCTCATACACATAGAGCTCTTTGAATTTTTATAAAGTGAAAAATACTGTGCAAAAAGCAACCATATCATGATTTAGAAAGTTGTCAAGATGCTATAAGACTCTTTCTTATACCCTCCCAGTTAGTAATTCCCCCAACATTTCCACTATTCTTATTTCTTTCACCATATACTAGTTTTGCTTGCTTTGAATTTTATATAAATGGAATAATATACTACATATATTTTAGTACTGGAATTTTTTCCCTCATCATATTGTTTGTGAGAATCATCCGTGCTGTTTCCTATAGCTGTACTTCATTTCATTGCTGTATATTAGTCACTGTATAAGTCCACCACAACTGATTTTTTTGTTCTAATGTTGGTGGACATTTGGTTGCTTACAGCTTGAAGATGTGAATAATGCCGGTATGAACATTCTTGTGCTCAGGACATTTTGCAAACATTTCGGCTTTCAGGAGTAGAAATCAGACCCCAATTGCCCCATTCCCAGTAGCACAGGCATGTGACCTAGGACCCACTGGTTAGATGCACCTACCTGTGACTTCAATTTGGGAAGAAAAATCATGAGGAAGCCGCTGGCGAGAATGACCAACAGACACTGTGCTTCCAGAGACACAGTGGCAGTGCTTGTGCCCTGTAGCTGATGTGTGTGATTTTTGCAGCAGGTGTCGCACCACCAGGCAGCCCCAGGAGGGCCCAGGCTACTTGTTCCTGGCTCCAAGCCCCAGACTTCAAAGCCCCATTCTCTTACCTGAGTCCTTACTCTTATTCTGCTTAGAGAATCCAGTGTGGGTTCTGTTATTCCTTAAAAAAAAAAAAAAAAAAAAAAAATCCTATAAGAAAGCCTCAAGAAAAGCCTATAAGAAAGTCCATAGGTCTTACACGATGTGAAACATGAGCTGTAATGTCCCTTTGTGAAATATGGAAAGTTCCACAGAGGCCTTAAATGCATGGATTCCAGAGCCACACGGCCAGGGTTCGCACTCTGTTTCTATGACTTATGAGCTGCGCGCCTCTGAGTAAGTTACTGAGCCTCTCTTTCCTCATTGAAAAATAGTGATAATAATAAAATGCAAGTCCGAAGGTGGCTGTGAGGACTAAATGAGCTAATTTATGAGAACCGCCTGGCCCACACCTGGCGCATTGTGAATGCTAGGTGTGTCCGCTCTGTCACTGTTATTACCTGTGAGGCTTTTCACATGGAAATTTAGCAGGAAGATGTAAGTGAGGACTAAGTGACTCCTGGAGCAGCGTTGTTTGCATAATGAGAGTCTCTACTGTGTTAAGCTGAAAAGAATGGAGGGAGGGAACTGCAGTGGTAAAGCAGATGGTCAGAGAGATTCTTGACCAGACTTGGGGGCAGCACCCCCAGGGTACTAAAAGGCTTACTGTGCTCCTCATCACTCCCCTCTCTTAATTTCTGCCCTCCCCAAACACTAGGATCTGTTTTTCCTACTTGGTGGTGTGTGTGTGTGTGTCCACCAGGCTCAGGGCCTCACATGCTATCCCTACTTTTCCATTGAAGTCTCTCTTTTTTTTTTCATTTCGATCATTTCTAAATACACAAAGAAGGAACCTCTGGTGGGGTACAGAGGTTTTCTCAAAGATTTTTCACTTTGCACCAAGATGCCTCTCTTTTTGTAGGGTATGTGGGGTTTGCAGTCTGAAAAGTCAGAGAAAATAGCAGAGATCTCTTCCTGAGAGTTGGGGCGCTGAACTGCTGGACTTGAGACTCATGGGGCAAGTTCAACCACATTGCAAAGCTGAGCAAGGATCATGAGTGTTGCTCCCTTCTCTGAGTTCCTCCCAGGGAAGTCGAGCAACAGCTCTGAGCAAGTGAGTATAACCCTCCTGTGTGGTCAGGACTGTCCCAACTTCAAACATTCCACCTTTTTTCCCCCATAAGTTAACTCAGCCCAAGTGCCCTAATTTTCACTTCCCAAAATATGGTCAGCAGCGCTGTGAGTTACCAGTCTGAAAGGGCAGAAGAGGGGAAGTCTACACTGGTTGTGTACAGCATTCCCTGAAATGGAAGGGATGGAGTATAGGCTTGGAGACAGGCCAGGGGTGGTCCAACTGCCAGTCACACAAGCAGGTGCTGTCCCTATCAACTCTGTGGAGCTAGTCAGCTCTGAGACTCAGAAGACTGGGCCCAGGGATATTGAAGATGAGTGAGCTGAGATCTTGTCCTGGAAGAATTTGCACTTGGAGGAAAGGATTGGACAAGTCCACAAGGAACTACAGTCTAAAGTAGAAAGCAGAGAGCAAAACACTCAGAAAAGACTGGGCTAGGGATTGGAGCTGCTCTTACTGACACATAAAAATCATCGTTTCTTGGACGCTGCCCTTCACTGTTACTTGACTTTAAGGTTTACTCTAGAGATACTAATCTTTTCCTAGCGTATCACTCAAACCATTACACTGCACATGATAGAAAACTCAGCTGAGAATGCAGACTTCAGTGCTGGTTTGATCCAGAAGTTTAACAATGTCAGCAATCCCCAAACTCCCTCATCTTTTTTTTTTTTTTAAACAACAATAACAAAAAGGAAATGGGCTGGCAGGAATAAAAGTGAGTAAGCAGGCAGGAAGAGAGAGGAGGAAGCTATTTACTTATTTATTTAGCTGTTCATCTTGGTAGTTTCTCCCTACCCCAACTCCACCAGCCCTGGGTCTCAAAACCAGGTCTCTGGTATATATGTGGACTATGTCCAGTGGCCGTGTCCATCAGGCCACCAGAATTCAACTCCCTCACCCTTTTTTAAAACCTTGTCTTCCCACTGTCTTCCACAGCAATGACCTCCACTTAAGGCTGGCTCTCCTCGTGGTTACCAGATGATTGCTGAAGGTCCAAAAGCTCCTTGGTTCTTATCTGCATCCAAAAATAAAGAGAAAGCCTTAGTCTTTGCCCTTGAATTTCAAGGAAGAGTCCCGAGATTCATTCTGATTGGACTGACTTAGACCATACATCCACTCTCGAATCTAAGGCTAATTTTAAGTGCTAGTTGACTTGAGCAAATGGGAGCCCAATTCTAGGGTATTGCTAGGAAAGAGAAATGAAGAGGGACGTGGGGTAATAATCACTTATGTTGACAGCTAGTTTCAGTCATTTAGGCCTTTATAGTACCCAGGGCTTAGACCTCTGTTTAGGCTCAGAAATGAATAAACCTGGCTTCAAGGAACATCAGAGACGGACATGTAAACAGAATTCCCAAATAGGCTGGTAAATGCTGAAGGAGGATAATGCAACTGGAGCACGTGGAGAGAAGATTCAACCGAGCCGGGAGTTCAGTGAAGTCTCCACGGAGGAATAATAATCAAGTTTGGTCTTGGAGAATAAGCTGACACTTGCTAGGTGAAGACAGAAGACTGCTTTTACAGAAAAACCAAATGAAAACTAGAGGCATGAAGCATTCATTCATTCAATAAGCACTGTTGAAGACAGGAGAAGCTGAGATCTGCCAGAAGTCTGGAATTACTGGAGATGAATACTTTAAATCCCAAGAGATTAAAGTTTACACTTTAAAGTTACTAAATATTAATATTTGAGATGAATATTTGAAATTATAGAAGAGACAAATCTGGAATCTGAACAGATCACAGAGGCTTCCCTTTGCCAGGCAAAGAAAATTTGACTTCATCTAGTGAGAAATGGAATTTGAACCAGGAAATGTCTGGTGCTAAAGGATTTCATTTCATCTATTTCATCAAGCCTTTTCTGTCTTACTGTATCTCACCAGTTTGGGAAATACTCACAAATTACGAACTGTGATTTGGCATCTATTCGTTTCCATTAATCATCCATTTAGTTTCCTGTTCTGGTGGCCATAGGCAAAACTCTGGCCTTTTGTCTTCTGTACTTTATAAACAGCTGTGAATTTTCTTGCTCTGTCATATAAAATAG
This sequence comes from Solenodon paradoxus, assembly GCA_004363575.1. Classification (NCBI taxonomy): domain Eukaryota; kingdom Metazoa; phylum Chordata; class Mammalia; order Eulipotyphla; family Solenodontidae; genus Solenodon; species Solenodon paradoxus. The sequence continues at coordinate 404,315 of RJWH01000202.1, forward strand.
GGATCTCTTGGAGGCTCTTGAACTTTACATTTGTTTCCACCATAACTCTTAGAAATTCAGCAAATGTTTGTTGCCTTGACCCTTTAATGATCTGGGTCACAGACACCATTGAAGGAACTCAAAACTGATCATCCCAAGACACTGCTCTAACATGAAGATTATTCCTTGGAGGGTGAGGGGGGTGGTGTAGATTTTTTTTTTTAAATAGAAATATTTATTATCTCTTTTGTTCACAATGCTATATTCATTTTAGGATATTGAATTGCATCTCAGTCTCTCTTTCACACCACTCCTACTACCAGAGTTCCAGTGTCTATTATCACTGCCTTTCCCTTCTCCCCTCCTTTTCTCCCACAACCACTGCTGTTTTTGTTGGGATTTGTGTGTTCATTTGTCTCATTTAACTATATTCCACATATGAGTGAAACCATCCTGCATTTCTCTTCTTTCTGACTTACTTTGCTTAAACATGATTCCCATCCAGTTCCATTCAGGTTGTTGCAAAGGGCATAATTTCATTTCTGTTTTCAGAAACTGCATAAACTTCCATTGATATATATACCATAGCTTCTTTATCCAGTCACCTACCTGTTCATGGGCATTTAGGTTGTTGTCTTGGCTACTGTGAACTATGCGTCTATGAATATAGAGGTGCAGATATTTTTGCTGATTAGAGATTTTGTATCCTCTGGGTATATGCCCAGTAGTTGGATTGTTGGATCAAACGCTAGATCCGTCTTTATTTGCTTGAGGAATATCAGTAGTGCTTTCCACAGAGGTGTGAAGATTATTTTAAAGAAATGGCAATCCCAGAGATGAAGACACTCCTGCCTTTCACCTAAGCCCTTCACTCTCCCTCATTTGAAGACGGAATCACTACTCCTAAATCCCTATCTTTCCCCTAATCAAGAAGTGAACATTGTTCCCTTAATGTTAGAAGAATGTAATTTGGGAAAGTTTTAATCCAGAAGTCAGTTTTTCACAGTTCTATGAAACCTGTCTTTACTTTCCCTCCTTGCCATTTGAAGACCCCTTGCTCTGTCCTTAGCTCCCTAGCCTTCTTTTCCCCTTCCTCAGCACAGAATTTAAGTCTTTGGTCTGCCCATTTACCTCAGAATTTACAGCCATGCAAAATATCCACATGCATGTCATTATATTGAGATTTTTCTCCTACTAATCATGTTCAGTATTAATGAGTTTGTTCAATCTGTGAAGAAACTTAGAGGGATGGGAGAATTTTCCCACCGCCCAGCACCATCAAGCTGGTTATAGAATAAACTTACTTCTGGTTTGGAAAAACAGGGCTGGAAGCTTTGGAGAACAGACTGCAAGGTTCTATGTTTTGAAGTCTAGGGTTGAAGTGCACCAGTACGAGATACGTCACTCCTGAGGCAAAATATTCCTTGATTAAGCCACGAAGTGGGGAAATGAATGAATTTCTGGTGTCTGCCAGTCTTGAATTAGCTTGTTCCAGATCCACTTTTTCCTGCTTTCTGTCTGTTTCCTGGGCTCGGGCTGGGTTCAGCCAAGGGGAGGCACTGGCAAGTTTGGAAGGCAGGAGGGAAAGAGTGAAGTCAGTTCTCTACCTTGGTGGCATCTGCAACAGTGGCCGAGTCTCCTCTGGGGCTTTAGCTCCTGCCGGACAAGCCCACGGATTCCAGCTCTTGCCAGGTGACTCCAGGTGACCACGCCTTTGCTTTCTCTCCTTGTCTCTCCAGCGCAGAAATTGTAGTGGCTGCCAGCAGCTCCTAATCTCTATGAGTTTCCACCCTAGAACTACCCACCCCTGAATTAACTCCTCCCTGTTCAACAGGTTTAAACGTTCCTGATTGGACCTGGAGTAACAAAATATCTTCCCGTGTCTCCTCCCCTAATTCTTTAACTCTATTGCCTAACATTTAAAATCATACTCCACTGACCTGTGTCCCCCTCCCTTCAATTTTTCCTTCTTTCCATCCAGGCTTTTCATGCTGTTCTACTTATTAGGAAGGAATTTGAGCTGATAAATCCATTCACACAAAGGCGTGTACCCATAATGAACGTACGTATTTTATATAAATACATGGGGATGCAGTAACGATCCACTCTAAACGATGGCTCACAGAGGGCGGAATTCCTCTTTCTTCGAGTCCATCAAGGCCACACCCTGTCCACGCTCACTCCACTTCTGGATTGCATAGTACAAATCTCGATTTTAACAGACAAGCATTGTGTCTGCCCACTCCTCTTCCCTGGTCCAGATGTTGTCACTAATATTTGTTTGTTCTTTTTCCTACCAGCTATTAATGATCAAGGATCAGAAGTAAGAAACATGACAAAAGAGATTTATTCATTGACCAGTGAAGGAGAAGGGAGCTCAAAGTCTAAAGTCCTTTTTACTGAATAGGGAGACTACACTTTCATAGGCAGTCTAAAGGAATAGGGAAGCAGAGGAGTGGCTTTCCTTTGTCATACTTTTGCATACATCATATTATTATATCATTATAATGTTATTTTATATATTATTATATCATTATAATGTTATAATGTCCACACAGAGGTGTGCTATTTAGTATAAGGAGGGTTTGTTTGACGTTGTTCTACTTTGCCTCCGTTCTATCTGCATTCTAGCTTTAACCAGTCTAGAGCAGTGTTCTCTGGCCTTCTCTTCAGGTGTGCCGCAAAACAGAGATTTATTATTCCGGTGACCTTGTAATTAAGCAGTATCGGGAAGTAAGCAGAACTGGGGTAGGCTTTTAGATTAACCAGTTCAGCTCTGGCACAGGTGACAATGTCATTGTTAGCCCCGAGTGGAGCTTGATGAAGAAATGCGGATGGAGTGCCATGTTCATTCTGGCAAGAGAAAGTCAACTCAGGTGAGTAATATCTTTTTCAAATATAAAATACACACGTATTGCTGCTCTTTTTAAGTGTATCAAAGCCTGTACAAATAATAGTTAATACTTTTTTAGCATTTTATTTTATCTTTGTTTACTTGTTCACATTGGTTATTCCCTCCAGACCAGTAAGAGAACTTGGATCCTTGGGATGTATGTGGACTGTGCTCATTCGGAGGTGGTGGATCTAACCACTACTCCACAGGGTGCACCAATCATCCACATCTTAAATTTATCTTTCCCATACTACTTGAGAACAAAGACTACAGTTACAGAATCTTATTTTATTTGCCTTTAGGCAAATACATGCTACTCTATGTGTTTTGACTCTGACACATTTACTGGCTCAGACATGAAAACTTCTATCATTTAAAATAAACTGGAGGAAGAATTGGATTGTTGGTGGTAAGCTTAAAAATATATATATATTTATATAATATACAAGTGTTGATTTATAAAGATGCACACCTTACATATACATAGAGCTATAATACAATGTTCCTTCAATAATATATGGAAATTTAACTGCTTAAAATTTTGATAATAAACTCTAGCATGGTACATTTTGGGGTCATCTGGTAACTTGCCACTTCTACTCTTAAGTGCTCAGATGAATCTGAACCTTGAATGGCCTTTGAAAACAGCTCTTGGGAAAAAAGATGTCATCTTTGGCATGAGGGTTAGGAAAACCAGCCATCTCATTGTCCAGGATGGAGAACTTGCAGTGCTAAATTAGGAAAGTCCTGGGCACCTTGGGAGAAGGTGGTCACATCATGAAGACCAGATTTCAAGGGGGAGACAAAACTGAGTCTCAGCTAGCGTGTTTTGGTTAACCAGGCTGTCATCAAGAAAGAAAACAGGTCTGATTGGCTGTAGAGTTGCCATCAGAAGGAAACCTCTTTTCCGATTGACTGTCTTGGATGCCTTGAGGTTAATCTTTCAGCCTGCAGAGCTTCCAGGGTGAAACAACCCAACAGAAGAGGCAGATCAAGGGCAAATAGGAAAATAGAGAGTGGTGACGGTGTGTGAGAGGAGCAGTGTGAACAACTAAATGTCAAAAAATAAAATGCTTCTTCCTCCTCTCTTTTTGCCTGCCTGCTCACCTTCACTCCTGCCTGCGCCTTTCCTTAAAAAACAAAACTGCTAAACAACATGACTGGGGTGACAGTATTGAACACTTGCTTGAGTGTGACTGTGCAGGCCACAGCACACGTTAAGAGGCCACTTCCTGTCAGGACTGGCAGGGAGGGCAGAAGATGATGCCAAGAAAAATAGCCAAGTCGCCTCATGAAACAGCAAAATCTCATCTCTAATTGCCCCTTGCTGCCTCTTCCAGGGAGCCAGTCGGAGGAATTCCGCCCTCTCCTCTGTTGTCCCTGTTGGAGCAGAAGTTTAATAAAACCTTGTCTGACTGCCCCTTGCCCGCGTCTCTACTCATTTCTATTACAAGAGCGCACAGTCTGGTAACAAAGACACCAAATATCAAGGGTGATGAACATGTCCGTTAACATCCGTGCGGACTGCCTTACCTCTATCACCCCATAAAATCTCCTGTAGAAACTTCACCAGCTCAGAGTGTTTTCTTGTTTGGCCGGAGGCTTCTGCAAGTGGGTTCACAGAAAGTTTTGCACAAGATCTCCTGTTCCAGTCTCCTGACTGAGTTGCCAGCTTCAGGGGTCTTTTTCTGGTGTCCCCTTGAGGCTGGAGTCACCTACTTGTCACTCTGGTGTCTGTCTTCCCTCAGGCCAATGGGAATGGAAATTGGCAGAAGGGAAGCAATACTCACCTTTAATAACCCATCTCAAACCTGGAATAATTCCTTTCTTTAATTTCCTTCATAATTTCAGGGAACTGTGGGTTCCAAGGAAATAGAATGCAGATGTTAACTGGGAGACTAACAGGAGTTCCTTGTAACTGAAAAAAAGTTTCTACTTCTCTTTCAGCCTTTTCTCTTCAGGTCTCATTTCTTGTCATAGAATCCACTTGTCAAAATGACATTTTTTAATTAATGGGCATTAAAACTTTTTTTTAAATTCTCTTACTGTTTTTTTTTTTTTTTTAAAAAAAAGAGGATGACAGGCAGGATGAGGAGGAAGAAGCATCTTTATTTATTTAGTCATTCATTTTGTTTTCTCACCTGGCCCGAGGGCTCAAACCTGAATCTTTGGGATGTGCACACAAGCCTCTTTGTTACCTGAGTCATAGGGTGTGACTTTTATTGATTATTTTTATGATATCATTTGTTTACATTGCAATCTCATTTTTAGGATAGTCTATTTACACCTCCGGATTATGGAAGGAAGTTTCACTCTCCTTAGGGAAAAACACATGCCCTAATCTGAGGGCTTGTTTTAAGGCCTAGGTGTTAAATAACACAACTCAGGTAAATAAGGCATCAGTAGTAGTTCAGTCCACGGTGAGTGCCTGGTGAGGGTGGTACAGCTCCTCTTGGGTCTTTCCTATACCTAGGTCAATACTGTGATTTATAACAAATATGCATGTATATGGAGAGAGAGAGATTGAGAGAGAGAGCACATCCAGATGACAAAGATATATTTCTCATATATATTTAATCTTCAGTCATATATCCTGGCTCACAAGTCCCAAAGTCTTGGAGTTTTCTTAGTGTTGAGAATGATAAAGTTTATATTATAATACTGAGATAAAGAGCTAAAGGTTATAACTCGCATTATGTTAATAAGGTGACTTTCAGGTGAGCACTTCTGAATGGGGGCTGGTTGCCTAGGAAACCTGTCGGATGATTAAAGTGTTGGAACTTCCAGTCCCACCACTTGACCTCTGGGGAGGGGAGAAGGGCTGGAGGTCAAATCAGCTGTCAATGTCCAATGCTTTCATCCATCATGCCTAAGTAATCGACTTGCCATAAAAATACAGAAGGACCTTTGAAGAGCTCCCAGGCTGATGAACACAAGGAGAATTGAGGTGAATGATGCACCGGGAGAAAGTATGGAAACCCCGTGCCCTTTCCCTATGCCATGCATGCCCTGTGCATCTTTTCCAACTGGCTGCTTCGGAGTTTTAGTCTTTGTCATAAATTGGAGATCTAGTGAGTAAATGGGCTTCTGGAATTCTGAGAGCCACTTTAGCACATTAATCAAACCTAAGGAGGGTGTCCTGGACTGTGTCTGACCTCTGAAGAGATTTTCCTATGGAATTTGATACTATCTGCTGGTAGACAGGCAGAATTGAACAGAATTTAGTTGAATTCTTGAACACCAGGCTGAGATCTGGGATTTGCTTGTTGGTATGCGGAAGCCTCTACACACTCATGTGAAAACTGGGTCTCAGGACACCCAAGTCACCTGAGTTAAAGCTGCTGTCTATGGCTTACTTTGTAGATATCCCAGCAGCAATAACTCTTCATCCTCTCTGAGCATGTCAGACAACTTCTGAAAATCAAAGACAGAACTACTTCTCACCTTAGACAACTGAAAAACAGCACAGAAACATATGAAGCAGTAGTTTCCAAACAGGTGGCAATAGACAGTAGAAGACTATGATCCTGTGTGACACTAAGAGGGAGACCCCGAAGAGGACTGCTGGCCTCACTGAGTTGAAGAGGCAGGATTTAGAGCTTAGGAAAGCTAGTGGCTAGACACACAGGACAGATTGCAGGAGAGAAGACAGCAACCTGGAGAGAGAACTCCGAATCTCCAGTCTTTAACTGGGTTCAAAAAGCTCATGCATGTGAGAAAATGACTAAGGCCAACAAAGAACCTCCAAAAAGAAGCAGGAGTCAAAAGTCTCCCCAAAATACCACTTTCTAGGAGTCAGAATGGGAAGGTCGCCTAACAAATGGGACATGAAGTAGTGTCCTCAGGTGGATGCGCCATATTAACCTACACTAAACACTGCTCTGGTCCTCCCTAAAAAAGCTGGAAAACAAGTATCCTATGAATCAGACCATTTTCAAATTACCTAATTGCGTTTCAGAGCAAAGTTGAAAATATTTAATAAAGGAATATATTACAACAGCCATTGAACCAAACAAACAAGAATACAACCTAAAAAGGAAAATTCAGAATATCTGGCATCTAACCAAAAATGGCAAAGAAGCAGGCAAATATGGCTCAGAGGAAGAAGACAATTCAATCAGTAAACCAGACCCAGATATGACACAATTTGCCACATAATGACAAAATTAGTAGACAAGGACATTACAACTGCTATATTAAACATACCCCATATGCTCAAGAAGGTAGGAGAGAACACGAGCATGATGAGGAGGAAAATGGAAGACAAAACTATCCAAATCACCTTTAGAGATGAAAAATATAATGTCTGAAATAAAAAATACACTGAATGAGATTAACAGCAGATTATAAATACATCATGATGAAGTAGAATTTATTCCAGGAAAGCAAGTTTATTTGTCAGTGAAAAAATCTTTACTTCACTGTATTAAACAATTACAAAAGAAATACCTTATAACTATCAGACAAATCATCTGTCAAAATCCAAAATCCAATTGTGATGAAAAAAAAGCCTCAGTAAATCAGGGTGATATGGGAACTTCTTCAATGAAATTAAGAGGATCTGTGAAAAACCCACAGTTCGTATTTATGCTTAATGTTGAAAAGATTGAATTCTTTCCTCTGAAGATTAGCAACAAGTATGTACATCCTCACTACTTCTCTTTTTTTCTAGAGGTTCTAGCTATAGCAAAAGTCAAGAAATAGAAATAAAAGGCATACTGATATGAAAGAAAAATAAAGCTGTCTTTACTAACAGATGACTTCATAAAATGTAGGGAAAATGCTCCACGACATTAACTTCAGAGATGTCTTTGGAGAAGTGACACCTTTGGCAAAAGAAACTAAAGTAAACCACTTGGGACTACATGAAATTACAAAGTTTTTGTACAGGGAAAGAAATAACCGGTAAAACAAAAAGGCAACCCACTGAATGGGAGAAAATATTTGCACAGCATATCAGATAGCAGGTTAATGTCCAAAATTAATAAAGAACTCATACGCCTCAATAATATAAAAGCAAATGACCTACTCAAAACAATGGACAGAGTTCTGAATAAACACCTCTAGATAAGACACAGATGGCCTACAAAGAAAAAATGGTCTACTTCACTTACCATCAGAGAAATCTAAATTAAAACTACAATATGATCTAATGTAACACCAGTGAGAATGGTCTTTATCAAAAAGACTAGAAAAAACAAACGTTGGAGAAGGTGTGGAGGAAAAGGAACCCTCCTACACTGCTGGTAGAAATGTAAAACAGTGCAACCTCTTTGGAAAATAGTTTGGAGATTCTGTGAAGAATAAACATGAAACTACCATTTAATCCAGCAATCCCACTTATAGACAGATACCCAAAGAATACAAAAACACTAGTCAGGAAAAACATCTGCACCCGTATGTTCATAGCAGCACAATTGAAAATAACCTAGACAGAGAGACAACCCACATCCATGTCAACAGGTGACTGGACAAAGAAGTCGTGGTACAGACACTCAATGGAATTCTATGCAGCTGTTTAAAAAGATGAGCCTGTGCCCTTTGCAACAGCCTGCACAGAACTGGAGGAGACTATGCTAAGCAAAACAAGCCAGAGGGAAAAGAGAAACACAGGATAGATTCATTCACATGTGGAATATAAAGAAATGAAGTAAATGAACAGACAAGTCACAATAAAATTCACAGGATGCACGACTGTGACAACCAGAGAGGCGGGAGGGGTGAGAGGAAAAAGGGAACGAAGGAGTTAATATCATTGTAGTAAAAAGGCGTATAGTGGTGGGTGTGATGTGAAATATAGAGATTGGAGTATGATTTAAATATCCTCAAAATCATATAGTGGTGTCAAACAAAAGAAACAAAATTAAACCAAAAATTGTCTTGCCAAAAAAAGCAAAAAAAAGCAATGAAAGATGGAAAGTAGCGACGGTGACGCAACAGTGTGAATATAATTAAAGGCACCAAACTGTACACGTAAAAATGATTAAAATGGTAAATGTTTATGTTCTGTATATTAATGAATAACCAGAAAATAAATTAAGATTTATCATTTACTATTTGTTATGGAACGAAAGTTTGTGCTTCTGCCCTACCCCATAATTCAAATACAACCTTCAATGTTATAGTTTTCAGAGGTGAGGCCTTTGGGAAGAATTTTGGTAATGGAGCTGGAGCCCTCAGGGAGGGTTGGTGCCTTTCTCAGTTAATAAAGGGACCAGAACTCTTTCTTTCTGTGCCATGTGAGGACAGAACCAGAAGTCAGCTGTCTGCACACACAGAGTTCTCACAGAATTCAACCATAGTGGCACTATAATCTTCTGGAGACTATAGTCTCCAGACAGAAATAAATTTCTATTGTTGATAAGATACCCATTTTTTTCATAGGAGCCAGAGCTAATCAAAATGTTATTTCATAAAATAATTATTTAATAGCGGTGTGCTCTGGTGGTCTAGTGAATAAGGCCTCTGAAGGATCCAGGTTTGAGACCCAGGGTCAGGGGGCGAGCAACCAAGATGAACAACTAAATGAAATTATTATTTTTTTCTCTTCCTCCTCTCTCTTCCTGTCTGCCTGCCTATTCGCTTTCATTCCTGCCTGTACCTTTCCTTTAAAAAAAAATTAAATAGAGTTACATTGGATGTGTATCGTATAAGACCTGTACACTTAAAACTATAAAACACTGCTGAGAGAAATTAAAAAAAAACCAAAAACCTAAACAAATGATGAGCTATACCATGCTCAAATTTGTTAAGATTCTAGTTCTCCTAAAACTGACCTATAGATTCAACCCAATTCCAGTCTAAGCCCCATCAAGATTTTTTGGAAGCTGAATCTAAAATTTTGGAATTGCCAGACTTAGAATAGATAACAATTTTGACAAAGAAAAGTCAAGCTGAAAATATTAAGTTACTTAATTTTAAAACTGTTTAAAAGGTTAAAATATTCAAGACAGTGTGATATTGGTATAAATATATTCATCATTATAGTTTTGCATATATTGTATATCTATAGACATAGATAAATAGATATTATCTATAGATAGATCTGGATATACAGACGAAACAGAAGATTCCAGAAATAGATCCATACACGTATAGCCAGTTTTTAACAAGGGTGCCAAGGCAATTCCACAGGAAGGAGTAACTTTTTCACCAATAGAACTGGAACAGTGGCCTAGCCCTATGTAAAAATATGAAACTCCAACTCATACCTCCCACCATTGGATCACAGGCCTACCTGTAAGAGCCAACACCAGAAAATTTCTCAAAAAAAAAAAAAAAATAGGAGAAAATCTTAAGCGTTATGAGGTAACTCCAAAGAATTAAATGCACATCAAGAGACACATGGGTAAACAGATGTGGTGCCTATATAGCAGAAGACGACTTGGCAGGGAAAGGGTGCAAACTCTTCATACACTCATCAAAATGGATGAATAGCAAAATCATCATACTGAGTTAAACGATGCCAGACAAAAAGACATACTGTATGCATCCAGTTATAAAAAATTCTAGAAAATGCAAACTAACTCTGACAAAGTAGATCAGTGGTTGCAAGCGGGTAGAGGGGAAGGAGAGGTGGGAAGGAAAGGATTTCAAAGAGAAATGAGGAGACTTAGGGAGGACAGAAATATTTGTTATTTTGATTGTGGTTATGGTTTCACAGGTATACAAATATACCAAAACTTATCCAAGAGTTATTTAAATATACGCAGTGTATTGTATGTCAATTACACTGTAGATCTGTTTTGTTTTGTTTTTAAGTACAAAAAAACAGTTTGCAATGTAATGTGTTTTATTTTTTTAAAGAGAGGAAGGGAGGGAGAGAGAGAAAAAAGAAGCATTTTAAGAAAAGAAGGCAGGAAGAGGAGGAAGAAACATCTTTATTTAGCTGTGCATTTTTGCTTTTCCCCCAGGCCTAGACCTTGAATCCGAGTCCTTGGGCTGTATGTGGCTTGCATACCAGTGTCTCAGTCACCTGAGTCACAAGGGCACACCCAGTAAAGCATTTTAAATTCATAGAAAAATGTATTAGTCAGGGCAATTAAGTACTAGTTTTTGTAAGAAGAAATCCAGCATCTCAGTGGCCTAACACAACAAAAATGTATGCTTTGTTTATGTCACAGTTTTATGTGGTTTGGACTGCTTCTGGCAACTCAAAGCCAAGCAGTGACTCAGAAACCGTGGCTCCTTCCATCCGTGGCTCTGCGGACCTGAACATGTGGTCTCAGTCTTAGCGCCAGTAAGGAGAACAGAGATGACAGTAAATGAGACTACAGTGAGGTCCCTATCAAGTCTGCCCACATCCCTTAGCCCCAAACCTGGTTTCATGGCAAGGAGCTTGGGAAATAGAGTCTCCTCCTGCCAGGAGAGAAGATTTACACTTTCCTTTATACAGCTAGCCAGACTCTGCCTGAAGAGAAATAAATGTCTCTCCCCAGAGTATTTTTGCACATACTTCGTATTACGAAACACTATCACTTCTTAGCCCAAACACCTGGGTTCAGATTTTCAGATTCCTTCATGCTTTTCTACCAGAATGAGGAGACAGTATTTATATATCATGGGCTTTTCCTCCTGAAGGAACAGTTTCTGCACCAAAGGGGAGCCCAAGGATACAAATCCTAGGAATCAGAAAATTGCCCCTAGCCTCCTTCACTCCTTTTCTGCTTCCACTTCCCAGGTTTCAAAACTTTCAGAGTCCAGCATAAGCCAAGGAGTGCAGCTGTGCCTTATACCATCCACACGTGCATTTGTGCAGCACAAGGAGAAACTGAATGCAAATGTGACACAGAACTAAGAAAACCTGCTCAGAGTCTGTGTCACTATACGGCAGATTAAAGGGATCCATTGTCTAGGCAGCCTCATTGTGTAGCCATTTGTGTAGGCAATGACAGCGGTAAGAAGTGGATTCAAGCGCTGCTTCTACCAGTTTTGTGTCCCCGACAAGACTGAATCAGGGGTCTTTCCCTGTAGCAAGTTGGTCTGTACCAGTGGGTCTTCCACAAATCCAGCAGAGTTTCTACCCCAGGTGTAAGGGGGCACTGGATAATCTGATCCATGTCAGATTGTCTCTGGCACTTACCTGTAGGGGCCAACATCTGGTCCTGTTCATGGTGAGCTGATCTCAGTGCTGAACTTCTGAGTCCAGAATATGTGAGTTGATTGTCAGTTTTGGGTTTTTGCATTCTGAAATTTGACTATAATACACTTGTGTGTGAACCACTCTATTTAGGCCCCCCCCCGCTTTTTTTTTAATCACTGCAATTTCATTGAAACACGGTTGTCACAGTGACCAACAAGCCCCAAGCTGTCAAGCTCCATGGCCAGTTCTCAGTGTGTCTCTAACCTGACATCAGAGCAGCAGGGGATAAAAATGATCATTCGCTCTTTCTTGAAACACTCTCTTCACTTAGCTTCTGGGACACCAATCTCTCCAGGCAGGCCCTACCTGCTTCCCCATTGCTTCTTCATTTTCTCATCTCCTGTCCTCCTGCACTTCCTAACACCTGCATAGTATTTGGTCATGTACTCCTCTCCTGGAATGTCTTCTCATTTATGAGTTAGGGATTTAGAAAAGTTACAGACTTGTGGAATCAGCTCCCTGCCCCCAACCTCCCTAACCTTAATAGCTTTAGACAACTCAGATAAAATTTCTCCCTCCCTCCCTCCCTTCCTTCCTCCCTTCCTTCCTCTCCTTCCTTTTTCTTCCCTTCTCTTCCTCCTTCCCTTTTTCCCTCTCTTTTGTCAAATTATCTGCATAACATCTCTTTCAACAATTAGTAATTAGTGCTTCTAGGTACGGTAGGTCATTGCTATTTCTTTTCTCTTGACTAGAAAAAGGCAAAGAAGACATTTTCACTGTTGGTGAGAAATAATTTGGTGCCCTCAAAAATGAACTTAAATCAACCTTCTCAGGAAAGAGTCCATGAAATGCTAAAGGAATAAAGCAATGAATTTGGAGAAAATTTGTTCCTACCCACTTGGAACTAGTTTTTTTGGCCACCTTGTTTGATCAGCTGGGGGAATGAGTATCCTCATTTGTATAACCTCTTTGCCCTTTGTGTTTCAAGATGGCACCACTCCAGTTTCCGTATAAAAAATGGCGGCAAGGCCCACAAATGCCCAGCATAGATTCAGTTAGTTACAGCTTCTTTAAATTGTACAGGGATTTCTGGTTGTTTCCATCTCTTACAATCTTGCGGACTGATCTAATGTTTGCAAATGTAAGTGTCCTCTTTAACAATTCAATGAAATACATTAGATTAATTTAGACAATGTTTATGAATCCTTTGTGTGCCTACTGTCTATAAACTCTCCTATTGGGTGTTGCAGGGATTAAGAAGAAATTTCTATTGCCTGGAACAAACAACCAAGTGAAAAGAAACCCCTGAACATTCTTATTTCTAGGAGAATGAACACACCAGGTTGTCTTTTTTCTATATCCTCTACATCACCTAAATAGAGTATTGAAGACATAAACAGTGTTAATAAATAGGTCTCTCAGTAACTTTCCATAATTAAAACCCCAAAGTGGTCATGGGGAAAATTTCAGAGGAAACTAGAGTTCCTGTCTCCCATTGTCAGGAAGTAATGACAGACAAGAGGCTGAGAATACTTCATGGAGTTCAAATCAAAAGGACATTAGAATAGATAGGACAAGTCAGCACTGAAATTAGTCTCAACACCACAGACATTGCTTATTGGGGAAGAGAATGTTTCACATTGAAAAAAAACAACAACACGTAGTTACCAGGTTTGAATATTTATTGAAAAAACTTTTTCTGAATTCACACCTTTTTAAGGATTGTTTCTCGAAAAGGGAGCTCATCTATACAGGTGTTGGCTCACTTACAGTTCTTACAGTTCTTGAGTTGGAGGGGACCACAGAGAAGGAAACAAAAGGACTCCTGAGGTTTTGGCATCTCCTTTGCATTTTAGCATCTGGCTCCAAACCTTGCCCACATTTACTTAAAGTCTGTACAAGTATCTTTTCTATAGAACAATGCCAGCTCCCAGCTGTGTTAAACCCAAATTAGCACACCATTATCCCTTAGATATTTAAAATTATGCAAAGAAAAATGACCACTGTTCTTACTGTGTCATTTTAAATAGCAAATTCCCTATTACAGAATATAACTTTTAATAAAGTTTTTTTAAAGATGAAACAGAAAAGCACTCAGCTGCTTAGCGAAGCAGAGTTAAAATATTCTGCAAAACAGCACTTATGGAACAGGCAATACCCCTGGGTAACAACTTATGCACACAAATTTAGTGGTCCAAGACAGGTGTATTCTCAATTCATGACCCAGAAAAGGATTTTATTTTTATTTTTAAAAATAAACACTTTATGGCAAACCATTTTTATGATAAGTGACAAAGGGGGAGAAAAGGAGTATATAGCAGAGTCAAATACTGACACTCCCTTGGATTTTTATTAGTTTTCTGTCCCAGCTTCTGGGCATATCATTTCTTTTCCACTTACATTTTATAGCAGGGGTCTTGGTTTTCTGGCCTGTGAGATTTGTTAATCAAATGAAGGCCTGTTCTACCCAGGGTATCTGGTGAACCTATGATAGTAAAGGCCTCTGAGCATAGACTATGCCAGAGATAGTAACGTTGTTTGGTATTTTTTTCTTGGTTGTCTTGCTTCTAAACTCTGTGCTTAAATTTTAGTTTCTTTTATTTTAATTCGGAGAAATCATAGTCATTAAGAGAGAACAGACAGCATCTGATACCTTCCTGGGAACAGAGGGGTCCCAGTCAGTAACCTTCACCTGGTGTTTTAAATACAACAGTGCAAGTACAATAGGAAAAGACAAAGTGTGGGTTACACAACGTTACCACTGTGCTTCCACTCAGTGCTATGGAAACACTTTGGTGGATGAGTTCCTGGATGTGGCCAGCTGAGTGTGTTGTGTGTGTGCTTGTCTTCTTGTGAAAGTGAGTGATTTTCCATTCATGCATATTTGTATGCTTGTGAGTGTTTATGTAAGAGTATGCATTTTTGAGTGAATATGTTTATATATTTGGTATATAGGTTCACTTCTGTATGTCTGTAAATGGTTATTTGCCTGTGTGTATGATCATAAATGTGAATACAAATGTATTTGTGTATGGGTGTGTAGTTTGTAAGTTTGTATGTGTGTATCAGTGTGTTGAATATAAATTTATATATGTATGTATTTTGTGGGCAATATGAATTGAGTGTGTGTATGAGAGTATAGTTTCTGTGTAATTGCATTTGGGTCAGCGTATTGGTGTGTGTATATGTATTAATATATGGGTTTATTTTTTGTGTTGAATGCACATTGCGGGTGTATTTGTATATGTATGTATGAGTGTGTATAAGCATGCACGCTGTGTGTGCATTTCTGCGAATGTATTTGGGTCTATCAGCGTATGGTGATTGAATTTGTTTTATTTGTATGAGTGCGAGCATTGGGTGTGTATTTGTTCAAATGCGCACATCTGAGTTTTGAGTGTGCGCCTTGCGTGCATTCATCTGTGTGTGTGTGAGCGTTCAGATCTGCCTGTGTGCGCTAGTGTGCCAGCGCGCGTGTGAGCGGGTGTGTGCTGTCGCCGCGCCCCCACCTCCAAGCGACCCGCCCCATCGCCGCGCGGGAGCAGAAAGCTGCCGGGGCCGGCCGGGCGGGCGAGGAGCGCCGCCGTCACCGCCGCCGCGCCGACTTTGCCCTTTAAATCGGTTTCCAAGCCGATTACAGCTGATCTCCCACGTGACGTTTTACCTTCTGTCTCCGGAGCTAGTTGCCCGAGGACAGTTCTCCTCTGGCTGCCGCGCGCTTCGCCGCCTCGGTCCGCCGCCGGGGCTCCGGCGCCCGCAACTTTGCGCGCGGCAGCGGGCGGCGGGCGGCGGGCGGCGGGCGGCGGGCGGCGCCGGCTTCGGACTCTGCGGGGCTTGGTTGCGAAAGAAGAGTAACAGTCCAGGCGGAGAAAGTCCCCTGGCCACAGCCCTTCGGCCCTCGCACCCGCGCGGGGAGGCCGAGCGGCTGCCTCCGCGCTGCGTCGCGAAAGGGGGCGCCTTTCGCCGGGGTTCGCGGAGCGGGCGCGCCCTCGGGGGAGCAGGCCTGGAGATGGCCGAGAGGCAGAGGTGAGCCCCCGCGCCTCGCCATGCAGAAAAGCGTGCGCTACAACGAGGGGCACGCCCTGTACCTGGCCTTCCTGGCCCGCAAGGAGGGCACCAAGCGCGGCTTCCTGAGCAAGAAGGCTGCCGAAGCGAGCCGCTGGCACGAGAAGTGGTTCGCCCTCTTCCAGAATGTGCTCTTCTACTTCGAGGGCGAGCAGAGCGGCCGCCCGGCGGGCATGTACCTCCTGGAAGGCTGCAGCTGCGAGCGGGCGCCCGCGCCGCCCAAGGCGGGTGCTGGACCAGGTGGCGCCCGGGATGCTCTGGATAAGCAGGTACCCCGCGCCTCCCCTCCCGAGTCTCCCTCTTTGGCCGCAGTACTCCTTATTCTAACCCGAACAGGTGTAGGGTTCGGCCGAGCACGGGGGCCGTGCTGCGAGATCTGAGGTTTCCTTGTGGCGTCCTTGGCAGGACCTCTCCATGCGCCTCTCCATCTTCATCCCCTCCTCCCTTACCTCCAAGAGATCAGTTGGAATAGGGGCTTGGCTACATCTCTGACGACCCTGAAAGCAGCCAGGTGTTTCGGCTTCGTTGCTAATCTTCCATTGCTTTTCTAGACCTGGTTCGGAAGGATTGAGCGTGGTGACATGTGTTGACACCTGTTGGATTTAGACTGGCAAGGCGGAAGTAACTTATTTGGAAAAGTTCCGTTTCTCCCTTACCCGGCTGGTGCGTGTTGTTTCTTTCCCTGCAGGCAGGGAACAAACTGGGCTCCTAGGATGCACAGAACTTTCTACTGGGCATTTTCAATCTTTCTTTGTGGTTTAAGTTCGTTTACCTTGGTCACATTTGACCTGCTGGGTCTAATTATGAAGGTAAATTTGTATCTATTTCCCTCGGGATTAATATTTGGTAACCGCATTCCTGCTATGTTTAAACATGTAGGCATTTTAAAAGAACACTTCTGTATACTTTGAAATGAATGTTTTGAAATGAATGTGACCTTTCTATTCTGGGTCATAGTTTTATTAGTTTTACTCTGTGCACGCTCTGGGAGGGAAAAAACCCTCTAGATTTAGTAAATCTACCCTACCGCCCCCATTTCTGCAAATGTGAAATTGATATGTCTTTAAATTACCGTTTGGTTATTAAAGTTAAAGAAGATAATTTTATGCTCCCAAATGTTCTTACTTGGTTTCTAGATCTCCACCTTGGAAAAAAAAAAAAAAAAAAAAAGGAGGCTGATTGTCTTTGCTGTTGCATAAAAATACTTAACAGCTGAATTTTCTGTGCAACTCACACCAACAACTTCTATTGCACATCACCGAGGGCGGTTGTGGGAGGCACTAGCAATGGAATGATGAATAAGATGTCTTCATAACCTCTTGGGGCTCATAAAACAATGTGTAAAATTAAGAGGAGTGGAAACTAGATCAACCAGAAGCTTGATTTGTTTTTCATGTTGATCTCACTATAAATCATTGACAGACTTAACTGATTGAACTTGTTACAATGCTTATTAATCTGAAATTTAAGAAATATACCCTTTGGTTTCTGAGTATGTGAGAGTCATTTAAAAACCTGATTTTCACTTTTGTAAATAATAGATGCTGAAAATTAAAGTTTAAATATCAAACCATACATTTAGGAATTTAAATTGAGGGCTGGAGAAGGATTTTGAGGAAACTGATTTTTTTTTCCCCAGCACCTCTTTTTTTCTTCTCTATTAGTGAAAACAATTTTTTTTTTCTAAAGGTATTTCAAGGCCCCACAAGAACCAAAACAAAGTGTTACTAATTACTCTGAAAATATATCATTAACTTAATTCCAAATTATTTTTCTCTCTATACTAATATCAGGAGATAACAACTTTTTATCTTCTGAGGTGGGTGTGGGGAGTTGTTATCTGTTGCAATTTAAATGCTGTCTAATCAGTTAACATATGAAATCCAACATTTCTTTGTCTGGAAAACTTCCACTCTCATCTTCAGGACCATTTTCTTTAAACCATACTTTAATAATGGAAATGTAATCTCCAAATAGTTTAACTTTTATGTCACTTTCTGATGGAAGTCCTAGACAGGCAGTTTTATGCAACTTTCCCCTTTATTATCATATAAGTTCTGAGCATTTCTCAATAATTTTAAATATCCCTATGAAATTAGGAATTAGAATCTGTGGTAGATAAAACTGAAATGCAGAGAAGCAAGCATTCAAAAATGAATTAGGAGTTGTATTAGGTAGCCTGTCAAACTTTGTCCTGTGTTAGACACATTTTTGTGATTTGGGTAAAGTTAGCAGGTCGATGCTTTTCTCCAGCACTGTCTGGCTGGATGTGTTTGAAGCATTAAGAAACTTTGAAGATAAGGACTAGTTCTCTTTCAGTTTATTTGTGTTGTTAATGTACTCAGATCGTCTCAAGTACAGAGACATGGCAGAACTATGAAGCCTGTCAGGTTGAGGGCAGATGTGAGGTGCTGAGCAGGAACTACCACAAGCCGGGCTTCTGGATCTTCCCACATAATACTCCCATCAACCTGGTCAACATAGTTAATGATTAAGGTTTGAAATAGGACGGAGGCAGAATGGATTTCTTCCACCAGTTTCTGTGTGACTTCTTTAGGCAAATCTCCAACATTTCCTCCCCCACCCCCGCCCTTTTTTTCACTGTTAATGAAATCAGTTTCTTAATATATAAAAATCGAAGAATTTGAGATGATTTCCAAGTTGCCTTCAATAGTGACTTCTTCTGTTTTTTCAGGTTATAGTATTGTGGGCTTTTTGCTTTTTACTTTTGTGATGTAGTTGTGAAAGATTACTTCCTAAGAACTAAAGATGACCAGTCTCTGTACTAAATGCTACATCTGACAAGCTAAAAATAAGCAGGTGATTGAAGTGGGCATATTAATAAGTCTGTTAGGTCGAAAGATGTGACACCTGTAGTAATTTCATCACCTGGGAGATATTTTTATTATTCACACTGTAGGGCAACATATTATAAAGTCATTGACAATTAATATATTGATATGATTTTTGCTATAAATACCTATAATGGTTCTGGCTAGTTTAAATTCTACCTCTCTTTCAAATAATTTTAAAATTCTAATTATATTTTTAGCTAGGTTATAAGAGGAAAAACACTCATTGGTTTGCTTCATTAAATAATTCAAAGTAAGTTGACAAAAGAAAAAGTTAAGCTTTTATTGTTACCACTTTTTCTTCTTAAAAATAATTTTCATTGAAGTAACATTTGCATTGCAATATTATATAAATTTTCAGATATGCTCATCATCAGTGAACATCTGTATATACTACAGCAGTTCACCACTGAAAGTCCTAGTCCGTCATTTTCTCTGTGTAACAGACTACTTTTACCCGATTTACTCATAAATGCCACTTCCCACTTCCCACTTGCCTTCTAGTAAATATAAATTTGATTTTATTGACTAAAATTTGTTTTTGTTTTATTTAGTTCATCCGTTTTATTTTTCTAGATGCTACATATGAATGAAATCATATGGTTTTGTCTTACTCCATCTAACTTATTTCACTAAGTCAAATATACTACTTTGTCTTAAATTGTTTCCAGTGAAGAAAAAAGAAAAGTGTTTTTCACTTTCCATATATGCCTAGGTTGAAGGAATATTTGCATTACTCTTTTTCTTTTTAAAGGTAAAGGTGTGGGCAGGAGTGAAGGTGAGCAGGCAGGCAGGAAGAAAGAGAGAGGAGGAAGAAGCATTTTATTTTATTTTTATTTAGTTGTTTACGTTGGTTGTTTCTTCCCTGACCCAGCCCTTGAATCCCGGGGTATGTGACCTGCGCTCCTTCGGAGATGATTGACCTAACCTCTGCTCCACCAGGGCATGCCACACTACTCAATTTTTCAATAGTGTCCCAAAGATTAGAGCTTGTTAAATATTTGTGACTTGGCTAGGTTCTTGTAGTCTCTATGGTGGCAACTTTTTAGGAAAATAATAGAATTAAAATATAATGAGTTCAGATTAAAAAAAATTCAAGTGGCGTTCCTTTTCTTCAAAATGTGTGTTGGTACTTCTTTCTAAAAAGCTCTAGTCACGGAAAATGCAAAACTTACTTTTCATTTCAAGTGAAGGTGTTTAAAGGAGAAGGAATTTTTTTATTTAGTAATTACTCTGTGTGTCAGGCTCAGTATTGTCCATGATATCGTCTAACTTAAACTTCACTTCAGCTCTTGGAGATTGGCATGATTTTTTTCATTTTTACCTATACTAACATTGAGGCTCAAAGTCCAACTCTAGTTATGAAAACGAAAAATATTGTAGAATACTTTCCTAAGGAGACTGTGTTTAAATCTCATGAGCTTCAAGAAATTTCATATCTGAGTAGGATGGGGATTGGGTTGTAGTTTGTGAATCACTATTTTATTTATTCTTATTTCTCCTTTAAAAAAACTATATAAAGGACAGTTGTAATTGAGAAATACAATTGTAGACAATTACAATTGTCAAGGAAAAATGGCATTTATATTTTTTATTTTCAAAGGGTAGGAATGAAGGTGAGTAGGCAGGCAGGCAGGAAGAGAGAGGAGGAAGAAGCATTTTATTTATTTATCTTGATTGCTCTCCCTGGCCCAGGAAGTGAACCCAGGTCCTTGGGATGTATGTAGACTGTGCTTTGTCTGGAGACAGTTGACCAGACCACTACTCCACCAGGGTGTGCTGGGATTTATGTTTAAATAAACAATTTTGCATGACCTACATTTACTTCAGTAGGGGACCTTAAAAATATTTGCACTTAGGGTGAAAGTACACATCTCAGTCTGGTCAATTTAAGTGACTGTATCTGTCTTGTCTGCGGGCAGGAGACACATAAAGGAACAAAAGCATCTTTATTCTTATTTTCCTGGCAATTTTAAGTGTTCTATTCAACCTGATTTCAGTTTTTTTTTTTTGGAGGGGGAGATATATCTCCTTAGTTCTGGAGGTTTAAACCAATAAATACTTGTCATATTTGTGATAAATTAAATGTGTTGATTTAATTTTAAAGGATTTAAATGTTATGCGATTTCCCCTGTCACTTTATTGCTAGTCATTTTAGCCCTTCTAACTTGACCACAGGCAGAGGATGTTAATTGTTTCATTGAATTAGGCAGTGAAATATTTGTGAAGGGTAAGGAGTTCGGAGGGTGGATTTTTATTCTACTTCATGTTGTTTGAGGTGTAATAACCAACTCAATATTTGCATTTCGACCTTTGTTTATTGAATGCGAATTAAAATAAAAATATTTGCGGAGTCTTATAAAAAGTCGTAGTATAATTTAGGCAAGAAATATGATTTATCATTCTTACACTTAAAGTTAAATGAAAAATAATTCATGCATTAGTAATATTTAGTTACTTTAATTTTCATCATCTTACCTTTTATACAACTAGGAACAAATCTATCTTTGATGTGACAGATATACATATAAATGTATTTTTATGATGACAAGTAGTTTTTCAGCGTTTTGATAAAGCTAAATGTATTATTAAATGGTGGAAAATATTCGTAGTCTGATAGCATAATTTTTCACCTTCTTTTAGGATTCCAAAAATAGAAATATTTTTCTTTAAGTGGATGATAAGTCCTTAAGTATGTGTGATAACCAAATGTTTCTAGTTTTAGCAAGCAAATGTTATAATTTGCTAAAATAATTGTTGTTATTGATGTTTGTTTAATGCAGATATTTTTAAAGTTGATTATATCCATGTTTTTCAATAAATATGCTTACAACACAGTAATACTTTTTTTTTTTTTGCTTCTTTTTGAGGAGGGAGAAGCATTTCATTTTATTTTTATTTAGTTGTTCCCACTGGTTATTCCCCACTCTCCCCTAACCAACATGGGACTCCAGCCCAGGAAGTGGGTTGCGCTCCTTCAGAGGCTACTGACCTAACCATTACTCCACCAGTGCGCTCCCAGTTATTATAATTTAATTTTGTGAAATAGGAAAACATAATCTTTAAGAATATTATGGAATGAAATAAGCCAAATTGACAAACTATATGGACACAGGTCTTAAATCCTAAGTTTTATAATTTTAAAATAGGCTTGTGTTTTTATGGCTGTTCATTTGTCCTATGAGAAAGAGATAATGTGTAAATGTGTGTCTTTATTGAGTTTGTTATCTTCTGTCATTAAATTTAAATATTTGTTACGCAGTTATATATGGAGCTTGCAGATTCTATTTGTATCATTAACATGTCGAGATGTGAGTTGTAAATCCAATCTGTCTACAATTTGTGGAGCTTTATTTTTCAGGACTAAGGATGTGTAATATTCTGTTAGTAATCACAGTAAAAATGCCTCTATGAAATTAGTTGTAAAATCTTAGTTAATATTTAAATGAAACTAGAAGTAGTATGTTAGGAATCAGTATAGAATCATGGTGAATGTTTAATAATAACATTTGGCCATTCTAAAAATTTATCATTATTCCAATATTATTCACTATATATTAATTGGTGTAATTCTCAATTACTAGCTGCTTTAAAATACAGTAATTTGGCTCACCAAATTGGCATTTTTGCCTGGGGAATGAAAATATGATTGTGTATTTAGAAAAAAACAGAAGATTAGTAGGTTTTTTTTTTCTTGTTTTCTTTTTCTATTTGCAGAAAACATTGCTATCAGTAGGTGGTACTGAGATACAGAAAACACATGTCCTCAGTTTTGCTTTCTATTGGCACTTGAAAGACTAAATTCAGTGAAAAATAAGGATTCAAATAATTTTTCCTAAAACGCCCCACGCTCTTGGATAGCAGAAAAAATACCCAACACGTTTGAGTCTATTTGTGTTTATTTAAATGATATCTTTTCTTTTTGAACTGTAAAGTGGACAAGGCTGAGGAAGCCTATATAAGCATAACTTAATGGCATTTGTAATAAAAATAAAAATTTTGATAAGGTAAGAAAATTTTTAAATGTTAAAAAAAATCTACGCTTAAAAATAAAATTTATTGATCCTTTAGTGCTTTATTTTGTGAAATAATGAAGGCTAGCACTTCTGTTATGAACTTATCTCATACAGTGTGATATTGCTAAGACCTGCTGGGGTGGAAACAGCATGGGTCTAAGGGACTGGTTACTGATACTTTGCATTCTTTCAGGTTCTCTGAAGTATTTTATTTTGTCATTGTCTGATTTAATGTGGACAATGCCTGGTTTATGCCCTGAACTGTATTTATGGACCCATGTCATTGTGTGATTAATGTAAACATTGGGGTTAGTGCATTCAGATTAGAGGGCCTGTTGGAAAGCTTGGAGGCTTCCTTGGGTTAGTAATGTGAGAATGGGAGGTGGCAACCTGGCAAGACTTTCTGTAAAAATCATTGTAACTCGTTACAGAAGTCATGACAAGGGAATGCTAATGAAGCATAGGAAGAGGAAGGCACTGACATTCAATATGAATTTCTTTTAACTTTAAATATATCAGTTTCCAGGTCAAATAGTAGAATTTTGTTCACCTTAGGAGTTTAACCATAGGGGATTTCAGTCTTGACTTTGCTACTTAACCAGATATAAGACCTTCAGCAATTTCTTTCTCTAAGCCTGTACCATGCCTGTAAAATAGGGGTCCTGATGATGTGTGCTTCATTAGGTTATTGTAAGGTTCATGGGCAAGTTCATGGGGATGGTCAGCACATTTGTCAGATGGTGTTTTCGTTACTCCCTTTAAATATATTTCTTCTTTGACTGTCTCCTTTTTATTTTCCTCATTGGGGTCACTTAGGATGTTTATTCCTACCTTCCTCTTAGTTTAGCACATATGATATAGAATATCCAGGGAACATCAATATACTCATCACCAGCTTTAACAATTTTCAACTTAATGCCATTTTTTAAAAATTATTTTCTGTTTCCCTCCAAACATGCTGGGTTTTATTTTATTTTGGTGGTGGTGTTTTTTGTAGACTATTTCAAAGCAAGTCCTGGACATTGTATTATTTCATTTGCAAGGAAGGAGTTTTTTCCTTTTTGGCAGAGCGTTTGTTTGGCCCTGAAGATTATACTGGTTGTAGCGCTAAAAAGAACCGTCTTGGAAAGAGTAATGTGTTTCTGTTTTAATGTGTGTTATACCGGTCATCATCTCTTTATTTCTTTGATATTATAAAGAAAAAGAAGACTCAAGGCAGTATTTGGGAAGAAATAAGGGTGGTGGAATTACTTTTAAGTAAGTTTGGCATATTAAATCCTAAAGGAAAATTTGAAATCAGTTGTTTAACCAGGATTGTGGTACAAAGGTATGCCCACAATTTGAAATCACTCTCAGAAAAAAGTCATTTGCCAGCGATTCTCTTACTGAGTGATCTTTTCTTTATCGAAGTTTATTT
The DNA here is from genome assembly GCA_004363575.1 of Solenodon paradoxus. Lineage (NCBI taxonomy): Eukaryota > Metazoa > Chordata > Mammalia > Eulipotyphla > Solenodontidae > Solenodon > Solenodon paradoxus. The sequence continues at coordinate 428,619 of RJWH01000202.1, forward strand.
ACCAAACTCTTCCAGCTGTGTAGCAATCTTGTTGAGCATCCAGAAAAAGTGCTTCATCATCTGATACCTTTAATTCTTCTTCTCACTCAGTATCTTGCATCATTATGGGCTTCACCTACATTTCTGAATCAATTCTGAGATCTAACAGCTTAGTCAATGTTAATTACAGGCAATTACTAAAGTTTCATTGATCAAGTATGCAGTTTACTTTTTCTGGGATTGCTAAACTTTTTCTAGAGTTAGTTGATTTCTGTCATATGATTATTTGCCTTAGATCTTTTTGATTGCAAGGGAGAGATACGAACTCAAATCTTGAATGATGTTCGTGTGTGTGTGTGTGTGTGTGTGTGTGTGTGTGTGTGTGTGTATGTGTAGAGGGGGCAGTGAGACTATTGTAAGGCAATATTTCGCTCTACTTTTATCACGAACTCACTCTTCTTTGGATGTTGTTTTGACGTTGTTTTTCATTGTGTTTATGCCTTTTTTGATTCCTCGCTGCTTCCGTTTCCTGCTATCTCCTGCTTCTCTTAACTTTAGGCTACTCTGCCCCTCGTGGTATGACTCCATGTGCTGTGGCCGCTTTCTGCTTTTTTCTGCTTCAGTTTACTGTACTCTCTCTTACTCACTTAGTAGGCGTAGGCTCATATTGTTATTGGAGAGACTCTGTTGACTCAGTTTATATTTTGGGCCTAGACAAAACCATTGGTCTCTGATCAGACCATGAATTGAGAGAGTTTCATGGAAAGTTTGATGGGTGTGTTAGAGGTTATTATTGGCACATCTTTATTCATTTAAAACGTGTATGGTTCCTTCAGTAGAAAGTTTTATACTCTCACCTAATCAGTAATGTCTTTTCAATAATATAATTTCATCCTCTGGTCATGATTAGCCTCCTGTATTGCTTAGGATTCATGTTCATAATTTTCTTTACTTGGTAATATTTAAAAAAAAATTGGATGCTGTTCTTTTAACAATATAAACCTGTTTTTTCCAGGTGTATATATATCTATAGCTACATTTGCCTCTGTTTTAGTTTACATATATATATATATATAAACAGGTTCAAATCATAAGTGTCCACTTGATGAATTTTCACAAAGTGAATATATTTTTATAATCAGCACCCACACCAAGCAATTGACAAGATCAGCCCTCCAGACACCTTTTATCTGCTCCTTTTTACTACTCCTTACCATGGGTAGCCACCATCCTTCTAACAACATGGGTTATGTTCACCTATTTTATATATATCATTATTTATATCTACATCTATACATATATGTGTATACATATATATGTATATATACACTGAATATAAATGGATAAAATAAAATACACCTTTATATAAATTTATGTATACAGATGCACTCAACCTGTATTTAATCTTTCGAGTCAATCTTATTTCCCTCAGCAATATCTGTGAGATTCATCTGTGTTGGTAGATGTGATGGTTCATTTCTTTATCGTATTCTGAGTGAGTATATAGCCAATTGCTTTATCTGTTCTTTTATACTCATGATAGATATTTATATTTTTTCCAGTCTGAGGGTATTACAATTAATATGGCAATGGAGATTCTTATACCAATCTTTTGTACACACACATGTATGCATTTCTGTTGTGTATTTAGCCAGGAATGAAATTATTGGTTCATCAGACATATATACATATTTACCTTTAATAATGCCTGCTAGCAGTTTTCTGGAATAGTTTTATCAATTTATTTTCTGATGACAGTGTACAAGATTCTAGCTGCTCTATCTATATCCTTGCCAATACTTTGTATCTTTTTTTAATTTTAAGTATCCGATGAGTGTATAGTAGTATCTCATATTCGTTTTTATTTTCATTTCTCTGATAAAGAATGGTTGAACATCTTTCAGATATTTATTAACCATGACTGTTTCTTGTTTTGAAGTGCTTGCTCAACTTTTTGCTAATTTTTAGAGTTGCTTGTCATTGATCTGTAGGAGTTTTTTTTAAATATTAAGTTAGACTATATGGCTTGCCATTTTTATGTATCAAAATGACTGAATATCAGAATTTCATATTGTTTATTCTAATATATGAAAACATAAGTCCTTTATTAGTTATATGTATTATAGATACTTTTTCCTACTCGGACTGACCTTTCTGCTTTCTTTGAAGTTGTCTTTTGATGAATCGAAATTTAAAAATTTTATGTAATATAAGCTATCAATTTTTTTCTTTGTGGCATTTGACCATGAAATGGATGTCGATGGGGACAATATCTGGAGGTACTTTGTTTGGAAGGTACAGGAGCTGTGTCTCTCCTCTACCACTCTGTAGTCAAAGCAATCAGGTGGATCAGAAAAGATGTAGTAATAAATTAAACAAACGCACTCATAGCAGTTTTGAATTGCCACACCAGAATGTTTTCCCTTTGGGGAAAGCTTTTAGGTTTTAAGCTTTTAAAAGAAAATTTTTCAAATTTTTCTTAAAAAAACAAAAAAAATCATAATGTTTTTCTCTGCTTCATGCTTTTTGGGGTCTGAATTGTTCCTTCCCCAGATGGTGGGTTACTGCTGCTTCTCTGGAAATGCATACATGTATGCATACAAGTGGCTTGTACAGAATATTTTTGCTGATTAAATCTGGGTGCTCTATTTTAGTAGCTCTGACCTTACTTATAATGTTTTAGTTAAGCAAATAATAAGAAGAAACAAGAAAAAAAAACCCCAAACACCAAATGAACACATCCTCTGGGTCCCTGCACCCTTATACTCACCCCCATCTCATCTGTAACCACAGTTTTGTTGTCGAAGTTCACTAGTTTAATTTTTTTTTGATCACTTATTTTCTTTTTTCCTTATATTCCACATGTAACTATAAACATTCATCATTTGTTCTTTTCCTTCTGACTTATTTCAGTTATAACCCCCTTGCTTTGCTTCTACTTTGCTGTACATGGCAAATTTTCATCTTTTATGGCTGTTTAGTATTCCATTGTTTATATATATATCACATCTTTTCGTTTGCTTAAAGGGTAGGTGCAGGCAGGACTGAAGGCAAATAGGAAGGCAGACAGGAGTAGAGAGGAAGGAGAATCACTTTATTTATTTTATTTAGTTGTTCATCTTGGTTGTTCCCTCTCAAACTGGGTCTCAAACCTGGGTCCTGGGGTGTATGTGGACTACGTCACATCTTTTTTAATTATCATTTAGCAGAAATTTAGGTTATTTTCATATTTTAGGTATTATAACTAGTGCTGCAGTAAACACAGGGAGATCTATCTATATCTATATCTATCTATCTATCTTTCTATTTATATATCTACCTACCTTACCTACCTACTTATCTACCTATTATTTGCCTGAGTTAAAATTTTATTTTCTTTATATAGATATACAGACATGGGATTGCTGGATTATATGGTAGTTCTAGTTTTAGTTTTTGGGGGAACTCCATATTGTTTTTCAAAATAGTTGTACCAATTTATATACCCATTAAGAGTGGGTAAAGTTTCCTTTTTATACACCCTTACCAACAGTTGTTGGTACTAGTCTTTTTGATATAAGACATTCTCCCAGGTGTGAAATGACATCTCATTGTGGTTTTGATTTGCATTCCCTAAAATAAATGGTGATTGGCATTTTTCATGTGTCTATTGGCATAGACATGTCTTCTTTAGAGTAATGTTACTGAGATTTTCTGCCCACTTTTATGTATGTATTTGAATTTTGAGTTCTTTATATATCTTGGATATAATCCCTATTGAATGTCTGATGTGCACATATATTCTTCCATTTACTGAATGGAAGGGTATCTATTCATTCTGCTGATATTTTCTTTCATGCTACGGAAACTTCTTAGTTGGAGTAGTCCCATTTCTTTTTTCCCCTTGCTATTGGGGTCGAGTTCCAAAAGCATCTCTAAGGCTGATGTAATGAAAAGTATCACCTAGGTTTTTTTTCCCTCTGTATTTTATAGTTTTGTGTCTTTAATCCACTTTGGGTTTATTTTTGTGTATGGACTTGGAGCATAACACCTCTAATTCATTTTGAATCTTTTTTTTTTTAACAGCATTAGAAAGTGCTCTAGTTTCATTCTTTTGCCTGTGGCTGTTCAGTTTTTCCTAGTTGCTTAAGAAATTTTCCTTTCTCTATTGTATAGCCATGACTCCTTTAACTGTTGATATATGTGTGAGTTTATTGCTGGCATCTTAATGGGATCTAGTCCATTGAGCCACGTGTCTATTTTTTATTCCAGAATAATACTGTTTTAATTACTGTCACTTTATAATAGAGTTTCAAGTTGGGTAATGTTTTACCACCATATTCTTTTTTCTCAACATTACTTTAACTATTTTGGGTCTTTTGTGATTCCATATAAATGTTTGTAGTATTTATTGTATGTCCTGAAAAATGTCATTGGAATTTTAATAGGGTTTTCATTGAAATTTCATTGAGATTTCATTGAATTTCTATTTTGCTTTAGGTAAGATGACTATTTTAACAATATTCATTCTGTCTGTTCACGAGCACAGCATATCTTTCAAATTCCTTGTGTCTTCTATTTCTTTTAACAGTGCCTTCTTGTAGTTTTCATTGTATAGGTTATTATATCCTTTGTTAAATTTATTCCTAGAATTTGATTCATTTTAATTTGATTATGTGTGGCTTTGTTTTTCTAAATTTCTTTTCTTCTAGCTCTTTACAATGTGTATAGGAATGCATATAGGTATTTAGGAATGCATATTGATATTGCATACTGATTTGGAACCTTCCGCTTTGCTGTACTCATTTCTTGTTTCTGATAGCTTCTTAGTGGTACATTAGGGTTTTCTATGTATATTGTCATGTCATCTGCAAATAGGGATAGTTGCTCTTTTCTTCTTTTCCAGGCTGGATTCATTTTATTTCTTATTGTTGTCTAATCTCTCTGAGTAAAACCTCTTACTAAATTAAATAGAAGTGTTAAGCATGCCTTGTTTTGTCCTGATCTTAATGTAAAAATTTCAGATTTTCACCATTGAGTATATTGTTAACTGTGAATTTGTGATATATGGCTTCCATTGTGTTGCGGCATGTTCCTTCTATCCCCATTCTGTTAAGAGTTTTTGTCATAAGGGCTGAATTTTGTCAAATACTTTATCTATATCTGCTGATATGATCTTAGGACTTTTGGGGGTTCCTCTTGTTGATGTAGTGTATTATATAAATTTTTTTGTGTTATAGAACCACTCTTGGATTCCTGGGATAAATTCCACTTGGGTATGGTGTATGATCCTTTTAATATGTTGTTGAATTCAGTTTGCTAGTATTTTATTGAGAAATTTGACATCTATTTTCATCAGAGATATTGGTTAGTTCTTTTCTTTTTTTGTGATATCCTTATCTGATTTTGGTATCAGGGTAATGGCCTAGTATAATCTGTTTGAAAGTATTCCTTTTCTTTAATTTTTTGGAAGAAATTTAGAAGAATAGTGTTCTTTGAAGATTTGATAAAATGTACTAGTAAAGTCTTATGGTGTGGGTCTTTGTTTTTTAGGAGATATTTGAATATCATTTAAATTTCTATATTATTGATCAGACTGTTCAGGTTTTTTATTTCTATTGATTCAATCTTAATAGACTGTATAGATCTAAATTTTTGTCCATTTATCTATATTATCACATTTATTGGCATGTAGTTGTTCATAATAGTCTCTTATGATATTTTACATTTCTGTGAGAACTGTTGTACCGTCTCTTTTCCTGACTGTTTTTGTTAGTTTTCTCTTTTCTTTCTTTTGTGAGCCTAGCTAAGATTTTTCAATCTTGTTTATCTTTGTATAACACCAACACCTGGCTTCGCTGATTTCTTGTTTTGTCTTTTTGCTGTCTATTTTATTTATTTGTGCTCTGAATTTTTACAGTTTACTTCCTTCGAACTTTTGGTTTAATTTGCTCATTTTCAAGATCCTTCAAGTATATGGTGGAATTGTTTATCTGAATTCTATTTTTTGTTTCTTGATATTAGTCTGTGTTATTATTAACTTCCTTCCTGGCCTATTAATAACTAATTTTTTCATTTATCCTCTTCTCGGACCTAGATTTTTCATCTGGATGCAGTTGCAAGAGAAGCAAGGGTACTTTTATAAAACTCAGCTGGAATGAATTTGAATCCCTGACGCTCCCTTTATTGCTATGCTACCACCTGTAGACTTGCATAGGCGTGTTGTTAGGGAAAGAAAAATATACCATGTCCAGCAATAATCAAGACAGAATCCTCAATTTTCTAAATTTTTCTGTGTAATGTTTTATCATCTAAACCACCCATACACCTTTTGTTTTGATCATTGCTCAGGAAGTGTCTAAGAAGTGATAACATCTTCCTCTATTGAATATCTACATTCAGTGATCAAATTGTGTAATTCAAGTGGCATGGTATAATTAAAGGAAGGCATGAGCTGGAGAAATTTGGACAATCAATTCATTGTTGAGTACACGGATTAGTTTCCAGGGCCACAATGAAGTGGCTGTAAATAGCTGAGAGTAACCTAAATAAAGGATCATCAGTGATGTGAAAGCACTGAAAGCCACACAAGGTATTTGAAGGTCTGATGTAGCCAATCTGCACGGAGTGGGTGGAGATGGGTAATGCCCCTTGTGATGTAGCCTCTGCCACAGGAAGACACATGGATTTGATTCTGGTGGTCCCAGCAGGGAGAACCCCTCCATCTACATGAGCGTTCCAGACAGTTTAAATCAGCAGCCACAGTGTGTTCCCAGGTTTATGTTTCCCAAGAAGGTTTTCTTTAATCTGTCAGTCTGCAGTTTTCTAAGTGACTACCAAATAGTTATGCCGTTGGTACCAGCTCAGAAGTCTGACACACCTCTGTGTCTTAAGCTGCTAAGGTGCAGGCCCATGTAAATCCTGCAGACCTGGTTTGAGATCCAGGCTTGGGGGTTAAAAAGAAAAAGTCTGAGTTCTGACTTCTGACTGGAGCAACTAGATCTGCCTTTGCTTCTGTATCGCTAACACTGAGGCTGAATAGCCATTGCACCCCATTGTATCCCACTGTTTCAACTTAACCAAACCTTTATTGAGTCAGGCCCAAACATTCAGAGAATCTCTGAGAATCAGAGCCCATTGAGTCAGTGGCTTTGCTTCAAATAGCCAAACAGATTAAGTTCATCCCTGAGGGATACTTGCTATGTTTTCTGTGACGTTGAGGTGTTACTACTTTCTTAAATATACCTTTTCCATTTGACAAGCAAAGCTTTCGCTCTTTTTACCTGCTCCTGAGTCCAAGCTGATTCTTTCCGAAGTGTGAATTTCAGATCGGAAGTCATAAGGTCTCTATGGGTCAGTTTAGGCAAGGACTCTGCAGTAAGCTCAGCTGCCTGCCTGCCTGCCTTGTCGTTTTCAGTGAATGCTGGACATTGTATTCGAAAAACAGAAGATAATTTGAGGCTCTGTATGATGTTATTTTCCTCCAGAGAGGATTTATTTACTCTTTTTTATTTTTCCAGCTCGTTCATAATTAATTTATTTTGTCTTAAATTCTTGATGTTTTTTGAACCTCCCAAGTCTGATGTTTAAAACAGATGCCGAGGAACCCAGATTTTCAGGAAAGGAGCATGTAGTACTATTTTTTTCTCTGTTTTGTAGGTTGTTTTTACTTTGTTGATGATTTCTTTTGCTGTCATTACCCATATCTGTGAGCTTTACCTCTCCCTTTTTTTTTTTCTAGTTTTATGTTTCAGGTTTTACACTTAAGTCTTTAATATATTTTGAGTTAATTTTTGTGAGTGTTGTAAGATGTGGGTTTAGTTTTATTTTCATACATGTGGACATGCACTTATCCCACTCACATTTCTTGAGGGACAGTCTTTTCTCCTTTGAGTAGTCTTGGCTTCCTTATCTAATATTAGTTGACCCATTTGGTTTCATTTTTAAGGAAAGAAGGACATAAGAGGAGGAGGAAGAACTGTATTTATTTATTTATTCTTTTTGCTTATTTCCTCTGATTCCAAATCCAGGTCCTTGGACTTTACATGGTCCACACTCCCTGGCTGTAGGCTTAGCGCCTGAGTCACCAGGGCATGCCTGAAAACATTTTTAATGACTCTACAACATTTTTTCTATCACACAGATATACGGTAGTCATTCTTCTACTGTTGAATATTTAAGTTAATTAGTTTAGAGGAAGGAAGCAGGCAGAAATGAAGGCAAATAGGCAGACAGGCAGGAGCCTTCTAAAAAAATGTAGTGATTTGGGGACCAACCCCCCAGCCCCCCACCCCAGGTCTCAAATCCAGATCGTTGGCTTTATGGCAGCCACAGACTTGTGCCTGAGCCACCAGGGTGCACCTTAAGTTGTTTTAATATTACAACATTTTGCTTTGCAGTTGTAAGTAATGCTACAGCAAACATCAGAGTGGCATTTGTGAATAAATTGGCAGGGCAGGTGGAGGCACATGCAAAAAATGAACAAACAAAAAAAAGCAGATAATGAGAGTCACCCTTTCAGTCACCAAGGTAAGGGTAGTTTCCCCAACTTCTCCACCTTAATTAAAAACTATTTTCTCTAATAAACATTTCACTTGCATGTCAAAGTAGTTTTGTAACTGGTTGGGAACCCAACAAACATAAAATGTTGGGCACACCCTGGTAGACTAGCAGCTGTGGATAAGGCCATTGCATGTAGTCTACATATATCCCAAGGACCCACGTTTCAGAGGGTTGGGTTGGGGAGAACAGCCAAGATGAACAACTTAATAAAATACATAAAAGCTTCTTCCTCTTCTCTCTTCCAGCCTGGCTGCTTACTCACCTTCATTCCTGCCTGCACCTTTCCTTTAGAAACAAAACAAGAGAAGAGCAAACTTTTGGCGTGAATGTACAATCTCAGCTCTGAAAAAATAACAGAAATAAGTATGGCCACATATGGCAATCTGATTTCTGGAAATAAAGCGAGGTCATGAATGCTTTTTGGTAGAATTTACTCTCTCTAGATGTGGTTTTATATGTTGTTAGAGTGCCTGGTAACATAATATTTGAGCTATTTGAATGTGCAGAATATAAATACCTAGATTTATCATATTCCATTGATTTTAAACATACCTCATTATAGTTTTTTTTTTTACTCTTTCTGAAATTAGGATTATTTTCAGTCAATTTTCACATTTAATCCATGTAGTAATTTATTACCGAAAGACTTTTAACTAACTTTGTTGCGTTTTACAGTACTAACATAGAAACATAGAGAAGTGGTAGCTTCCAGATGATCAAACTTGGCATTTATTTGTGTTTTCAAAGCTTTTGCTATATGTACATTTGCAAAAGCGAGCAAGTATCTGGAGGTCTAAACTGTATCCTATACTATGGCCTTTGACCCTTTGATAATAATTAAATATAAGAATGAGGAAATTTCAGTGCTTGGCTTTGTGCTTACTCTGAAAGCATACTTGGAAAGCTGGCAATAGTCCCCAGCTGAACTTTACTTTGTTTTTTTGTTTTATTTTTTAATCTCTTCCTGAATCTTCTTTGAACCACAAAATCCTTAGTCACTAAAATTCAAAGTGCTGCTTCTTCAGACATCTACACCATTGTCTCCTTTTTTGGCAGTGGGGTTTTCACTTTTCATAATCTTTTTCTTGTGGTGAGAGAATGGCAGGTTGGACTGTTTGGAAAATTCAGTCTATTCTTCCATTTAATTGTGTTACCTTTTGTGATTTTTAAAAGATCAACACAAAATAAACTTTCCTGGGTAAGGATACTCAGTCTTTCCTACTTTTAATGTTAATAACAGCTGCTTGGCCTCCTTGGGCTTATTGTTATGCTGCGTATCAAGAACATCATTTCCTTGGGGCCCCTCGTGCTCCGCCCTCAGCATGGCGCTCCATGTGGCCACAGACAGCATTCCAGAGAGAGCACCATGAAACTGCTAATGTCCTTCGATTTTAAAACTTATACCATGTCATGAATTTCAATAAATGAAATCGCTAGTTTTGATACTTAGGCAAAACTTTTTTTTTTTTTTTTTAATAAAGATTATTTGAGAGTCCTGGAAGGCAGATTTGTCTGAAGACTGTCACTTTGAGGAAGGGAGGAAGCTTTTCAGTGGCAGCCTTGTTGAGTCTAGTGGTGGGGTATTTGCAGAGTTCACCCACCACACACCTTATTCATTTTGTTCCCAAATCCCTTGAAATTGCTGTTAATCACAGAGTAAACTCCAGGCAAGCATTTTTCTATATATTTTGTAATCTCTTTTGCAAATGTGTCTAAAAGTTGTGTAAAGTTTTAGAGTTGTGTATTTAAATTTATTTTTCTTCGTAACAGGACAAATTTGTTGAAATGTTTCCTCAAGTATCAGAGACAGATTAATAATTATAGTATACCTATTAATGTCTGTGGAAAAACAGGTAAATATTCACATCTTAAAAATAAGCAATACAAAAAAAAAAATCTAAGTGATATACTTTTTTTTGGCTACCCCTGTTCTTGGTTCTTGAACTAGGGCCAAGGTTCCATGACATTCATATTGTGTCTTACCCAAGTGGTCACATAAGAGGGCAATGATATATACCTTATTCTTTTATTTTTTAAAGGAAAGGTACAGGCAGGAATGAAGGTGAGCAGAGGCAGGCAGGAAGGAAGAGAGAGGAGGAAGAAGCACTTTATTTAGTTGTTTACCTTGGTTCTTCCTTTTGTTACTGGGTCTTGAATTGGGGACCTTGGGATGTCTGTGGACTGCGTCCCATGACCTAATCCGCTAGGTCACCAGAGCATGCATGATATACTTTTAAAAATGACTCTACAATGTTGCATGGAACTTAGATGTTGATTTCACCCTTATACATGACAGATTATTTCCATACTATGAAAGAGTTAGTGTAAAAAATGTTTACAGCATATTGATTACTTCTCCTGTTAAAATAAATAAGCATATTTAGATAGAGAGCAACATTATTAAGTGAATTATATTAATAATATTATGATTATAGTTATATATAATTTCATAATGTGTTTTATTTGTATTATTATGAATGTATTAAGCTTAATATTGGAAGAGAATGATATATGTTTGCTTTTATCTTTATTTATTTTGTTGATTGGTTTACAAAATAAGTTTTAGGAGTACATCTTTACATCTCAATAAATGTATATGCTGCACCCACCACCAAAGTTACCATTACCGCATCCAGTTGAGCCCTCCCTTTCCCTTTCCTCTGGTAACTACCCTTTTGTTGTCAGAATCTAAGGGTTTGTTTTGTTTTGTTTGTTGGCTTTGTTTTTGCATATTCCCCATTTAAATGAAATCGTATGGTATTTGTCTTTCTTTTTCTGGTTTACTTTGTTTAGTATAATCATCTCATGTTGCTGCAAATGGCAAGATTTCATGGTTTTTTTTTGTTTGTTTGTTTTTTATAACCGAGTAGTATTTGTTTACGTACTTATGTATCAGTTGTGTTACTGTGGATGTCCCACTACCCTAACACTAGTTAGGTAATAGTCATTTGCAAGATATGAAAACCTGCATTTTTAGATTTTAAGACTTAAAATTGTTACGTGGCTTCTCACTGCTTAGTTGATACCACAGTGTGGGTTCCAACTTTTCCAGGATCCCCTTGACTGAAAATATTTTATCTCTACAGTTTCACAAGAGCATTTGTGTTTTGGGGCCAGGGGATTACTATTTGCTTTGCAAATTATGGCACCTATACTTCCTGATAACTTTGGGAAAAAATTACAAAGCAATGGTTAGACTGTTATTTGGCATACTCAGCAGTTGATGTGGTACAACTGACATGGAGAGACCTCTCAATAACAAGGATTACTATTTGCTGTTACTGAGGCATATGAGTGAGTGTGTGTGTGTGTGTGTGTGTGTGTGTGTGTGTGTGTGTGTGTGTTCTGGGATAGTTCCTTTCTCATACTAAAAAGTGTTTTTTTCAAAGCAAAACATCTAGTTTCAATGGCAAAATTTTAATGTATTAAATTTATCTTTAGGGAACAATTATATAAAGGATAAAATGTGTTATGAAGGGAAATCAAAGTTTGGCTGTGAGTTAATTCACTTGCAGTGGAGCAGTATAGTTCTTCCCTAAAGTGATTCGGGATGGGTATTAGTGTGACTTTTTTGCCCATGAAAGTTTGACTGTACATCCTCACCTCTGGTGGCTCTTTGGAAGCGGAATGTGCTTACAAGCCAGATAACCCTCCATCATAGACTAGACATTTCATTCCCTTGTTTATTCACTAAGCAGATTTTGATCATTTGCTGCAAAAGCTCTGTGCTGACAGAGGAACCAAGTTTAACCAGTAGAAGATGGAAGAGCTAATTTCATTTTGGCTTGAAAGATGGCAGCAACCTTTGGGCAAGACCAGAAAGGCAGGTGTAGAGCATAGCATGTGTGTCGTGGAGAGCTTGAAGGACATGAGTGGGAGGAGGGGTCCCCATACATCCTAAGGACCTGAGTTCTGGGGTGGGGGGTGGGGACCAAGATGAACAACTAAATAAAATAAAATGTTTCTTCCTCCTCCTCTGGCCTGTCTGTCTTTGCTCACCTTCATTCCTGCCTGCATCTTTCCTAAAAAAAGAAAAAGAAAGTAAAGATACTATATCATGGTGTTTGGAAATTGGGAATCTGAGAAGGAACCTCAGAATTTGGTTCTATTATTAGTAAGGCTTTCTGAGAGGAATTTTTCCCGATAATCAGGCAGGTCTGCACAAAATTAACTTACAGCAGTGCCTCTCAAAGTGAGCCATGTGTTATGAGGAATATTCACCTTTGTGTCTTGGTGTTTGTTTCTTGTTAAAATGCATAGTTATTAAAATAGATAGTTGTTAAAATGGGTTCATGCCCCCAGAGTATGGAGGAAAGCTGAGATACTCAAAGTGAAGCAGGTATCTCCATGACAGAATTTAGCAGAAACTTCACTATGCAAATAGATGTTTAAGCCTCCTACACAGGTCATCCCAGGGTGGGGCTGCCACCACCAGCTGCACATCCCTTTGCCTCTCTTTTCCCTCTGCTCCTAGAATCTGACTCAGCCAGGGGCCACTCCTTGGTGTTGCCCAAGTCCACTGCGGTTGCCAAGAATACATTAGGACCTCAACTGTACTAGCTGCACAGCACCGAATGATAGAATTTCTGTCCAGCAGTCTCAGTGACTTTGTCTCCTTTTTCCCAATCGCAAGTGACCTGGGCTCTCAGGAGGATATCAGGGGTTTGCTGGCATCCAGGTTACAGTGATAGATAGCAGCAGCCCTGCCTACCTTTGGGTCTTCTGTTCTTTGTCCTGAGACTATCTCAGAGGAGGGCACTTGGATGCAAAGCTATCCACTGCTCTGAATGACCCACCCCAGGCAAAGGATGCTGTTCAAATACTTCTGTAATAGCCTCACTTTTGCTTCTTGTCTGTAAAGCCTAAAATCATTACTGTCTGACCCTTTGCAAAAAAAGTGTGTTGATCTCTGCTTTAGTTCTGCACTGTGCATCATGGCAGCCACCAGCCATGTGGCTATTTTGTGCACTTAGAACATGACGAGTCTGAATTGAGATGTGCTGTGAGTGTTTACATTTATAGTTGCTGGAATTTGAAGACTTGAGACAAAGAGAAGAGAACCTAAAATATTTCATAAGTGTTTTTTCATATTTAGTAAGAATTTGAAAAGATATTTTGCTTATACAAGGTCAAATAAAATGTATTATTAACATTAACTTCACTTGTTTCTTTTTACTTCTTTCAATGTAGCCACTAGCAAATTTAAAATTACAAGTCATTGCATTTGTAGTGCACGTTGTATTTCTATTATACCATGGGAACTATAGTTTGATATTCAAGCTTTTTGCCCACAGAGTTCTTTCTTCAAGGAGTTCCTTGAATAAACCCAACTGGTTTTTCTTGGGACACGGGTTTAGCAAACATGACAATGTCCTATGCATAGTTGACTTTAAGGGTTTGTGTTTTGTTGACAGCTAAGCTATAGTTTGACAAATAAAAATTCCGACCTTTAAATTTGTGTTTTTCAAATACAGATATCATTATTATTTTGTTTATATTTTGTTTTTAAAGAAGGAGGCAGGCAGGAAGGAAGTGAGAGGAGGCAGCATTTTATTTATTTACTTGTTCATTTTAGTTGTTTCCCCTGGGACTGGGACACAAATCTGGGTCCTTGGGTTATATATGAACTGCTCCCCAGGCACAGGCTTAATTCCTGTGCCACCAGGTCATGCCTATTTTATTTTTATTAAAGAGAGGAAAAAGAAGGTTTTTAAGGAAGAGAAGAAATCATGTTTAATTTGTATTTATTTTGGTTGTTCCTCCCAGCACTGGGTCGAATCAGTGGCTTAGTACCTGAGCCATTAGGGCACACCTTATATTTTATTTTACATTAAGTATTCCTTTATTTTTCTCTCATGGTGTATGTCTTAAATAATCTATGAATTATGTATTTTCTGAGATGTAAAACTCATGACCTTATGTCTGCTTTAATATAGCAACTCCACTTCTAAGAGTCTGTCTTCAGGTAACAAATGGATGAGTAGGCAAAGGTGTATGTCTAATTATGTTATTATAACATTGCCTCTAATGATGAAAAACTGGCAACACACTTGATGACTGAATATAAGACTGATTACTTAAGTAATGGCATAACTACATAATTATATGGTCAATATAAATGATGGCAATGAGTTATTAAAGAATATAGCAATCAGTGTTTTAAAGAGAAAATATATGAATTTATATTTAAGAAATTCTGAAACAAAATAAGTCTTATCTTCATACTGATTTTTTTTTTGGATGGGGGAATTTGGGGTTATTTTAATTTTCTTCATGTCTGTTTATATGGTCTATTTTTCTGTAATAGATGTGTGTATCTTACAGAATTAATTAAAATGATTATTTAACTTCTCAATAACTAAAATATGAAATAGCTTCTTGGAAACAAGAAATGTTCACAATTCCAAGGGAAGATACTTATATGACATGGAAATTCATAAAAATAGGTTATATTGTCACATGATGAGAGATGATAGATATAAAGCAGTTTTCCCTGAGTCAGTCACATATTGCAAGCAACTTATTGGTAAGGAATAAAGGAGTTTGTGCTAAAGAAAAGATAAAGTTCTTATTTGAAAACTCCCCAAGATATATCCTGGGTTCTTCACCTTATACAATTGTGATGGCCAGTGATTTTTTCCATTAAAATAATTTCCCAAAACTTTAAATGCTTCATGCCTAGTTATTTTTAAGTGACCCAGCACAGGAAGGATGTGGAGGGGGTGGAGTACTTGGGAACTCCTGCCAGTTCATGGAAAAATTGTTTGAAAGTGAACTAAGATTCCCAAAAGTATTCTGAAGAGATTGCTATGTACAAAGCAAAGATTTTTATCATAACAGGTAAGTACAGACTGTGTGTTTGACTCCAATAGATCTTTGGATATTTCCTGCTATTTTGTCTATGTCCATGGTGAAATTGTTAAGAATCAGTTTAACAGTTGAAACTTGGTAAGAAAATGACTTTCATTGTAGTAAATAGGCGAATCCCAGCTAAGAATAAGCAGAGCTCTAGAAATAGGATTTATCTTTAACGTTCACAATATTAAACAAAATTTCATAGAAACCACTTTATGTTCTATATTTGAAATAATGTGTTTTAGACAATTTATGTATAGCTTTAGCTAAGTTAATGGAAATATTACTGGCAATAGGTACATATTTGATAACAGGTCCTTTAGTTTATAAGACATTAGTAGAATTAAATGTTACCTTCTTTGTCCTTACTAGACAGTTTGTACTTCTCTGCACATCTCCCACTTCATACACACCTCTTAAAGCATAGGGCTTATTTATGGGGTTATTTTCTATGTATCCATCTGTCTTATATTAAACTCTGTGCTTCTTACCACACAAACTGTGTATTATTTAGTTTGTATCCCTAACTACGAACACAGGGCATGTAGTTAGTGACTAGCTGTTATTAAAAGAAGGAAACTAGGAGAAGGCCATTTGGATTGTAAAAATATTAATTAGTCCGTGTATCCAAAAGATAGTAGATTGAATTTCTCCATGCTGGATACTTTTGGTATATAAGAATATCCAACAAATCTTTAACTTGAGAGCTTATGCTACTTTTTGCTGGGAGAAATATTCTTTAATATCTGTAAAAGTTCATTCTTTTGTCTTGATCATCCTGTCTTCAATTCAAACCCTCAAAATACCTCAGCTGAACTTTTCAATGGCCTCCATGTCTCCTTTTTAATCCATCCTCCATATTGCCATCACACTTATCTCTAAATTAGTTTGTTATTCTCCTGCTTAATGTCTGTTTTCGACTCTTTGTAACTATAAGATAATCCTCCCTCTTCGTAGGACCCTGGAGTTCTCTGTGATCTGGTTCATTTACTCCCATTCTTTTCCATATCTGGACCCCAGTCATACCGCATGGAGTTAATCATTCTTCAACAGTCCTTATGCTTTGCAGTTTTCTCTGCTTGAAATGCTGCCCAACTTTTTTTTTTTTCTGACAGCTGAGCTCTTCTTCTGTGAAGACAAGTTTTCCCAGGCATATGTCAGACCTTTCCAGTGGTCCTGTCAGGTGTTTGTCAGCTCTCTAATTAACAATGTCCTGTGTATTTGTCATTTGCTTCTTGAATTCTACTTCTTCAACTTTCCATTATTCAACTACACTGCTCGAGAATTGGAAGCTCCCATTTACTGAGAGTCACCTGTTTTCCAGGCATTGTATAGACTTGGTTTCTCACGATCTGTAATGTCCTTTAGGCAGGAAGAAGCTCACCCTGAGCTGAATATCTAGCTGGCAGGAGCCTCTAACTAAGACATATTGGTTGTGTGTGGATCTTGCAATTTCATCTTTTTAAATAAATAGACTAGTATTTGAATGCATTTGAATTCAAATCATTTGAATTCAGTGCTTGTTTTATTTCAGATTCTGCAGAGATTTTTTTTTTTGGAAATTAGTTAAATAGTGGATGATTGTGTAATGACGTCATTTGTTTACATTGCTAGTTTGTTTGTTTTTTTTTAAAGGAAAGGTGCAGGCAGAAATGAAGGGAAGTAGACAGGCAGGAAGAAAGAGGTGGAAGGAACATTGTATTTTTATTTAGTTGTTCATGGTTGTTGGTAACCTCCACCCTGGGTCTTGAACGTGGGACCTTGGGATGTATGTGGGACTGCTTCCAGGGTGTACTAGACCAGTAGGCCACCAGGGCACACACTTTTATTTTTTTCCTTTCCTTTCTTTTTTTTTAAAGAAAAAGTACAGGCAGGAATAAAGATGAGTAGGCAGGCAGGCAAGCAGGAAGACAGGAAGGAAGAAGCATTTATTTTATTTGTTGTTCATCTGGTTGTTCCCCCCACTCCCCACCCTGACCCTGGGACATGAACCTGGGTCCTTGGGATATATGTGGCTTGTGGTGGGTAGGAGGCGACAGTCTTAACTGCTAAACCACCAGAGCACACTGATTGTTGGTTTTGAGCTAATAGTTGTATCCTGGTGGAAGGCAGACCAAGGATGGGGAGTACAGGCATGTTTCTATTTCACACTCAGAAGGTTGCCCTGGAATATTGGGAGAATAAAGTTATTAGACTAGTGATAAATATAAAAATGTAGATTTTTGGTTAAAGAAAAACTACTATGAATAGCTCAGCACAGCTTCATCTGACTCGAAATACTTTGTGACATACATTTCATTCTCTAACTGCCACCTCTATCTCTCCTGTTGTTTTTTGTTTGTTTTTTGATCTTGATGTGAAATTCCCTTCTCTCATCACTGTCAAGCGGAGCAGTAACTTTGTTACTGGACTCAGTTCTCCCCTTCTCCTGGTGAGCATCAGCCAAAAGGCACAGACCAGAGTTCTCTAAACAAGAAAAGGTTTATTACTTGCAACAAGTGAGGAGGCTGGACATGTCTCTACAGCACTGCCTCTCTGACCTGGGGTCAGGGCAAGCTTTTAAAAAAGGTTTTCGAGAAAGGAAGGAGACACCAGACATTTGGTGATTGGTGGACTCTTGAAAGAGAAGTGACCAGGTCAGGGCAAGCTTTTAAAAGGTTTTCGAGAAAGGAAGGAGACACCAGACATTTGGTGATTGGTGGACTCTGAAAGAGAGGTGAGCTTGTCGTAGGGTCAGGCTGTGGTAATCTAAAGCATCTGCCACTTTTTATTAGCTTTTTTAAGTCTCAGTCTTCAAGATCGTAAGGAGAGCAAAGTTCTGCCATCAACAGCTGTGCTCTGGATAGTGACCTGTCCTGCTAGCTCCTCTTCAATGAATTTTCATACTAAATGTTTCTAGTTCATTGTTAAGCTCAGACAGTTTTACAAAACAAGTTTGAAAGGAATTCGATCAAACCTTTCTGGCTTCAGAAATCATTTCCAGTCATGGTATCAATTTCTTAGAATGTCACATTAGAAATCACCTCTACACACTTCCTCTTACATCTATCATCATTCCCCTTATTTAATTTAAATATTATCATGTCTACTTAGAAGTAATATTGAGATAAATACATGTATTTTGTGTATTTATTGTTAGCTCTTTAATAAATCTGCGAAGACCCTATAACCAAAGACAGTATCTTATTTTTCATTAAATTTACCTAGTGTTCTTAATACCATCCTATGAAGGTTGTTATCATGTATTAGTGTTGCCGAATTAAGTGATTGTTAAGTGTTTAAAATCTTAGTTGAGAGACTCTTACAGGTACTGTTTGCATTTCTTGCTTGTAATTGAAAGAGAAACATCCTATTTGGTTTCAGATACTGACTTTGCTACGTATTAGCCGTCTAACCTTTCTGTGCTTCATATTAGAAGTAAAATCTTCCTCATAGAGTTGACAAGGATAAGGATATTGAGGAAGGAACATGTGAAATGCTTAACAATGTTTGGCACATTAGTAAGTATTTGAAAAAACATTAGCCATTCTGTACATTTTGTGCATACAAACAGAAAAATAAAACAGCAATATATGTATAGTTTGTGCATATGCAATTTACACTAATTATTGTAAAACTGATTTAGTGCAAGCATTTAAATATTAAGGTGACATTGTGAATCAGAAAATTGAAGATTATTGCTGTTACTTTAAAAAAAAGGAATCTAATCCTTAAAATCAAGATTGTTTGCTGTATAAAGTCTAGCCTAAAGACACCAGATGTTAAAAGAATTGGGCAAAAACATACTTATGCTTTTCAAATTTTTTGCCCATTTTCTGTGAAGCCATTTTTAGTTTAGATATTCTGCTATAGTGAAGCTTTCTTAAAGACTCCTCTGTGTGAAATTCTGTGTTGGAGCAAAGTTTATCATAGGAACAACTAATAATGTTGCTGCAGTTTGGTGCCGTTACTGTAGAGTGGTGAGAAAATGTTTTCATAAAGTGCCCCATCGTGTTAGCAAATGAGGACAGGAGGACGGAGATGGACCAGGAACAGAACACTATGGTACTTGCCTCACATGTGGAAATAAACAGCTCCATTTTGGAAGCATGGACTTTATTATTGTATTTTTGAAGCATGGCCTTTATTACATTTCTGCATTTTGAGATGTATTCCTTTACTGCCAACATAACACTGTAGATATACTGCAGTTAATCATGTCATCAATCCATTTATAAAATTCAATAGAATAATTCTGTAATAAAGCACAATTGCAGTAAGAATTGTAATGAGATGAGAGGGATGGATGAGTCCTCTGGGAACCATTCCTTGACTTCTCAAATACTATTCTTCGTCCAGCTTGTTTATTGGATTCTGGGATTCCTGTGCTTATGAATTCCCTCTCCTTTGCCACTCTACCTTAGTGACTTCAGGCTGGGGTGGGTAGATGGCTCTGTTTCTGAATGTAGTCTGCGTGTCTGTGATGGGGGTGGACTGACCGCTGTGTCCCCTGGAGAAAGGCAGGACATTTTCTTAGCACACAGAAGCCTTCCGTTTGCTAATAAGCTCAGGACTCCCCCACCCCAGGGAACGGCCTTATACTGATTTGACAGCCAGAGGTTTTGCTTTTGTTTTTTCTTTTTTTGCCCAGCTGCAGCCTCATTTTCTAAATTGCACAAAGGCTCAATGTATTGTGTACTGATGGCTTGATTTCCAAGTTCAGTAAGAAGATGAGCCCCCTTATTTCCACTATTTCATGGCCTACCCAGAGCTGATTCTTGGATCCCCGAGAATCCTCCAGAACACTCACTCCTATTATCATTTTTTTCTTCATTAAAACATATTAAAATAATTTTATTGAAGGAACATTGCATTGTAACATTATAAAGGTTTAAGTTGTACATCATTGTAAGTCAACATCTGTGTATATACATTAAGTTTATCACCACAGTCAATTCTATCATTGACCCTTTTTACTTGATTTACCTTCCCTGCTTCTCTTTCCCTTCTGCTAGCCATGAATTTGATTCTATAGACCAAAAGTTTATTTTTTTTTGATTTGGTTCACTTGTTTTGTTCATATACACATATGAGGGAAATCACGTGATGTCTGTCTTTGGCCTTCTGACTTAAAGTCACTGAGCACAATACCATCTAGTTCCATCCATGTTGTTTTGGGCAGATTTTCATTATTTTAAATAACTGAGTGGTGTTGAAACTGGACATTTCTAGCAAGTGCCTTATCAGCCTCTCTCAGTCAGTAGGACCTTTTATACATCTTTCCAGCTGTACTTTAATGTCTTACCTTATGTACCCATTAACGTTTTATTTTATTAATAGAGCTGTTTCTGGTGTGTCTATTTGCTTTGCTACCACTGAGAAGTATGCTGATGTATATGAGAGGGACCTTCTCATGCGTAGCAAGATAGTACATAGTTGCCAAAGAAAAATAATTGCTGTTATTTTTAAAAGTTCTCCTTTAAAGTTATATACACATGTTAAAATTTCTATAAATCTTTCGAGTACTTGAAGTTCACACAGATTCTTTACCAGGGAAAGTGTCCTTTAACCTAACATCAATAAGAGATCTAGAGGCAGAAAACTTTTCTTTATATAACTCAGTGCTTCCATGGTGGTTAAATTTACAGGCTGGTGGACTCAGTGGGGAAAGGGATGACTTTTTGGATATGATATCCCGGAAGGAAATTCTCATTAGCATGGTTATATGCAGACAGTTTTCGATATCATTACCTGCCATATCTTTTCCCAACCTCTGTTGGCCCTGTCACACTGTCTGCCTGAAACCTCATCCTGAACCAGAGAAACCTAATGGTTTCAATCTGAAGTTCCCTAAAGGGGAGCGCAGAGACTAGTAACACACACACACACACACACACACACACAGCCTTGGTAAAACCTCATCAGGGACATCAGTGGCCTTTGCTGTGTCTGTCAAGCTGCATGTTGCAGATAATTGATTTTTCTTGATGGTTTCTGCAAGGTCATCCAATGTAGTCTATGTTCCACTATTCTTTATGGTTATTAAAGTGAAAAATAAGTGTTTGAATTTGAGATGACAGTAGGAAGGAGACACAGTCAGTGCCTCACTTGTGAGAGGGAGAAGAAACTTTTCAAACAGGAAGGGTTGGTTCCAAGATAAACTTCAGTGTAAGCTATAAAGATTATCCCACTTTGTGTTTCTTTATAGTTTTAATGGATTTTTTTAATATAAATTAAGTTTCACAAGGAAAGATAGATTTGATTATTTCCAATTTTTTTTTGAAAGTTTGTTCTGCGTGATCTTTATCCCTGCCTTGTTTCAAAATGGATTTATCACAGCCTGTCTTCGTTTGCTTCTATACCACAAATGCCATTGATTGGATGGCTTATAAAGAATTTATTTTTCACAGTTCTGAAGGTAGGTAAGTTCACAATCAAGACAATAGTAGATTTAGTATTTGGTGTGAGAACTTGTTTTCTGGTTCATAGCCAACATTTTCTTGCTGAGTCCTCACATGGTGCAAGCACTATCTCTTCTACAAGTGCTTTGTTCCCATTCATGGAGAGTCCATTCTCTAACTTGATCACCTCCCAAAGATCCAACCTCCCAAATACTGTCACCTTGGGATTAGATTTCCACATATGGATTTAGGGGGAACATAACTATTCATTCTATAGCAAAGCTCACAGTGGTACATCCACAGAGGTGAAAAACAGGGCCACCCTTGTGACTGAGTTGGCTAAGGTGTCAATCATGTAAAGCCCAAAGGCCTACGTTTATAACCTAGGCTGGGGTGGGGGAGGGGGCAAAGATTGTAAAACCAAAAAATATATGAAGGAGATGAAGTGTAGAAAGAAGAGAAAAGAGGTTAGGGTCAGCATACAAACGATTTCCTAGGCAATGCCATTTCTTTGTTAGAAGTGAGTTACACAATAAACTCACATTTTATTGCTTACTATTGTATAACATTAAAGGTTTGTCAGTGGGCGCTACACAGCATATGGTAATGATAGCTGATATACCAACTTTGTGGCAAGCGTTGTTCTAAAACGTGGTCTATAGTAATAAAAAAAGGGGCAGGTCCTTGTGCTTACATTCCAGATTATATTATCTGATTGAAAATGTATAGCACTATGAAAGGTAAGCTGAATTCCTTTTGCAGAGAAGGAAAGTGAGGCATAGGATAGTACTTGTCCAAGACAGGATAGCCAGGAAACAGAGCCAGGATTCCTTCTCAGGATATGTGATGTGGGGGTCAGTCGTTAAACTCTAGTCAGTCATGGTTCCTGCATTTGAAAGATTGAAATGATCAGCGTATACTGTAAGAATTATTGTGAAGGTTAAATGAGATGATGCATGCCAAAGTCCTTAGTATAGGATTTTGTACACATGGAACTAAAAATTATATTGGTTAATATAATACTATTATTTCATGATTGTTGTGATACTCTCTGAACCCAGAACATGACCACTTAACCAGTGTTTTAAATTATTTTATTGCCTTTGCTCTAGCTTCCTGTTCTACCTGATTAATGTGTAGAAAGAGCTGATTGATTGATAAACCTGGAAAATGACACCGCTTTTTTTTCATAGGGAAGATATCAACTGTAATAACCTTTATTTTTCTGAACCCAGCAGGGTATGGGTCATTTCCGGTAGGTTCTCTGCAGAGGGGTTATTATACACTCAAGCTAGAAAAAGAAGAAGGTATATTTAAAAAAAATTAAGTGAGCTATCAATTTGACTGGGAGCTCCCAGGCTGAGTCAGTGAGAGGATCCATGATGACTCAACGGTTTTTCCTGTGCTGCAACTTCAGAGAAAACACCTTATAAAGGGGATACTGTGTGAATAGTGAAGAACATTTTTAGCACCATTCCACAAATAAATGGTAAGTGTCTCATGGAACTGCTTTTCAAAAGGTGCTTTATATGTGCGTACAATTTAGGGACATCTTTCTACAAGGGCCCCAAATAGTGAAGTCTAAGTATACACTCCTTTGACTACCATGAAGGATAAAATTATAATGTCTGGAGGACTGGATGGACCCCCACGCCCATTGTGCAGTCCTCCGTGAGTATCATTTTGCTTAGTTGGGCTTTATTTTGAAATATGATAAACTTAAACAAGGAAGATTTGTGCCTAAAGCTCTCTGTAGTAGAAAGTCATCAACTTTAATTTCAAGGAACGTATATACAAAATAGATTAAATTCAATGGCTGCTACTTAATTGCTTGGTTTCCTAATTTGCATAGTGAGAGTTTAAGGGATCATCAAGGTCCCTTTTGTTTCTGAAGTCTTGTATATTAGCCCAAGTCTGGTCAAAGTTAGAATTGATATCTCTAACTGGGAAATTGAGATGCCTTCAGCAGGTAGTGTACAAGGGTGAGGGACTGGTTTTGGTTACTAGTAAGACACCGTGCAGTGCCCAGGGCCAGCTAGAGCAGGGAGCAGTGACCACATCTAGGCTTGAAGGCACGAGGGAGGAAGCGGCTACCAAAGTTGGAGAGATTAGTTTCAGAGAGCTATTTCACAAAAACAGCGGAGGGAATCAACCAATCCTGGTAAGGAGATGAGCTAAAGGGGTAATTACCTCCACGTCTTTCTTTTCCCATCCTGTCTCTTGATACTAGCCTCCATGGGCCAAACCTCACAGAAACCAGTGAGCTTGTAGACCTCAGCCACTGGGGCTGAGTGAACACGTGGAGGAGAGGGGTGGAGGAGAGGGGTGGAGGAGAGGGGTGGAGGAGATCTTCCCTGACTTCATATTCCTAAATAAACCCATTGATTTTTTTTTTCCAGGTGAGGAAATTCTGTTTTTATGTTGGCTTCAGGAAGGGTTTTCTCTCTGGTTTATGGTTGTAGCCCCAGGGTTTAGCGCAGAGCTTGGTTGATGGTAGAGTTCAGTGAGTGAAGAGTCTCTGGGCAGCTAAGTGCACCTTAAAGGGTTAATAAGTGGCAACCATCAAACTCTGAAGTACAGAAGAAATAAAACAGAAATGGTGAGCTGATGGCTTTGTCAGGTTTCTGCAAGTCTTTGTTTTCCTAATCCTAGTGAAGCCTATAAGAGAATAGTTTTTGGCTTGTAAGACAAAAATAAAATCGTCATAAATTTTTGGCACACCTCTGGGGCTCAGGCAAGTCATGTAAAGCCCACAGACCTGGGGGTTCAGGGATGGGGGCAGGTAAAAAAAAAAAAAAACCTTCATAAAATTTCATTTGCTGCTTCCATCATTAAAGTGTTAGAGAAAACTTATTTTCTGAACCTTAGATTTTACAGATAAATGACAAGAAGGTACTGTGGCCTTATCTAGTGACAAACTGTAGTGAAGAACCACCTGCTCGGTTTGTATTGACTGACAGGATAACTTGAAGCAAAACCGGTGGTGCCACAAAAATACTGTGATTTGAAATCAAGTGTGGAAATGTGTTCTCCTGAGGGAGCTGTAGTGGATTTCCCCGCCCCTGCCCCGCACCTTCTCAAGCAAGTAGTGCGATTTCCAGTAAGTTCAACTTTCAAAAAGTTTCAGCTATACCTCACTTGAACTGTAGTTTACATACAATAAAGCCCGCCCGTTGTAAGTGTACATCAGATGGGACACATGCATACAATTGTGCAGTCACAACCACAGTGAAAATGTAGAGCATTGTCATTACCCCGAAGGTGTACTGGGGCCTCTTGGTGGTCAGTCCCCTCCCTAACAATGTCTCATTTGATTTTTGTTGCTTGATGACTTGTTATAGAGCTTTCTGTAAATAGAATTATATCTGTAGAATTAAATCTGTATTTAGATTGTTTTTCAGTTTCTACCGAAAGAATCTTCCGAAGTTTTATCATATATATTCATGAATGTATTTATATAAGTTTGATAATATTCAGGTACAGACACCTGGTGAAAATGATCTGAGTAGTATGAAGAGGTTTAACATGAAAAGACAAATCTACCACCCACTCTTTCTCATTTCAAATCTCACTTCTCAGAGCCAACAGCATTTAACGTCTCTGTCTTTGGTTTTTCTGGAGGTTTTAATTAATATACAAACTGCTGTTTCTTGACAGTCTCTATTGACACTGTGCAGTGAGAGGTGGTGATTTTGCTCATTACATTACCTCCTCTTCTCCCACCTCCTTTCCCCTCCTCTCCACAGTTATTAGTTAAATCTGTTTGTGTTGTCTCTTGCTTACCATTGAACTTTGGATATTTAAGAATAAGATTTTTTTATACCTTAAACTAACACTTTGGAGAAGAAAATAATTATGATTTTTGTACTTAGTAGACTATCCTTTATGTAAAATAGTTACATAAGCCTTAAATTCCAGGGATGGAGATTGGATAGGACCAATTCAGTTACTTTGCCATTGTGTGTCTTTGCATATGTTAACTGATGTGATTCACTTTAATTTCAGTCATATGTATGCATGTATCTGTATCTGTATCTGTATATGTGTACATATACATATATATAAAACAGTTTAGCAAAACAGTTAAATTAGATTTCTGATGATAAAAACTTAATCTTTGTTTAGCCTAAAGACAATTCAGAAGGAAGTTACAGGAGTTTTGAAAAAAGCCGTATTTGTTTTATTTCATTATTGTGCATGAGTTTAGTAAAGCAAACGAAGAAGTTCCTTCTTTCCAGAAAGAACATGAAATTTAAAAGCCTGAGGCACATAATAAAAATTAGCTGGCATAATAAAGACTTTATGGCTAAAGTCTCCTTACATTGGCAATTAACTGAATTAAACTGCCTTAGTCAATGTTACACACACACACAAAAGCCCTTTTAGAATAATTTTAAGAACACTAGCATACTTTCTTTGTATTTCTTTAAACAATCGTCTCTGGGGTGTTAAGAGTGGATTCTTATTGGTCTTTCCCCTAGCGAGAGTAGTTGCAGGGCCAGAGAGGATGGCTTAGTCATTACTTTTTCAAAATCTTTGGATGCTATCAGATTTAACTTCATCATCTGGCATCTGGCATCCAGATTGTGGGTCAGACTTCTCCAGGGACTTGCAAAGTAGAATGTCTTCACCAAGTAGAGGATTAAGGATACTACTGATGTTTAAAAAAAGGTGCCATCAGGAATGAAGGCAAGCAGAGACAGGCAGTCAGGAAGAGATAGGAGAAAGAAGCACTTTATTTCATTTTTATTTAACTATTGATCTTGGTTGTCTGTCACCCTCCCTGGCCCCAAACGTGAACCTAGGTCCCTGGGATGTTTGTGGACTACGCCTGCCAGAGGCAGGTGACCAAATTGCTACTCCACCAAGGTGCAGAGCTATTGATTGTTCAATGCTTGATGACTTCACTGAAGACAAGTATGAAGAAAAAATTTAATAAGAACGGAGTCCACTTATAACAACCACAGTCTGAAGAAATTTGTTTAGTTAAATCTTAGAACAACAAAATATCAGTTTAATGAGGCCCAGACAACCATTCTTCCTTCTTGGTGTATTGAACCCGGCAAGACAGCTAAAGTGAGAATTCACTGAACAGCAATAGCTTCTCATTTCATATTATGAATTTGTCTTGTCACAGAATGTAGTTTCTGTAGTTCGTGAAAAAGTGAAATCCAAACATAGAAGAAAATCAGCAAGTATTTCTTTTTAAAGAAATACTTTAAAAAGTCTCTCTTCATCAACAGCAGCTGCATCTTTAAAATAGGAAGATAACAGTAGGAACATAGCTTAGAACTGGCGCTGAAGGAGAGCTCTGAATGACCAGAAAAAGAAGACGTTATGTTTGCTGAGCTGTTTTTTCTAGAAACTGAAATGCTCAGGGGAAGTTACTTACATATTGGGCAAATAAGACTCAAGATAGCCTTACCAAGGTCACCATATTCTTGTTTTATTATTTTTAATGTTTGTAAATTCCTGTTTTTGTTTCAACTTTCAACAATATCTCTTGATTCTCTGCTCCCTGCCCTGCCTTTTCTCCCCCATCTCTATTGTGAAATTATTTTCGTTGATACTGTATGTTCTGAAATTTAATAGTCACCCGTGCTTTGTATAGAGCTTGGCTTTTGAGAGGCAAAAGCTGAAAGTAGGTTTTATCGCAGGATACAGGGGTAGACTGTGATTGGATTTACTTCTTTGTGATTCCAATGTCACAGCGTCTTTGTCTTCAAGAAATATGTTTAAATAAGTTCTCTTTCCAATGTATTAACCACTTAGCCACATTGTAGTGTGTTTCATATTTGAACCCTGACTTCTTTTGCATTTCCCCTCTCTAGAGTTCTTTGTTGCCTTTTGTTTTTCTCATGGCAAGATACAGAATACCTTCTATCTACCCACTCTCCACCCTTCTTCACCCTAGTCTCTGTTTCTATGGATTACATCATCAGGCTACCATGCCTCATGGCTTCTGGTTAGGTCCAGCCAATAAAGACTCTGAACAGGAGAGGAGCAGGAATCGGGGAGTGGTCTCATTCAATTGGATCCCACTCTGTGAAGTTGCCTCAGTCTGGCTGTGCACATCTACTGAAGCATTCTCTCAAGGTAGCATTTGTGTGGATTCCCCACCATTTTCACTTGCATAGTTACTCCTCTTGACTCTTTTAGGCTTGGAGAATGGTGACGGTTCAACTCTTGTTAGCCCCCAGACACTGCATTTATCTCTTTTCCTTGGTTTTGTAAATAGATTCCAAATCATCCTAAGATTCCAAGGGCGCCACTTGGGATTTTAACTGATCAGTGGGGTTTCAGGACGAAACAAACTTCATCCAGAGGTGGAAATTTGTTCATGCTTGGTTTGCTCATTCTTATTTAATAGGGAAGAACTGAGAGTCTGAGTGGTCTTTTTCACAGGGTTGCAGCAATCTTTGCTTTCCAGGGATGAGGCATGGAACTCACTACCACACTCTGTATACTATCCTCTATAGTTCTCTATAGTCAAAATATAGCCACTTTTATTCTGGGAGTACCCATTTGTCCATATCAGTTCTCCTCAGTTAAATGTCTTTAATAAAGAGCCTTCTGCATTTTTATTTTGTTTTGTTTCGGTCTGTGAATAAACTTCCTGAGCTCTATGCCTTGGGGGGTGGGAAAGCAGAAATGGGTTGCTTTATAAACCAGTTTCTTCCAAATCTTACCACCATAAAATAGCAATCATTTTATTATGTTCACAGATTTGGTGGGTCAATAGTTCACAGAGGGCATACCTTGCTAGCTCTTCTCCTTTCCACACTGTCTGGGTCTTTTGCTTGCACTGCTGGGGGCTGGACCATCTGGGCCTGGAATGGTTGGGGCTGCAACAGTTGGGGCTGGAGGAACCACTTCTGAGACGGTTTCTTGATTCATGTGTCTGTTGCCTGGGCTGGGGTGGATGAAGAAAAGACTCACTTTTGGATCTCTGAGCCACTGTGTCAAAAATCTACATATATTTCCAGATATCATCCTGGAAAGGCTGCTGTGGGATTTCAAGTCTCAAAGAACCCATGACAGTCAGGCGAGTGAGCAAGCAGAGATTTAATTAGAGGGTAAAGGAACGGAGGCGACCAAGGGAGCGCCAGACCCCATGGGTTCAGGGTCGCTCCACGTATCAGACAGGGCCAGTAAGTAAGCAAATTGGGGGTTCGTTAATGGGGAGCAGAGAGAGGGAATGGAGACAGCCAAGAGAGGCTAAGACTCTGTTCGCCTTGCCAGCGGCCTGGGTTTTTAATGAAAAATCCCACATGGAAAGGGGATGGAGAGAGGGTCGTCAGGCCAGATTTCATTTCCTGATTGGGCAAGGTGAATTGTCCTTTGAAGTTATTGGTGGGCTTCTTCAACCTGTGCCATTCCTTGTCCTTTTGCGCAGAAGGTCTGTCCTGGTCACGTAGTACACGTGGGAAACATCTTACTGCTTGTCAGACTTGTCCATGGACTTTCCTTATCTCCGGATGATTGCATTCCTTTTCTTGGCTGGGTAGCTGGATGGCGCCAGGGACAATTCACTGTCCTGACATCTGAACTTGGATCCCTGGCCTAAGGCTTGCTCTTGTGGGGGGGTCCTGACAGCTACATGTCCCTGTTTTGCTTTAAAGTCCCAATTGAGCCATAACCTCAGTTTATACTCTTTTTAGCTTATGGGAAAGGCAGGATTTTGCTTTATTTTGAATAACTGATTCAAAAACAAGAATGTTAATAAATGAGGCTCTCATATTAAGTCATTAGCAATAGTTCATGATTCTTTCCTAGAAATACTCAGTCAGGTCATATCTGACTTTATGCACCGCTGGCTTGTCAAAGCAATGCAGAGGGCTCTGAGAGTGTGGGACTGGTGCTGAATACAGCAGGTGTCATTGGGTCCATTGTCTTGATTGTGTCCTGTGCATCTCTGTCTGCATGGTAATGAGTCAGCAAAGAAAGGTTTTGTTCAATTTAAATTTCTTCAACAAGGACACAAAATACAGATGATGCAACTGGTAACGTTGTTGGCCAACTGAATCCAAACAGCATCCCTGACATTGAGTCATCTGAGCAGCCCCAAGAAGACCACAGATGATGTGAGCACACATTGATAACCAAACCCCTAACCTCTCTAACTCTCTGGAGTTAGGTACTCAGAAAAGGAGGACGGTGAATTGTTGTGCAATCTAGTTGTAAACCAGTGAGTGCTATCACAATTCTTTTTATATTTTTTCTCTTTTACTATTTCAATAGATCCGGCATGTCTACCAGACTCAGGGATATTTTCAGTCTTAATTCAGAAGCAATGTTCTGAAGAGATTGAGATGATATTTGATCCAAAAGGCCTTTTTTCTCCCTTCTCTGTTAGTGTATCTTCACTCCTGGGACCTGTAATTGTAAGCTAGATAATAACCTTCCAGCAGCAGTTTTCTCTGTTAGATTTACAAATGCATTTAGTTTTTGTTATAGGGATCTTCATTAGGATTATTTTAACTGATGACTTGCCAAAGAAGTGGACCGTTTTTTTGTTGAAGTTTGGATGCACTGCCAGACCTTTGTCCTCACAGGAGCCCACTGACTTCAGGGTGTAGTGTTTTATTCTTTTTACACATGAGAATCTTAATTTTAAATGTCATTTTAGGACCTTCTGTCAATCTCTTTGGGCTGTTACAACAAAATATGACAGATTGGGTGGCTCATAAATAAGATAAATTTATTTCTCACAGCTCTGGAAAACAGGAAGTCCAAGCTCAAGACTCTGGCAGATTTAGTGTCTGATTGAGACCCACTTACTGGTTCATAGGTGTCCATCTTCTCACTGTCACCTCTCATGGTGGAAGGAGGGAGGGAGCTCTCTGTGGCCTCTTTTATAAGGTCATTAATCCATTTGATGTGGGGGTGCTGGGCTCCGGTGGCGAACAGTTCAAGAAAGAATTATTGAGTGTTTTACAAGTTTATTAGAGAAAATGGGGGAGACATAAAGCAAAGTAGGAGATAGTCTCCTGGGCGGGGAGAGCTGCCCGATTGCTGAGATTCCTACTTTTATACCCCTCCTTTAGCCTGAGGAAAAGCTATTGATAAGAAGGGATGGCTTTTAAACAATAAAGAACAGGCCATCACCGCAGATGGTTCCAGGTGAGATAGAAAGAGACAGATTTCTCAGTTTAGTTTTAAAAGCCTCTGGTGCCAAAAGAAATTTAGAGTTCCATCCTGTTAGTAGCTCTCCATCCTCTACTTCTTTGTAGTAACCTCTGGCATTTTTGTGGTCCTGGACTCTTTGTTGTCTTGGGTAAAACATTAAGTTGATGATTGCAGGAATCTTTCCAGAGATAAACTTTGGCCTCTTTGGCCTTTAGTGCTCAGGAAAGGGCATCTGATGTGACTCAGATAGGTAGCATACACTTCTGAACTCTCCTATTCATGAAAGCCCTAAACTCATGATCTAGTCACCTCTCAAAGGTCCTGCCTCCTAATAACCTTCGCTTTGGGCATTAGGATTTAACATGAAATTTTGGGTAACACAAAAATTTAATCTATAGCACCGTTAGACCTCATTACTTTCTTGTTGTGACCATGAAGATGTTCCATGACATGTCGAGAGTCAAAGATTTACTGATTTAAAAAATTTTTTTTATTGTAGTATTTATTCTCCACATTAAGATAACTTTCTATGTATAGGTTCCCCATTCCTTAAATATATGTCAACACACAATACCACCACCAAATCACCAAGTGTTCTTTACCATCGTTCCATGGATCCCATCACCCTTTGCCTCAACCTGCCCCATTCCCTATTGGTAATCTCAGTTCTATAGCAAATGCTCAAGGGTTGGTTTTGTTTCATCTGTTCCTTTGTTTTGTCTATTCACATTCCACCTATGGGTGAGTTCATTTGGTATCTGTTTTTCTTCTTTTGACTTATTTCACTTAGAATAATTAATCCCCTCTAGTTCCATCCATGTTGATTCAAATGGCAGGGCTTCATCTCTTCTAAGGGCTATTTAGTATTCTGTCGTATACATGCACCACATCTTTATCCATTCATCTGTTGGGCACTTAGGTAATTTCCAGTTCTTAGCTATTGTGAATAGGGCTGCCATAAACATGGGGATGCGTACATCTCTACAAATGGGTTCTTTTGTATGTTTTGGGTAGATTCCCAGAAGTGGAATGATGGGATCATATGGAATTTCCATCTTCAGTTTTTTGAGAAATCTCCAAACTGTTTTTCATAGGGGTTGTACCAGTTTGCACTCCCACCAACAGTGTAAAAGTGTTCCCTTTTCTCCACATCCTCACCAGCATTTGTGTTTCCAGACTTTTGGAGAATAACCAGTCTCCCAGGTGTGAGGTGATATCTCACTGTTGTTTTAATGTACATTTCTCTGGTAGCCAGCAAGTAGATTTCCTCATTCTTGAGCACAGATGCTACTCCTGGACAATTAAAGGGCTTGATGTCAGTGTTTTCTCAGGAACATAAATATTCAGTATTTTCCTCTTTTGAAAACCCAAAGTAACTTCTTTGTGACAGTTAATTTTACCCTGACTCGTATTTATTTGCTTATTTTCTTACCTCTGTTTTGCTGTAGGATTATAGCCTCCTTGAGAGATGAGAGGAAGAGGTTCTTATCTTGATAGAGCCTGGCACAGTTTGGCCATATGGTAGACACTTAGAAATCTGTGTTTCTTAGAAGGGAAATACGGTCTTCTCCTCATCCACTGGTGTTCTCTATGGAGTAGGAGGAAAATATCCATACTTATTTAGAAATGGAATTAGTTGATTTGGTTGTTTCTGGAATTTTTGGGCAAATGACTGCATCAGTAGTTCAGTTGGCAAAACACTGTATTCACTGAAAAGTCTGCTTTTGAAAGAAATAATCAGACAGCTTTTCCTTCTAGTTTTGCTTTGCTGGAGGATGATCTGAGTAGTATTTTAATATTCATTCCCATTTATAAAGGGATTAGTTATCCATTTTGTCAACTCTGTTTTCAGGACTCTTTTCTTTCCTGCAATGTATCTTATTATTTATTTGTTTTTTTCTGAATTTTTATTCTGGATACTGGATTTAGTGCTATATTATATTTTAAAATTTTTAGTGAATTTTAATTCATTTACAATTAGTGCTATGTTCGCTGATTAAAATATTTACTGAAATAGCTAGAAGGTGATTAAAATGCCATTCATTTTCTACTTCTTGTTTGTTTTTTCGTTTGTTTGTTTGTCTCTACCAATCCCCAGCCCCAGTTCTTAAACCCAGGTCCACTGGCTTTACATGGTGTGTACCGTATCTATTTCAACTGCCTGAACCTCAAAGTGCTCCCCATTTTCTACTTCTTGTACATGATTTCTGATTAAAAAAAACAAACCCTAGTCAAGGGATAGTTAAGGAGCACCTGGCAATAACATTTAGTAACATACCCATCCTTAATATTTTTTTGTTCCTCAGAAGATGCAACATTGTAAGCAAGCAATTGTATGATCTGAAAAGGACTTTTGATTACTACTGGATAAATTTCCATCTTTGAAAGAAGTGAAAAAAATCTTTGTTGTGTTTTTGCTTAGATCTCAGTTGAAACCCATTTTGCTTGTGGAATAAGCACAAGCAATTCTACTTTGTATAGATCAGGAAGTTTTAAAATTAAGCCGTCATTTTCCAGGATATTGCAAGATGTTATCTCACTAGACAGAATGAAATGTAATATTTGAAAACAAGATTTATCATTTTCTCCAGCAATAAGTTAGCAACATTGTGTCACATTTATTATGACAGCTTTGGCAGACAAGATGGCAGGACTGGCTTTGGTCATTGGTCATCAGGTTGTTTTTTGGATATCTTCAAACCAGATGGAATCTGTCAGTGATGAGCCCTTGTACTCCTTTGTCAAGTTGACATGAATTTGGTCGAAGTAATTGATTCCTTGACATAAAAATGTACCAGTGCAGTCTCAACTTTTTTATATCACAGAGTCAGATTTTTTAAAGGGACAAAAAGTTGGTTTGGATTTTAAGGTTTATCTGAAAAACCCAAACAATGTTATTTTGATTTCAGATGTCAAAACAGAAATCTATATAACATAGGGATCAGTACTAAGGCTGAACTATAGACCTAAATAAATATAATACCTACATATTTAATGAGTTATTTTAGGAAAAAGAAGCCTGTACTTTTGTCCCCAAACTGTTGGGAGCAGAGCACACAGTGATTACCGTTGTATGCTGTCTTTGATGAGAGTCCTGGAAATAACTATTAGTGGGCTTTACCTAGAGAAGACGTGGTTTAACTTTACATGGATTGTGCTAACCAGGGTCCCAGTCAGTTGTGCACATCTCCACCTTCCGGGTTTAGATTCCTGCCTGAAAGCTGCATTCCCGTCCCAGAGCTGTTGGTGAAATGAGAGCTGGGAGTTGCCTGTGTGCCCCTGTTGTGTTAATGCTGGCAGCAGACCTGCCACAGCCTAGAGCATTTAAGGTTCTGGAATGGTCTGAGGCTGCTAGCCAGAATAAAGCTCTGGCTTGCTGCTGAACTCCAAACACAATGAGCAGTTTCCTGTCATTTAAAAAGGGGAGAAAAAAAATAATGCTACAGGTTTTTTATGGACTTGATTTATAGTCTCCTCGATTTGAATGCGATAGTGTGCCCTTTCGCCCTTTCATTTAGGGCTGTAACCCACCCACTTATCACAGTGTTGTTCCTTTACCAGTGAGTTTGTGGACTCCCTGGAGGACAAGTGGGTCCCCATCATTGGCTTGTGAGTGAGAACCACGAGACCACTGCTTTCTTGGTCAGTTTGAAACAGATTAATTTCTTCTGTCTCAATAATATACCGTTCTTTAAAGCAGGTGACTCTCTTGCCCAAACCCAGTTAGTTCCACCAGCTGTTTAAACTGATCATTTCATCATTTGAAGTGATGTTGGAGATTTTACCATTTTAACAGAGAGAGGCAGGCAGCCCAGAGCCTGGGTAGCATCACAACCACTGGGCAGCAAATATGGCAAAGGTGTTGATGCCCTGGTTGAGATAATGATTATGTAGATAATTGTTTTCTCCTCATTGTGGCTTCATCAGGATTGTTCTTTACTTGGAACAGAAGTGCAGTATATGCTGATAAATTTTTGCTATTTGTTTTTAGTTGCATCCGCAGCACAATGAATTTTAGAGCACTTATGTTATGTCAAAAAAGAAACCTCTTATCTCTTAGCTGTCTCCACTTAAACTCCCCAAATTACTCCAGCCCTAGGCAGTCACTAATCTGCTTTCTGTCTCCATGTATTTACCTGCTATGTACTATCTACATAAATGGAATCATGTAAAATAGGTAGTTGGATTTTTGGGTCTGGTTTCTTTTATTTAACATAATGTTTTAAAGGGTTATCCATATTGTAACATGTGTCAGCACTTCATTCCTTTTTATGACTGAATAATATTCCATTTATGGATGATATTCTACATTATGCATTCATAAATTGATGTTTAGATTCTTTCCTCTTTTTGGCTGTTATGAATAATGTTTCTCTGAGCATTCATATATATAAGATTGTATTTTGACATTGATTTTCAAATCTCTTGTATACATACCCCGGAGTGGAGCAGCATTATATTTTGCAGTGCTTTTTTCCTTTCTGTTTAAAAAATGTAAGGACCACTATCTTGGTGATATAGGCTCAGTGTTGGTGAGAACCTTGATTAGGAGGCAGGAATTATAGATCAGGTCATGTGTTGGGAAATTCACTCTGTTTCCTCTGCCGTAGAATGAAGTGGCTTTTATATGACAATCTTTAAGTTCCTTTCCAAGTTAGAATATTTTCCTGAGTGATAATCAAAGGTTTTCAGGATATGAAGGAAATTATTTCCAGGAAGGTCTAAATAATAAACCACACCCCCCACTAAAGTCCTTAGATGCTGTTTTTTTGTTTCTGGTTTCAAAACAACTTAGACCTTAATATTTATTTATTTATTTAAATATTTGTGTGTTTTCCTATCAAAATAGGGAAATGTTCTTTTAAAAATATTGGAAGAATATAGACCAAAATTGCTCAAATTTATATTACCTAAAGATACCTGCTTTAGTATTTTTATGTATTTCCTATTAGGTTTTTCCACTTTAGATTGTTTTGTTGTTTATTAAGCTGTAATCATACTCAGACCCAGTTTTCTCTTGGGATCCTTTTTTTGTTGCTCTTCAGACTTGTCTTGATTTCTCTTTGATGTTTCACTCTGACTGATGGACCTTCAAAAGTGGAAAATATTTATATTTAAATGACTTTTGATATGGCAGATATAGAACTAGATTTTTTTTTTTAAAGGCAGGTGCAGGCAGAATAGAAGACATTAGCAGGCAAACAGGCAGGAAGAGAGAGGAGGAAGAAGCACTTTATTTTTCATTTAGTTGTTCACACTGGTTGTTCCCCCTGGGCCCTGGACTTGAACTCAGGGTTATGTGAACTTTGTCCTTCAGAGGCGATTGACCTAATCCACCAGGGCGTGCCATAGAACTGGATTTTTGATGGTGTAATGTATCTCTATGGATGTCGATATATGATGAAACCTACATGTTATACAGTGGTGTTCCTTCAACTGAAAAGTTAGTTTGTGAAAACCACAGCAATTTTAAAGTATAAAGATATTTTAAAAGTATGTCCCAGTTAGATTTGTACACCACAGATAGTGATGAGGCTGTAAGTTCATGAAAACTAATAGTTTCTTACCACAAAGCATCCCTTTCCTTTTCCTGTATTTGACTGATCTAGATGCCATCAAAATCATGTGCTTAATCTTTTTACAATGTAATCAGTTCAGAAAGTTTCTGATTGTGGTTTCAAAATTACCAAGTCTTCCCAGAAAACATGCTCCCAAGATTCTTTCCTGTGTTGGAAGGAAATTTGAACTTGAGTATCCTTTTGCCTATTTGCTGCTTTTTAAGCTTAGTCACTTGACAAATTACATTGACCCTTTCTGATTCCTGAGAGACCACTCTGTGGTGAAGCAGGTGCTTTTTACCTGGAGTGTAGAGGCTCCACTTCTTTCAGGGACCTTTCCCAACCTGTGCCTTGAGGCAGCAGCATCCTGTCACCCACACTGGCA
Source organism: Solenodon paradoxus (assembly GCA_004363575.1). NCBI lineage: Eukaryota > Metazoa > Chordata > Mammalia > Eulipotyphla > Solenodontidae > Solenodon > Solenodon paradoxus. The sequence continues at coordinate 465,446 of RJWH01000202.1, forward strand.
CCAAGGGCTCCAGAGAGCTCTTAAATGGGTTTCCCCAGATGCCATCACATCATCACTTCCTATTGTGATGGGAGTTACTGGACATATTATGCACCCTCAGTTTTTCTTTTTCCCATTGTTCTTTTTTTAAACTCGTGCCCTCAAACCCCATTTTCTCAAAGTCGTCCTTGTAGTTATAGCAAATAATGTTTTTATTTATCCCATCAGCTTTATGGAGAACCTACAATGCTTCATGCACTGGCAGGCACTGAGATTAAAGAGATCAAAGGCATAGTTCTTGCTTGAAATTCAGCACTCTATGCAGTTCTTAAAAACCTGGCTAGAAAATGTGAAAAAAACAAAACAAAACAAAACACCTAAGTGCTGTATATTTTTTTAAACCTTTAAAATTTCTGATTTGAATGAATGCAGAGATTTCCTGCAGAAGGTTGTTTACAACTGCTAGGTTAATCCTTATAAAACAGGGCTTTTATTATCTCATGGTACTTGTTCAAGAAAATATAATAAATGGTTATGTCTGTAGAATAAAGTTGATTTTATTTTCTAATAAATTCTGTGGCTCTTTTAGTTTTGGTAAATTAATTGAGGCAATATTATATCCCTTCTTTTAGGAAATTGCGTGCCTTTTAGCCTCTAGGGTTCTCACCAGAAGATCACATGTGGAAGAATATCCAATCAAATGAGAAATACGGAGACTGGTTTATTAATCTGGGCATTCTACACCCCCAACTATTTGGGGCCGTGTGGCCTAAACTTGACATTGAAAGAGGAGCTTCCAATTTCCCTTGGAACTGGAGCTTTGAATTTACAAATAATGAATGAAGTGCAATCAAATTTGTTAGTGAAAATAGCTCCATATACTTAAGTCTCTAACTTGTTAGAACTCATGTAGTCTTCACAATAATTATGTGAGGTAGGTATATCAGTTACCCACATATTATATTAGAAAATTATAGCACAGAGAATTTGAGCAACTTGCTCAAATAATATCTAGTTTAATAAGGGACATTAATGGACCTTGAACCCAAGGAAGGTGACTTTAGGACAACCATTAGGATCAGCTGCCTCCCCATCATGACATTCTTACCTAAATGCAGGTACAACAGAAAGAGAAACGTGACCACATTTTCTTCTTCAAAGCACTGACCCCACCCACTGGTGGGTGACTAGCCCACTCAATGAGAAATGCTGACTAAGCTAATCAGATGTGGCTCCTGATTTGGGAGGAGTTGATTAGAGAATGGAGAAGTGAATGGAATCACAGAGGTCTCCAGGACTCTTGGCAATGACAATAATGGAGAGATTCTAAAGCTCCCCAGCTTCCCTGACCATTCAACAGGAGACCCCTGTTTGGCATTTGTCAGTCTATTCACACTTACTCTTTCCATATTCGGGACGCTCTCTTTTATCTGGGATGTGCCAATCCTTTGTGACTTAGCCTTTACTAGTTGCTATTGTCATCTTTCTATGCAATGATCTATAGCATTTTTCTTCATCTATAATCAATATTTTCTAATAAAGGTCAAGATCAGGATACATTGTCTAATATACAGGACCAGCTATCTCAAATGTGTAATAATCTGAAAAAATAAACTGTGATGGTTAACATTCTCATACAACTTATTTTAGCACTTGACAAATCTTGCTATTTAAAATCTTACTGTTATTTAATTGTTTATAAGTCTAATTTAATTCTTAGCTAAATTTTAATCTACATATATATGTATACACACACCAGCATGACATGTTTTTTAGTTTTCTTTTTTTAATTAAAAAGTTATTATTGAAGTAATACTGAATTTTAACATTATATAGGTTTCAGGCATCATAAATCAGCATGTGTTTATAATACATTATATTAACCACTAAAAGTTCAGTTCCATCCTTTACCATTCAGTTGACTCCATTTGTCTGAATTACCCACATGCCTTTCCCCTTCCCTTTGCTAACCTCTAATTTGGCCTGGAAGTTTTTTAAATAAGGTGGTTGATAAATGCTTAAATGGATTTTTTTCTTTTTCCTTTTCTCTCTTTTATCTTTTCTGTAGCAGCTCCTGTCTCTTGGGTTAATGCCAAGATTAGAAATGAGGACATAAATACTTAGGACAGTAGATAGGAGTATTCTAAAATTTAAGAACAGGATAGAACTGTGTAGCGTTGATGATACTTGGACATTTATTTTCTGGATGTATTTATTGTCTGTCTGTCTATTTTTCTTTTCCCATGTCTTCCACCCTTTGGTGTTTAGTTGACTCAGCAGAGTAGACCTCTGTCAGAGTTCTGGGATTTGGAAACATACGACGTGGTTAGCTCTGCCAAATACAAGACTTTCACAACAAAGAATAAGGAATGGAGTGTGGGGGGACAAATGTGAGTCCATTACTACTCACAGTTCAGGGAACATGATCCAGTGGATGGGAAATGACTATCATTCTCATTAAGCCCATTTCTTCATCTATAAGGTAGGAATAAATCAGAGGGTCATTGTGAGAATTAAATGAGAAAATTCAGGACAAAGCTTAGTACAATGCCTGGCATATGTTAAGCATTAAATAGATGTTATTATCATGCCTGTGCATGAATGCCCTCCTTTCTACCAGATTAAGGAAGGTGCCGTGACAGTGTAAACTTCTGGAAGGTAGGGACTGCTCCACTTATCATTTCTAGTTATAGCAGCACATATGGAGTCACTCAATTGCAGAAATGATGGTCTGAGTGTCCTTTGGTAGCTGATTATCATGCCTGTTGGATGCACCCTTGTGTCAGCCTTGACAAACATGGGGTATAAGATCCTTAAAGAAAATCTAAAAAGAAGTTTAGAAAAGCAAACCATTTATATCCTTATCTTACTTGAGAATCTCAATCAATAAATTAATCAATAAACTCAAATTTCAAATAAGAACTTTTATGTACCAGAATTATGAATAATAGAAAACCTTCTAAATGTTCCCAGAATAGGCAAGTTACAGAATATATTCTGTTTATGTGACATTAAATATATTATGTAAATGTTTGCCATATTTTAAGTCACATGGAAAAATACATAGGTTATTATGTGACAGGAAAAACACTGGAATAACGTAGTTACTGAACTATATTAAAGTGGTTTTAGAAAATAACTGGTTTGAAACACATCAAAATTTAACATTGGTTATCTTTGGATGATAACATTATGGACACATTTTCCCTTCTAATTTTGTTTTTCTATATTTTCTACATTTATATATTAAGTATAAAGTATTTTTACAGATAGCTAATATATGCTTTTTCCTCAGGGACAAATATATATACAGGTGGTTAATAAAAGCTATGGTATTTGGCTTGTATTTTTACAGTGAAAAAAAAAAATCAAATGCATATAGCACAGACTGAAGTTCCTTGCTATGTATTCCTCAAAGAGCAGTTACAATATGGCATAAGCTAAATTGAAGACACGCTACTCTGGAGAACTTGAGAGAGGTTTAACTTTTTGAGGACTTTTTACGTAGCAAAAATAGAAAGTTCTATCTAATGCACACGTGTAAGTGTCAGTTTTCTTTTCCAGCACTGAAGTTTGATATTCTTAGCCATTCTGGTGGTTGGAGATTTGAAACTGTCATTTTCTTCTAAGTGTCTGACAGCTTTAAGCTTTTAGCTATCAGCAAATGAGGTGGAAATGTATTTTTAATATTAAAAGTCTTTTCAGGGAAAAAGGCCCACAAACCATCATTAATAGTTCATAGTCAGCTCATATTTTAAGCTTCTTTCCTAATCCTGCTCCTATGGTATTTAATGGCCAGGCATGTCGACCAGATGTATTCCAAGTCCTTTTATTTACACAAATGTTTCCGGAGATTCATTTTACATGTTTCTACTGTAAATAAATGTATACCAAATAGCCTTCTTTTTCACATTGCTGTGCTTCTACATACTTGTTTGTTTTAAAGCAAAGAAATGTTTAATAGGGTCCTGCATATTTTGCACATATTTTGCCACTCATAGCACTATTCATATTTATTTCTTAAACACAAATAAAATTATGGTTGATTTGAAAAATGCATAGGATGTATGAATAAGATAATTATTCAAGGTTAGCTATTAATATTTTCATGTTTCCCTCTATTTTTATTAATGTCTTTTTAATATGTTACCAACTCTCCATTTATTCTCCTTTTATTACCTGTCCTATTCATGTTGATATATATATAGAACCAATGCATTCTCCTGACTGATTATTCATAGTATGCTATTGTTTACTCAGTTATCCCTTTATTGATAAAATTTAGGTTGTTTTTGTTTTTTGCTGTTAAAAACAATACTGTACTGAACATCCTTATATGTGTTCTTAGAGCATGAGTGTTTCTGTAGTAAGTACAATTACTTGATGATAGGATTTTCTGTTTTGCATTTTCTTCTTAGTATGTGTTTTCAGTATCTCTTACCTGTTTAAAACATATACATTATAAATAAAAAGATGTTACATATATCTGTTTCTTTAAAAAGAGTTGGTTACATTGTCTCTATTGCTCTAAATCTTGCTTTTTTTTTAACCTATTGACACAGTGTTGACCTGTATATATGTCAGTGGAAATAGTACAGTAGTACAGTGTTGCAGATGGTCTGAGCTTTTAAAGCACAGCATCTGATATCAGGAGATATGAATGTGAATTTGCCTTCTAGCAATCTAACTTTCAAGAATTCTTTCTTTAATTGTTTAATTATTATTTATTTAATAAGATCGCAGTAATCCAAGAACTCCTGTATGTTCTTTGCGCAGATTCATGGTTTATGAACATTTTGCTGCTTTTAGTTTCTGTGTTCCTAAATACATGAACTCATCACTTTCCTTTAGCTTGTTTGTTTGGTTATTGTAGTATGTTCTGGAGTTCTCTACTATAAAGTTATTTTTTTCTGTGTAATTACTGATAATTTATAGAGAGATTCATCCATGTGATGTGTGGGTGTGTTGGCATGGCCGTGAAATCAATTCTGATGAGGCGTGTGGAAGCTTCCCCACACTTACAAAACGATGCTCAGACACTAGCAGGGTGTACAAAAATTCAAATCAATTCTGACCACCTAACCCTGAGATTGTGGCAGGTCAGAGAAGGACTTAGCTTCCCAAGACCGCTCTTCTCTAACCAATGGCTACATATCAGAGGTCCCTAGGACACCTTCCTCAGTATTGATGCATTTGCTAGACTGGTTCACAGAACTCAGGAAATGCATTTAGTACTAGTCACCAATTTATTACAAAGGGTATGGAAGGATAGGAATTAACAGCCAGATGAAGAGAAACAAAGGGCAAGGTCTCAGAACAAAGGAGTTTCTATCCACATGCGTGGCCAACATAAACAACTAAATATATAAGTGCTTCTTCCTCTCCTGCCTGCCTGCTTGCCTGCCTGCTTCATTCCTGTGTGCTTTCTTCTTCTAAATAAATGAAATAATAAGTCTTTAAAAAAAAAAAAAAAAATCTCCACTTAAATTTTGTTGTCAAATATTTGTTATCCCAAGTGTATTTGTTTCAGATATATAAACAGCATAAGATCTTAAGTTGGCATATGTCGTTGTTACTTACTACATATAATGTTCCTCCACTACAAATATGTATAATCTAAGATGTATTTATGCAATGTTATCTCAAATTTAAAATTGTCCTTTGCTTGAGGTTTTGTTTGATAAGAGCTACTCTGTGCATACTGAACTCAGAAGCACATTTAAAATTTTATAGATTTTGTTGAACTCTACAAAGTTTGTTTTATCAGTGTCCTCTAACCAATGTTTTATTAATGTTTCCATTTCCCTGTATGTTAAATAATACTTGATATTGTAAACCTGTTTTCATAGTACCCTATCTGATGAGTGAAAATATTATTTCACTGTTTTAACTGGAAATTCCATAAATTCAAGTGAGGTTGAGAATATTTTCATTCCATTGGAAAGTTCTGTTTATTATACATATGGATTATAATTGCTTGTCAATTATTTATTTTGCAAATAATTTTCATGACCTGTTTTTTTTTTTGCCCATGTGTCTTTTTTCCTATAAAAGTTTGTCATTTGTATGTAAAATTTATCTTTTGCTTTTATTCCCTGTTCCTATACCTAGTTCTCAAATCTGGGTCCTTGGGCTTTACACCACCTGGAGCTTAACCACTGAGCCACAGAGGTGTGCTCCATCTTTTGCTTTCTTTATGTCAGTGCTTTTCTAGGGGTGTGTGTATTTATGATGTATGTATGTATATATATGTAATATGAATGCATGTATGTATATATGTTTTCTTTTTTCAAAATTTGTTTTGCATTTTTTATGTCTTCAGACTTTTCTCTGGGCTAATGTGGCAACTGATAAAGTTTCTGTGTAATATAAATAATATTTCTAGGAATATTCCTCAAAATATTTTTAGGGATCATGATTATTAATTTAATGGCTCACGGTGTTCCAGTTTAAATGTTCCATAATTTATTTAATAAGGACAAATTAACCTTATTGTTGGGTATTATTATTAATCTATTCTATTCTTGGACATAAGTCTTTATGTACTTATAATCATTTTATTGGTCTAGATTCCTGTATAAAAACAATATTTTAAAGTCTGTGATACAAATTGCCAACCATTTCTACAAGTTGCAACTGTTTGTATTTCAGTTAGCACATTGCTTCCCAACTTTGTGTACAATTGTTGTTAAAAATTATTATTTGAGAAAATGTTCTTATTGTACTAATACACATTTATTTTTCATTTCTGTGTCATATCTTTGTTTTTATTTGTGGGCACATGAATACTCTCTTCCTTTCTCCAAGTTCCATTAGGATATTTTACTTTATTTTTTATTGATTTAGTCTAAAGACTTATTTTTGTTTCTAAGTAAACCGTGTTGAAATCAGTCATTAATTACCTAGAGAATCTGAGATTTATTTTACACAGTTTTATGCCTTTTTTCTTCCTGTATTTTGATTAAGGAGAACAGACCGAAACACAAAAAGAAAACAAAATAGTGTGCACCCTGATGAAGTGGCAGTCACTTACCCCTGAGGAGTGCAGGCCACATACCCCTGAGTTTGGGTCCTGTGGGAAAACAACCAGTGTGAGCAATTAAATAAAAACAGAATAAAATGCTTTTTCTTTCTCTCTCTGCCAGCCTATTTGCCTTTCCTTACAAAAAAAAAAAGAAAGAAAGAAAGAAAAGAAAAAAGCAAGATAGCAAAATAAAATAGAAAGGGAAGAAAAGATTGTTAAACCCCTTTGATCACATGAACTGAACCCCTACCTCCTTCCTGTCTGGCAACTCAGCCTTTAATTTTATTAGTTTATTTGCATTATTTCTTTGTGTTCCAATATAAGTGAGGTCATTACATACTTTCTTTATCCTTTTAGCTTGCCTCACTCAGCAATATACCCTTGAGTACTCTTCATATTGTGGCAAAATGGCAAAATTTCACCATTTTTTATGACTGAGTAGTATTTCATTGTGTGTACATTTATAGACATTCTTTATATATTAAATAATTTATATTTTGTAGTTTCCATTTTTTTCTTTATGAACACATGCCATTGTATGCATATAAATCTATATTATGATAATTTGATCATTATTTCATTATATGAGTATTATTTGTACCTCCATCTTTGAGATTTGTTCAGTTAATTTAAGTGCTAATAATGATTGCTGAGTAATTAACACTAAGCATGTAAACAATGAAGCTATTTATATATATATTATATATGTATGTATTCTTTTAAAAACTTGTTTTAAGGAACATTGCATCATAACACTAAGTCATAATAGTATTTTTGGACTCATTTATTTTCTTCGCTTAGTTCTCTTGTATCTGTTTGACTTGCTTTGTTGAGTCCTTTTGTAATCCTTTGAATCATTTTTCTGAGATTGCTTATACTTTTTTTGAATTTCCTTAAAATTTATACTTTCAATTCTTTATCTGCTATAATGATGCAATCTTCCATGTCTTTGAATTTGGTTTCTGTAGTGGTGTCATTGACTTCTTATGATGTTATAATGTCTTGAGTTCTCAGATGATCTTAGTCTTCTCTCTTTTCACTGAAACCTGAAACTGAGCGGCTTACATTTTCTTTTTACCAGCAGGTGGTGTTATGGCTTTGTTTGACCCTTTCAGGTTTCTCTAGTGAGTAACACTGAACCAACTGGGGATGGCTGTGGGGGTGAGGATGAGACAGGTGATTTGGGGGTTGCTGGTTTGGGGACTGCAGTAAGGGAATTTGTGTAAGTGGCACCAGAGTCACCCCTCCTCTCTGGGATCCCAGGCCTGAGTCAAGGCAGATTATCTGTTGATGTGCTGCACTGTAGGAGGATCTCAAAGAGTCAGGGAGAGCGAGTACAATCCAGATCACTCTCTCTGTCATCTTCTTGCCATGTTCTCAGCCAGTGCAGAAACAAGGGTCTTGATTTCAACCCCTCCTCTTTGGGCTTCATCTAACCAAGCATGTGTGCCACCATTAAGTCCCTGTGGCCCCTCGCCATGGCCCAAGGCTGAACCAGTTACCCTTCTATTTCAGTTTTCTCAGTTGCAGTTGCGCATCTTCCACCCATCTCTCTCCTCCCAGCTTTCATCACACAGATGTGCGGATCTTTCTGTATGTCCTGTCCCTGTCCAGTCCCTGTTGGTATCTGATGTACTGGGGGGCTATAGCCCCGCCATTGTGCTGTTAAGGTTTGCTTCAGTAGAGATCAGTTACTTATTTCTCTTACAAGAGAAGTAGGGGGCATCCTCCATTGTCATCTTGATTTCCCTCATCGAAACAGTATTTAAATTATTTTTTCTCTCATTTTTATAATGTGGTGAACTTAATGCTTCTGATTAAAAAACACCAATGTAGCGGTGGTTCCTAGATAATTTGTTAAGCACAACTGGAAATTATCAGTATAAACTCAGTACAGTGTCATAAATGAATTTCCCTTTTAAAGACATTGCTTATTATTTTAATGCATTTTTTTTAATGAAGTAGCCTTTTTACAACATTATATAGGTTTTAGGTGTGCAGGTTTTTGCTTCGTTATTTATATATAACATCACACAAGGACTATCACTAAAGTTTAACAATCCCCCACCACTATTCATAGACTCCCTACTAACTTCTATTCCTCACCCACTTCCTTTCTGGTAGCCTCATTTCTGTTCTCAGAGTCCAAGGGTTAGGTTTTTCTTTTTTCTGTTCATTTGTTTTTTTCTGTATAATATATATTGAGATCATCCGGTATTTGTCCTTTTCCCTCTAACTTATTTCACATTGCATAATCCCCTCTAGTTCCATTTATGTTGTTGCAAATAACAATATTTCATCTTTTTAACTATTTAACTGTGAAGGGCATTTACTTTCTTTTATTTGGATATGTATTTTTATTCCCATTTTGGTAAATTGCCATACAATAACACTTGAGATATTAAGCAACAAAGTCTGAATGGAAGTCTTAACATGTTTATATACACTTTCCATTGCACATTTAATAGTAAACTTAAAGAGTATGTAACAGCTACTAAGAAATTTGGGTAATATGGTACTTTAAGGGGCATCTGGTTCAGTTTTCTAAGGGTAGGAATCCCTTCCTAAACACCACTGAGGTAGTCAACTGGTGAAGCATCTCATTCATTTTTTTACAAGGTCTTCCAAATCTCTATTATTCCTATTTGTGCCTTCTGGTACTACTGAGGCTAAATCTAAAGGCAATCTCATTATTCATTTTCCACTGCCCATATTTTGACAGAACCAGTGTCCCTCGTTGGTAGAAAACCTCGGTGATTTACGCAGAGCAGCAGCAGAACTCTCTTGTTCAAGTTTCCATCTTAGTATTCTCCTTTCTGCTAAGTAGTACTCACAACCCAGAATGTTTGCACAGTACATTTTCATTGTGCATACTTTTTGCACAAATGAGAATGCAGTTGGCAAACTGATCATAACTAAAACCAACGGTTGACATAAGAATGTGATGAAGATGGAATGAAGTACAAAGTTTTGGCGATTTCATTCTTTCTCACCGATGAAGTTAGAAGTTTCGAGTCAGTTCAAGAGAGACCAGGGTAGAATAGACATTGGAATGGAAATAAATTTTAGTCACTTCATTGTAAGAGAAGACCGTGATATTGGCGACAATACACGTGTGCTCAGGCTGAAGAGCTAACAGGAGTTCGATGTCTCCTTCAAAAATAATTATGGGAGGACTCAGGGTGGGGTAAAGGCAATCGCATACATCTGATGATATCTTCAACATACCCCTTCACTTGATGTGGTAATACGAGAGAAAGACAGGAACTCATAAGAATTTAATGAAACAGAGAGAGGAATAGTTGCCTTTCTCTGCGAGTGAGGGATGCCGATTTCAGCCGTCATGCATCATGCTTCCCTTTTCATAAATTTCAATATGCTTGATGATTAATGGGAACTCAGATCCCTTGGTCAAGGAAACTTTCTCTGTTCCAATTTTTATATGATAGTCTTTCAAAGAATTCAACAGCAGTCAAATATATCAAGTTCTTTCAGCCATTCTTAAAATGACAGATTTCCTGACCCTTTGTCCTTGCCACTCTCCAAAGAGCACAATTTAATTTGACTCAGGTCTTCGTGAAATTTGGAAACCAGATTCAATGTGTTTTTCCTTTGTGGTATAAAACCGCAGTAGGAGGCTTTGAGAGTTGAACTCCTATTTTTTGGGTTGGATTCTAAGTTAAATTCTTATATAGTAAAATATGTTTGCTAGAAGAAATTTTTGGAGATTTCTTAAAACATCTTAGAAAGTTATTATGGCATAGTATGGATTTTATGCATGCTAATCTTTGCTTTACTCTTATTTTCAAATCTATGGTTTCCTTGTTGACTTTTATTGTGACAAATAGTTCGACATACTTCTGTATGTTGAAACTTCAAAATATAACTCCTTTCTAAGCCTTTGGGAAAATTAGAAATCTTTTCATCATGAATATCAAAGACCCCAAAGAATCCACAAGAACAAAACAACCAGCAAACCACTATAACAAAAACAGTATGATCTCTTCTTAATTACCAAGTACCCAATGTGCTGGTTCTTAATTTTGATACATCCTTTTTTTTTTTTTTTTTTCCCCTATGCCCTTTTATCAGAGGAAAGCAGTGTGGAAAAAAGGGAAGGAATTCAAGTTATCTAGTGTTTTCAGATCTGGAAAGAGTCCAGTGTCCTAGGCAGGCTACAGGTGACTGATTCACAGGTGAGATCTGGCGATTTTACCACCCTGGTAATGGCAAGAAACACTTCTTACTTTTCAAGGCACTTTGATGTATGTTATTTTACTTTATCTCGGCCTGGGGGTTAGTAAGAGAAGTAGCTTTGTCTTTACTTGGCTCAAGAACATATAACACAAGAGGAACCTGCCAGACTTCACCTGTCCCAAGGCAGGACGAGAATCCTGATGTATCCTGCATTCTAGCTTGAGGCTTTTTTCCTTGACCCACGCAACTTGCTCAGATACTAGTATAGTCTCTGAGGTCCGCTTGTTCTGAAGTGAATACTCCCATGACAAGGACTCTGAATCTTGGAGTTGAAAAGAAAGTAAACCGATAGGGAAGGGGGAAAACCTTTAGCATCTTAGATCTTTATTCCTAAGAAGACTTGGAAGAAGTAGTTGGTGATTTGACATATGTTTTAAAAATAAAGAATAATCTTAAAATTATAACCGTGATAGAAAAGGATGCAGTCTCCATTGTAATTTGAACATTTGTCTCCTGTAATTTACATAGAATCTTCGTTGGAGCTGAAAGGGTCTGTGAGATCGAGCTGTGGTAGAGAAATGATTTCATTGATTTGAAACAGTGAGGCAGGAGAGTGAAATGCTTTCTTTCCTAGAGACCAGTAGGATTGGGTCAAGGGTATAATACGTTAAAATTTCATTTTTTTAAGCTAATGACTCAACAGCTGGCACAGTGGTGACCATATCCAATGGGCAGAGAAGTCCCTTGCAAGTAAAATGAGAGAATGCAAGGAAAAGGGGAGGGAATAGTGTTAAGAAGCCTGGAGTGCTTCCTCTTTTTTATGCCTCCTTACTGTAATTTTCATTCTGCCTTCTCTTCCCTCACTCTCACACAATGGGTACAGCAACAACTCAAGTGTAGAGCCATCTGTGACTGTAGGTCTCAGGAATGGGCTGCTTTTCTCTCTGAAGAGCCAGTCAGATCAGTATAATTTTCATAGAAGTTCTTGTGAACATTAAAAGATAGCTGAGTTGTAAGTTTGGGTGAAGCTAAGCACCCAGTCAGTTGAGGTGAAAATAGGAGTCACATAAAACTCAGTTTCATCAAATATATCAAATATTTAAATGTATTTTACTTCTACATTATAAGAAATTGCAGAAAGGAAAAAAGGGAGAAAAGGAGAAAGAGAAAGAAGTAATAAATTAGATGAAAAATAACATGGCCATTTACTTGGTTATTGCTGTTGAAATGACCCTGGCCAGAGAATTGATGTCCATGGTTTTTATCCATTTTTGCATCCTGAAACACTGGAGTCTCCCTTCTGACTGTGATGTCTGGTCACAGTAACCCATGGCACTGTTGAGGGGGACATTTCTCTAGGCTTCAGAGAGCCTATGGAATAGTATTGTTCATATACTTGGGCGTGAGGAAGGCCAGACCCAAAGCCAGGTGGGGAGAGAACTCAGCCCCACATGAGAGCCACGCTCTGGTTCCAATGACATTGCCCCTCTCAGGAGCTGTGTTATTGCGATCACTAACTTGTGCATAAGTCACCAAGCCAGAGGTAGCTGGGAGACATTAATTTCATTATCTATCAGTGTCTGACTTGCAAGGTCAGAAATCTGGCAACCCAAGAAGAGAAGATGGTGGCGAGTTCCTGTGGGGTGTCTCCCAACCCTCCCATCCAGTGGCCACACTAAGGGAGAGGATTTGAGAAGGATTTTCTGTCTCATTGCCTGTAGGAGGTTTGGTTTTAGTTGTCTTCATCTAAAACTGAGAATTCCAGGAACTTTTACTTTAATTTAAAACTCTGCAGAACCATCCAAATACTATGTATGGTGCAGCATTCTTTCTAAAGAGATTATTTTTCTGCTGCATACTTAAAAACAACAGTAAACCCTGCAGTGATTTTTAATGCTCCTTTGAACATCATGATTTTCGCCAATATCATTTACTTTCTCTAGGAATGCAGGTAGTATTACAAAGACCTAGACATAGTTTTCCAAATGGATAAATAACATTTATTGTTGATTACTTAACACTATATGTGTTTGTTGTAAATGATTTAAATAGTTAAAAATGGTTTGAGCATATTTTTGTTATATAGTTATACATATTTACTATAAATGATTCAAGCAATTTAGAAATGTAGCAAGTGGAAGTGGTTCTGTAATACGATGCCTCAGCAATTGCTCTGTTGGCTAAACATTTGTTTCTAACTTGCAGAAGTTTAAGGAACAGAGTTTTAAGTGAACTTGTGTTTCTCATATTTAAATTTCCTAGTTCTCTTCATTACGTTGTCTTTCTGGCATTAAATGTTCAGGGTCTTGTTGGTAGCTATTGTAGCTTTATCTAAATTTTCAGTTGTTTTCAGACTTTTATTATAAGGATTCACTGCTTCTTATGCTATATGTGTTTGTAGAGAGAACAAGTATATAACCCAATATGAGAAACACAATAAATATTTTAAAAACAGGTGTGCAAAACCCTTCTACCTGAATATGATGATATAGTACTGAAATTAATCATCTGCCATCATTGGAAGCAAATTTGTTGCACTAATTTTCTTTGCTGATGATTGTTTACAGTATCAAGGGCTTTCTATGTACCTGGAATAATACTAGGGTTGAAGGTACCAGCGGGCAGCCTGGCAGGGGATAGAGGCCACGCATGGACAACTCCGGGCCATGTGAGGGAAGGCGTACAGGATCATGGGAACCCAGAGAAGAGAGTGACTCTTTTTTGCTAGAAGATACCAGGAAATGATTCTAAGAGGAATCAACATTTTAGGGACACAAGTCATGAAAGTTCAGTAAGGATCTGTAGGTAGAGAAGGGGATGAAGGAAGAATGTCAAGACAAAGACACTGATAGAGAAGAAAAATAATATTTGTTAAGTGTCTACTGCATGCCAGGTGCTGCATGTCATTGTCCTCAGTTCTCCCATGAAGAAAACAGACTCAGAGAGCTTATGTGACTTGCCCAAGCTCTCAGAACTTGAGCTACCACTTGGAGGAGCCAGGATTCATGCTCAGGTCTAATTCACAGACACCACAGTTGATACTCTGTCAGCAGCAGGAAGCTGAGGAAAGAGCTTGTCTTCCTAGGACAGTGACGTGCTGTTGATGTAGCTGGAGTATGGTGTGCATTGGAGAAGACAGGCAGAAAGCTTACAAATAGAGAAGGGGACCAATTTGTGACATGTTTTCAGCATGCCTGAGATTTGCTCTTGAAGTTTGAGAGTACCAGTGAGGATCTGTAAGTAAGCATGAAAGCTCAGAGTTAACTTTTACAAGGACAACTCTGGCCACTTTGGGATTGAGGAGCTGGTGGAGACTGGAGGGCGGCAGTGTTATTACACATAAATGTGCAAATAAAATATTGTTCTAAATTTGACCTAACTTCCTTCTTAAAACCCCCTTCCCACTTAATAAGTGGAGAAAAGAACCTGCATAGTTGAGAATAGTAAACTCAGTCTGCTCCAATAATAGGAAGGGTTTCTTTTGTAATTTATTCTTCTCTCTGTGCTTGAGATGAGGGCTCAGTAAATGGGATCCAAGAGAGAGAAACAGAGAGGGAGAGAGAGAGAAGGGAGGGCTTGGGATGAGGAGATAGCCCTTACTAGTGCCCACTGGGGTCTGGCATCTGCTTGTGCATCTTTATTGCTAAAGTGTGTGACTCCTATACCTCGTGGTTCATTCTCTCTCAGGTCATTCAGGGCCTGGTTATCCATTGCTTACATGGATCCAGCTTGACTCTTGTGGGGTTCCGTAGTGCCCCCATCATGTTGGACAGTGCCCTTCCCTTCCCAGTCTTCCACAGTTCACTCAGAAGCTAGGGATGCTCTGGATAGCTAAACTCAGAAATTAGATCCTTTTATTACCTAACTGCTGTGATACCAGTTTTATGGATTTATGTGGCATGGTCGCCATCCCATATTGTCATGAGACTAGGGCAAGAGAACAGTCTATGAGATAATGTCCCCTAAAATCCCTAAGGGAAGGAGGTACAGAAGTTCTGGCTTTGGTAGAGTTATCAACCGTTTTACGTCCTCAGAATTTTCTGGGAGTTTCGGGGGAGAAACTGTACGGCATGTGCAGCTCTGCCTCTTCTGCTGTCTTTGTCTGCTTTAGCCGCTTCTCCCCACACTTCTTGGATTCCCAACATACTGGGGCTTCCCCTCTGTCATCCTGTCCTCCTTCTGGAGGGGCCATTACTCTCACTTTGGATTTTAATAGCAGCCAGAATGTGGAATTTCAGCCAAGTGTGTTAGGAGCTGCAAGAAGGAGGAACCTCAGTAGGAGAGTATTTTAAGCTGTTCTCTTTGTCACCCACAATAAAGCTATTACAGTCGTCTAGGTGAGGTGTAGTCAAAGCCAGAAGTGAAACCTAGGAGGAAACATTGGCAAAATCAGATATGGGGCTGATGACAAGGAGGGTGACTTCGGGTTCCTAGTTGAGGCAACCTTTGGATAAAAATACACTTGACAGTGAGAAGACAAGAGGACGAGGAATAGTTGTGAGGGCAGCAGGTAGGAGAGGGGCGTTAGAAGTTAGAGGAAGGGAAAAAAGGTAATGACTGAGTTCATTTTTGGACATAATTATGATGCTATCTAATGGGAGAAATATGTGACTGGTCCCTGGGAGAGTGTGGCTAGAGAGATTGATTTGGGAACAGGTAAGAATATACAGGGAGAAAAAGAAACTCATTGCCTTTGTAGATGTTGAATTTAAAGACATCAACAAAGTCATCACTCTTGTAATTCTTCCTTGCAATTCACACTGACGCAGTATTTTGAGACTTCTCCAATGTCCTGCAGTGGGACAGGTCAAGTCACAGACTGCCAATGAAGGGTGTCTACTGCTACTTATGATTCCCCACAGGGACTCCAGAAAAGCCCAAGGTCAGACACCTAGCTCCAGAGTTTATATCAGAATAAGGCCAGAATATACAAAGAGAACTTCTTCAATGAGTGGTTAAAAGAAATAATTTACAGGTACATACAGTGGCAGTGTTTAATTTTTTTGTGGTTGAACCGAATTTGTTAAGCTAACTGCTAGAAAGGTAACAGGCAGTTTGGGAAACATTTTCTGTCATTGTTATGCCTGAGACATGCTCTCACCTTTGGATGGACTCTGCTAATATAATTGCCTTGCTGTCTTTTAAAGGTGGCTTTTAATTGGGTTCTCAAGCTGCAGCTGTTGAGGTACCAGTTGCAGCCTTTCAATAGACTGGGCCAGTTCATTAAATGTTTCTCTCTGGCCTGGGCATCTGGGCTTGGATGATAGCCAGCAGCTACTGAAATGCTATCTCTTCTTATAGGATTGCCCTTTAAGCCACTGATTTGTTGTTTTATTGAATTTTGACTTTTTCTTTTAAATTTAAACAGATCTTCATTGAATACATTGCATTCTTTCCATTCTCAGTGGCCTTTTCATTGGGTATTTCCCTTAGTTTATTACATTTAGTCCTCTGGATGGACAAGGACTTTTTTTTTCTTTTCTTTTTTTTTTTCTTTAAGGGAAGATGTGGGCAGGAAAGAGGCAAGGAGGCAGACAGGCATGAAGAGAGAGGAGAAAGAAACACTTCATTTACTTTATTTAGTTGTTCATCTTGGTTGTTCCCCACTGACCCTGGAAGGCTAACCTGGGTCCTTGGGATGTGTGAGAATGATGCAACAGACTTAACCGCTAAGCCACCAGGCTGTGCCTGGATGGACAAGAACTTTAAGAGCTAAGGATAACCTATAGTTTTGGGGGCTCAAGACTGTCCATGGGAAGTGTGGTGGATTATCTCATAGACATGATCCAGAGTCCTCAATTGGATGATGATTTATTTATGTACAGGTAACTTGAGACTTTTCTTAGCCACTTTTTTACTTTTAGGTAAAATTATGCTAAAAAATTTTATCTCTAGGATTATTACCCAGAGAGTTTTTAATTTGTGTGAAGAACATGAATAGGAAAAGATCAACTGAATAAACACAATCGTGGGAGTGGGGTGGGAAGGGGGTGCAACTAGAAAGAAGTCTGCTTTTGTCTTTGGTTCCCCCTTTCAGACCAGCTCTGTAAGACCAATTCTCTTGTGCCCAGGATAAAGTCCCGGGCAGGCCCAGGGTAATACAATAAAAACATTTTCTTCCCAGAGAGTCTTTGCTTGGTAATTAAAATGTCCAGCCCCAAGAAGAATGATTTAAAGCAAAAACTTCTCCTGTTCCTGGCTAGAGCTTACTGGAGGCAGAGGCAAGTGTCAGCCCTTCCTCCTCATCCCTGGTGTCCCTGGCCTGCCAAGCTGTCACCCTTCGCATTGGATTCCTGGGCTGTGCTGGTTTTTCCAAGTTGCAGCTGGTGAGGAGGAACAGACTCATCCTGGCAGGGTTTCCTCTGTGCATGGCCAATGTTTAAAGCTCGGTTTTAGGGATGCTTCTGTTTTTTCAGGTGGTCCTCCTTGCTGAAGATGAGCCTCTGAGGTGGTAGGCAATATATATCCTGTGCTCTGTCTCCTACGATAACCCCCGACCCCTGGCACTGGGAAGGACTCCTTCAGCCTCTTTCTCCTGCTGGTTCCTTGTGCTCTGGGCTGCCCTCTCTGCTATTCTCGGTTGACTTCAAGACAAGCCCAAGACATGCCTCCTTCTGCTCATATTTTAAAATATGTCATATAATACTATTGCTTGGATTATGAGTTTTAAACCTTTAAACATTGTTGAATTGTTATGGTTGTTGAAGCTCTGTTTTTGTTTTTGTTTTTTTTCTCTCCTGTCCTCTTTCCTGTGTCTCTCCCTTTCATTGTCTCTGTATAATTATGTCACTAGGTTTGATTAAATCACTAATTATTATTAGCACTATTATTAATTTGGGAATATTGCTCACTGAAGAGTCCAGTAATGTGCTAGGAATACTTTTCCTTTTACAGGCAAGTTTGCATTTTTTTTCCTGGATTTAATAATTGCTTTTCTTCCCCCTCCCTCTGCACTTTGTTTGCTTCACTTTTTATTTACTTGTTATTCAATAGCTATTTCAACATATCTGTATCACTCTTAACTATAGCTTATTCCCAAATATCTAAAGATACTTTTTGCATATTTCAGACATTTTTTGTCAAATGTTTTTCCCTGGGAAACTGTCCTTCCATATTCTTGCACGGATTGAGTTTGCTGTACAGCTGTCACTCGGAGATTTTTCTTTGTTGCTCTTCTGTGTTGGAACTCTGGTTTCCTGATCCCTATGTATTCCTATTTCTTAATTAATCCTTTAAGTTGCAAAAACACATATATAATGAACTTCATAAGAAAAGAATTCTGAAAGGTACATGCCTTTCAAAATGCCTATAAATATTCTACTCTAGTACTTGATTGATACTTTAGTTGAAAATAGAATTCTACATTAAAAATAGTCTTCTAGGCTATTAAAGCTATCACATGAATTTCTTCTAGCAATTCTTGAGGATTTCTGATTCTAAATTCTTTGTATGTGGCTATCCAATTTTCTTTCTCTAGATGCTTATAGGATCCTTTCTTTTTTTAAAAAAAAAAAAAAAACTACTTTGAAATTTCATGATGATGTGCCTTTCTGTGCATCCTTAGTTATTTTTTTTCTAATTTATTATGCAGTATTGTGCCTGTTAACAGATGAATTCACAGATGTGGAATCCTAAAGTCCTTAAAAATGAAATCCTGTCATTTGCAACAACATGGAAGGAACTAGAGGAGATTATGCTAAGTGAAATAAGTCAGAAGGAGAACGACAAAAAGCAAATGATCTTACTCATATGTGGAATATAAAGAAACAAAGCAAACAGAGACAAAACGAAAACCAGCCCTTGGACATTGACAATAGAACTGAAGTTACCAGTGGGGAAAGGAAAGGGAGACAGGAGCAAGGGTTGGTGGGATCCAATGGACAGAGGTGGAGGACTTTTGGCAATTTGGTGGTGGGCGTGGTGTGTTGTATATTGGATGAATGGTGAACCTGCACATATGGTCTTGTATTATTTTGTAAATGGAAGTGACCTCAGTACACATTTAAAAAAAAGCCTGAATAGATGTGTGCTTTCACTCAGCCCAGAATATAAAAAGATGGTTCTTGTAAAATGATTTAGAGAGATAGAATGAGGCTAAGTGTTAAAAGGTGCATCAATTCGAAGTGTTTGTTATATGCTCTCCTCAGAACTTTTGTGAAAACTTAAAAGTTTTCAAAATAAGATTTTCTTTTAAGGGAAAAAAATAAATTCAGTAAAATTTCCTGTGTGCTCCTCCTTGAAACCTCATCTGCCGTTTTCACTATAGAGGAACTAATTATCTTGAGTTAGTTTTTATTTTTTTAGGTTCTTCCTACCTTTCTACCTATAAATGTTTATCTAAAAATAAATGACGTGTGTGAATACTTTTATATTTTATGTAAATGGCATCATAGTTTACATATTGAGAAAAAGATTTTACTCAACATTGTGTTACTCCTTTTTGACTCCTTGCTATTCTGTGTACAGTTGCTAATCATCCTACCATGTTATATTTCTGTTGTATATCATATTTTTATATATACTTAGGTCTACATCTTGACTTCCTATTTTCTTCCATTGGCCATTTATTCTATCCTTGGACCTGTAAACATGCTTTTACTTTGTTTTTTGGTAGAGGAGTCTCCGCCTTGTTATTTTTCAAATTGCTCTATTTTGATTCTTTGTTAGTCTCTTTATTCAAGTTAACAATAGTAGTATAGTACTGGTGGAAAATCAAGGTTAAATAAAATATAGCACTCTTACTATGAACAAAGGATGGACTTAACATTTTAGATGAAATAATACTTATAACACTGAAAGGCAAAATGTAGTCTTTTATCTCAAATTTTGTAAAACACAATCCACTGAATTATTGGAGAAACACATCAGAGTATGGTCATACAAAAAAGAAGCATGTTCACTTTTAGTTCAGGAGTTGGTAAACCATAGCCCAAGGGTCTAATGTGGCCCCTAGGCTGTTTCTGTAAATTTTTGTTGGGACAGTCACATTAATTCCTTACAGTAATTACAACGACGGAGTACTTGCAATAAAGATTGTATGGCCTACAGAATCAAAAGTATTTATTAAAGTATTGTGTTACTGAAATGATTTGCCAGCCCCTTTTCTGCTTTTAGTATTGTTTGGACCATCATATTTTCTCTCCAACTGCATAATTTTGGTTAATGGAAAATTACAAAATAGCTCCAAGAATTAAACCATTTCCTTCTTTTGTGGCTATTTTAAAACCCTTGTCCTTGTTGCTTCGGGTCAGAGGACTTCAGTTCTGCCGCTGCAAACTTGAATCATTACTGTTGCTTGAACTGACCCTTACAAGATTCATTTTCTGTTTCCAGCCGACTTGGTCTTCTGTCTCCTGTCTCCTGTGCAAAATTCTTGTGGCATTTGTTGTCCGTCTTTTCTTATCCTCGACACATTGTATCTGACTAAGATTGTTACTGAGAAAGAAAAAGCATTTTGGACTGTTGCCTTTGGGAGTCAGGAGGCTCAAAAAGGGGAAAGCATCACTTTCTTGTCTGAGACCTGCCACTGGCAATTTACTTCACAGATGCTATCCCTCAGGGAGTAGAGGACAGAGTAGAGTATTCCCAGGAGAAACAGAGGGCTCAAAACAGCCGCAGTACTCTTGTGTATTTTCCAGATCTCAATGAGGACAGCTTTTCAGACCCTTATTCTTTCCTTTCTGGCATCTTCTCTCTTCCCTCTCCCTCCTCTCATTTGTATGGTGCTTTTACAGCAGTGCTATCTCACCCCCTCCCTCAGTTTGGAGTTTTAACCTGTATAGATTTTAGATTCAGCTTGTCAAAGTCCACCACAGGAAACCTGGTGATATTTTTATCAAACGTTTTGAAATTATAGATTCAATTTACTTTTTAAGGTGATAAACATATTTTCTTAGATCTAGTCTTAAGTTATTTCTTTTTCTTTGCTTTTCTCAATGCTATGTTTTCAAAATAAGGTTTCCTACTTGTTAATATTGTATCAAAGTATTAAACATTCGTATATTGATTTTATAGCCAACAATTGTGTTGGATGTTCTTATTCTAATTGTTTTACATAAAATTTTAATATAGATGATTATATCGTCTGTGAAAAGTAATCTTTTCTCAGGCATACCCTGGTGGCCTAATGGTCTAGTACACCTGGAAGCAGTCCCATATATACCCCCAAGATCCTTGGTTCAAGACCCAGGACCAGGGAGAACAACCAGTGTAAACAACTAAATACACATAAATAAATAAATAAAACTCTTACTCCTCCTCTTCACTTGCCTACTCACCTTCAATCCTGACTGTACCTTTCCTTTAAAAAAAAAAATCTTTTCTCTTGCTTTCTCGTTCTTGTGCCTTTTTTTCTTGATTTTTCTATATTGTTCTTCAGATAGAATTGGTAAATAGAAGTGGTGATTTTGCCATCTTTTTCTTGTTTATGATTTTAGAGGGATTACTTGTAATAATAGTTCACTATTAGGCAAAATATTTGCAGTGATTTTTTTTCATGGATTGCCTTTATGAAGCTCACACATTTCACTTTCTAGGTTACAAGGGATTTAAATCGTGTTTGTGTAATATTTTGTTGAATACTTTTTCTGTACTAATGAAATGTGTATTGACATTTATTGAGGTGTGTTAAGATGCAACGTTTGGCATCTTCTAGGTGCAGAGTCATTATCAACTGCACAAGGAATGATAATTACATTTCAAAATATGATTTACATAATGCTGATGCATTTTGTAAAACACACACGCTTTGTAGAGAAATACTGTGTTGTTATGCTGTCATGCTTAAAAAAAAAAAACTTTTTGTTTTGTTTTTCAGTATTACTTTACAGTTCTTTTTGGCCACGAAGGTCAGAAACCCTTGGAGCTGCGCTGTGAGGAGGAGCAAGATGGCAAAGAGTGGATGGAGGCCATTCACCAAGCTAGGTAGGGGCTCAAATCCTGTGTGGCATTGACTTGTTTGGGTCTTGCATTGGTGGTATCACTGTTGGTAGTCATTTTGGGCAAACTTGCCATTTCAAGATGAGTTTTCCTTGATACTTTCTCCTTTGTCAGATATGAGAGGATTTCTTTAAGCTTTTTCAGATATATATATAGAGAGAGAGCTGGCAATATTCCAGTTCAAGATGAACGATCATAGATACAATAATAATGATGTTTGGTAATTTTTGTGGATTTGTTCCTATGTGCTAGGTACTATTTTGTGTGCTTCCCAATTATGAATGTATTAAATGTATTGATTCACACATCCTCTCAGCAATCTGTAAGAGGGATATTATAATTAACCCCTCTTTTATAGATAAGGAAACCTTATCTATAGAGACCTGCAGGAGTTAGACCTAGTTTACCTGCAGGAGGTCCCACAAGTAGTGAGTGAGAGAGCTGGGATGTGGCCCTAACCCAGCCCACATTTGCAAACCCTTTTCTGTGCAGCCTGTTTATTGAGGTGAGGCCAGCCTCCACCTAGGGAAACAGAAGAGTGTGGTTTTATTTCCTCCTAAAAATTATCAGGCAAGTGGAAAGGAACACACTCAGTCTCATTTGGGAATAAGAAATGAGAAAAAGACACAGGCAAATATTTGAAATATTCAGTTTTGAAGTCCAGTTCATTTATGTTTCATATGAATCCCATTATTCACTGCTTTTTGCCTGTTACCTCCCTTCTCTAGGCCCTTGTCTCTTCCCAGAGCCCTATACCTGTTTTCCTGCTCCTTGTGTTTCAATGGCAAAACTCCATAGTTAATTTTTATATATCTGACATACCTCCCCATCTATATATCCACTGAGGTCTCTACCACCCCTTCCTGAATCTTTTCCCACACAAGTCAGCTCTCACTTGGACCCATCTCCAGATTCTAAAACTCATGCATTAACTGTGCATGGAATTTTCAGCAATTTAGTACAGTTTAGTCATATTAAAATCTATTGCATGTGTGTGAGCTCTGTTCCCTGAGCTAGATATACCTTGGGGGGGTGGGAAAAGGGCAGGAGGAGAGGGGGGAGGAGGAGGAGAGGGGGGAGGAGGAGGAGAGGGAGGAGGAGGAGGAGGAGGAGGGCACATTCATTTCTGAATGAATCATAGTGCTAATTAGGTCATAGTTGATTAGGAAATATTTTCAGTTGATTATAAAGAAACTGAGGTGTTTCTGAGTGACTTTGGACTGTTCTGGAACTCTTGAGATTTCTCCCTGCAAGTCTTTTCTTCTCTGTTCCCTTCTTCTTTTTTCAACTCCTGTATATTGACCAAGTCCTCTGTGGCAGGCAGCATGCTAAGTGCTTTATAAACTGACCTTTTTAAAAAAATGCCTTATAACTACCCAGTAGGTATTAGCCTTATTTTACAGATGAGAAAAAAGGTCCATCATGATTAAGCAGTTTGACCAGGGTTTAACACTAAGTTTGTTAAACTAAGGAGATAAGATTCATACCCAGGTCATTATGACTTAGAGCCTTTATTTAACTGGTATTGCATGCTATACTTCTCTTCATTGTCTTTTTTTTCTTCTCAGTTTTACCCTCTTCTACTTCTTTTTCTCTCTATTCAAAGATAAAAATGGATAGAGGTAAGGTCAATATTAAGAGCAAAAGCTATTATTTGTAAAATATTTCAGGTCTTTCATTTACTCCCCTCTAAAATATTTCTCTGAGTTGCACAGAGTTGATGACCAAATACTGCTAGCCTTGGGTGGCTCCAGGACAGCTGCCAACATCAGGGTCCAGGCACACGGTACCGCCATCTTTGCTCACCGCCATCTTTGCTCTCAGCACTGTCTGTCTGAGGGTTTTGTTCCACACTTAGCACTAATGTAGAATGACTTGCTGTACAAGGAAGGCAGGTCTTGAAAGGTTAAAAGAAATATCAAGTTGACTAGGTAGAGAGTCCTTGAGCCATTTCCATGCACAATCTTTGTGAGTTTTTGCCTGAGAGCTTAAGTGAAGTAAATAACTTAAAATATTTTATTTGCCCATCTTTTCCATTCCAGAAGTGCCAGGTACCATTAGTAATGTAAATGACTTTGTAGTTGCTGAGCAATTAACTTGGTGAAGTACAAGAAAAGAAATACAGAGTATGAATTACTTTAAAAATGATTAGATTTCAAATAAGTGATTTTTTTTTTCTAAATCCTGGAAACTTTGTTCTACATGTGGGTCAGTAACTATGTGGAGTTGATTTGCATATAATCAAAACCAGGCCACATATGATCTTGGCAGGAAACATAAATTTTAGAAACCCCTTTTGTGGCTCAGATGATCTGATAAAAAGTCTCTTTTCTTTTGGATTTGAAAATTTGGTTCATAGGTGATTTTTTTTTTCTTGATTTATTCACTTTTGGGTCCATTAGATTTGCTTTTTCTTTGACTTATGTTCCAGGACTGGGTTCTTTGAATCCTTCTATTTTTCAGTGTTAAGTCTTTATAATAACCAGTAAATCATCTTCCTCTGTTTTACATGCAGCTGAAAAATAATGACTGGCAGGCAACAGAACATTGTGAACTGTATACTGTTGGAGTTATCATTCATTAAGTGATCATTAGATAATGATCATTAAATAGTAAGGAAATTATATACAGAATGCTACAAAAACAAAGTAAAACACTAAAGTTTGCCCGTTTCTGCTCAGGAAGTCCCTCCACTCTCAAGTACCATAGTATGCTGTCCTTTTGGCTCCAAAGTTTACTCCTTTTACTCGTCTTCTTCCTTTGATCTTCCTTCTGTTCCCCATTGCCAGAAATTCCAGAGTCTTCTTGCTTAACTGCCATCATTTTGCCTTTTTGAAGAGCTTCAATGATTCCTGCTGAAGGGAAAATGTTGCCTGTCTTGTTTTTTCTTCCATTTTACTCTCTTTTTGAGCCAGGAGTTCCTTCATTTGAAATCTCCTCTTTTAGCTCATTGCACGCATCAGCGGGCGGTTGGTCCTTGAATTCTTCTCTCTTGGTTTCTGTGTCACATATGATTTTTTTCATCCATATTAACTGCTTCAACTCATTGTCTCTTTCACCAGTCTTCCTCTGCATTTTAACCATATTTTCAATATCATCTTTGTTAGCCCACTGGAAGACGAGATTGTAATTTGATGCTTGCACCCTATACCCTTATCTTTGATGGAAACATGTACAGTCTCATTGACATCAGTGTCAAATGTAACTTCAATTTGAGGGACTCCATGAGACCCTGGGGAAATCCTAATCAAAGTAAACTGTCCAAGAAGTTTGTTGTCACCAGCCTTCTCTCAGTTACCCTGAGACGCTTTAATGTCCACTGTGTCCATCAACAGCTATAAAAAGCAAACAAAACAAAGACGACCAAACCTGGCTCTTATTGGTTGAAATAGTGGTGTTCTTGTTAATAAGTTTGGCAGAATACCTCTCAGAGCCTCTATACCCAGAGACAGGGGAGTAACTTCCAGGAACAGCACATCTGTGACATCACTGCCAATATACTTCCCTGAATGATAGCTCCAGTGCCTTAACTTCATCAGCATTGACAGATTTATTTGAGGTTCAGCCAAAGAGATTCTGCACAGTCTGTTCAGCATTGGGCATCCTAATCATGCCACCTACAAGAATCACTCCTCCTGTGTCATGTTTGCTAACGTATGCATCCTGCATGGAACAGCGGTCCTCCTGACAGGATCAGTGACAGTTCCCTCAAACTGAGCCTGAATCATCTTCATGTTCAAATCCGTAGCATCTTTTTGCCATCATAAGATGGCAAGTTGATATCATTTTGCACAGATGAGAGAAGTTCACACTTAGTCTTCTCAGCAGCTGCCCTAGCTCTATGAAGGACTATGTTGCCTTTGGTCAAATCAACCCATCTCTCTTGTGAGCTCTTTCACAATATATTGTAGAAAGACCTAATCAAAGTCTTCACCACCTAAGAAAGTGACCTCATTGGTGAATTTCACTTCAAAGACTCCTTTTAGAATTTCCAGGATAGAAATATCAAAAGTTCCATCAGCTCTTTTACAGCATGATTTTGTCATCTGATTTGTCTAGACCACATGTTAGAGCAGCAGCGGTGGATTTATTAATCACCCTAAGCACATTTAGTTCAGATAGCTGTCCAGCATCTTTAGTGGCTTGTTTCTTGAGAGTCATTGAAAAAAGTTGGGACTGTGAAATCAGCATTTTTTGCTGTATGCCCTGAGTAATTTTCTGCAGTCTCTTTCAGCTTCATCAGCACTGATCCAGTCTGATTTGAAGAATAGTTTTCTATGAGCTTCAACTTAGGCATCACCATTAGCGGCATGCATGATTTTTTTAAGAGAACTTTTTAAATGTCTTTCTGAATTTCAATCATCATGTCACCAGCCAATGAGATTCTTGATGGCGTAGAGTTTGCTTGTTTGGGTTAATGACTGCTTGTTGCTTGACCATCATACCAAGTTCATCTCCGTTTGCTATAAAGGCCACAACGAAAGGGGTGGTGCTAGCACCTTTAGCATTTTCTAGCACCTTTGCTTGTTTACCTGCCATAATTGCCAACAGGAATTGGTAGTAACCAACCACTGGTCCCTTGATTATTTCTGATTCATAATTGTACTGTTAAACAGTTCTAAAAGCCTCGTGACTCAGGGTAGTCTGGCCATTCTGTTGGTGGCAGCCATGGAGCCCTAAGAGGCAGCATGGCTGGCAAGATCATCTGCCTCTGCTCAACTGGCACTTATCACGGCAGCTAGTGGTAGGAGTATTAGGTTGCAAACAAGTGGTTGTACCGACAGGACCTTTGAGGCAGTGCTTTCAGATACTCTCTGACCTTTTAATCTGCTTGCTTTATACCTGAGTTGATATTTGAATTTATGCTTTGAGTTGCTTCTGTGCATTAAGATGTTTTCTAAATCAGGGAAGATCATAAGTTTCTCATTAAATCGAATTTTTGGCGTAAATTTGGATCTGTGAAATTCACTCTGACTTTGTTCATATGAGCAGAGCCGGAAAGTTAATGAAGCTGATTCAGACACTACATAGATGCAGGACTGCTCAGAATCCCTCTCTTGACTAGGACTATTTTACTAGATGGCTTGTTAGTATCAACCTAAGATACTGTCTTGCATGCTATGAAAATCACATTTGTACTGTTGACTTTTGTACTTCAGAGCCAAATCTAATTACCCCAATTTGCATTTACAGGGATCTTGTCTTTTTTTTTATGTCAAAGATGTATGTTTCCTCCTTAGATTTATCCTGGGAAAAAATCTTTTTGGAAATAAGCATGCCATCTTGAAACTTTGACCTGGTTCATGAATCCCTCTTGTTTTACCATTTTGCTTGAAGTTGACTAATATTCCATTTCTAGAACACGGTCACATTTAAAATACTATCCTATCACATACTACTGGCATTAGTTCATGGGAAACTGCTAGTGAGACTCAGTTTTGTTTTTGTCTGAATGAGTTGAAGCCAGAACATTTTAATAGCAATGAAGTCCATACTTATTCCATAGATGATTGGCTAGTTGGGCATGGAAGTCTGAACATTCCCAATAACCTGATGTTTTCTTGATTCTACCATTGTCCATCATGGTTGATTTAGTTGTAGACATCAAGACAGTTAAAAACACTAACCCAGTTAATTGTGGCCCCTTAGGGTCCATTGACTGAAAAGACAATCTTTATAATAACTTTCCTCCATTTTTCCAGTTTCAGATGCTGGAACACTGACTCAGTGAAGTCGCATCAATTAGAAGATAGTCATGGCTTAGTATTGGATCCAGGTATATAGAGGTACCAAGGCTCTTCTCTTTGGGGCCTAAACATAAGGCCCAGTGGACCTGGTCTGTGACAGTTGGGAAGAGGAGTGCAGGTGTTCTAGCGTTTTAGGTGGTAGATTTCAAAGGACTTCTGACCATCTGAATGCAAGCAGTGTTAGAACAGGATGGTATCTAACGCATCTCTCAGGTTCCTAGCTTGGAGTTATCACTAATAAGCACTGGTATGTGTAGTGAAGATGATGTGCTGGCCAGAAATGGCTTCTGTGGGGAGTTGCAGGCTGTGATCACATGGAAAGGACAGTGGGGAGCCATGTCATGCTGATGTATCTCCTTAGTGTGTAAGATCTGAGGGAATGGATATTAGGGAGTTACTGTAGATGTGAGGTGTTTCCTGAGGGGAGAGCTGGCTTTGTGTTTCTACTAAGGATGAGGACAAAGGACTTGTGAGAAGCTGGAGACACAGAGAATATTGTACCAGGTGCAGTGACTATAAGTGGGTGGAAATTTTTTCTTTTCTTTGACTTGCAAAGGTATGATTTATGCCTTCTATGGTTGAGACTGTCCTACTTTGTGCCTGATTTGCAGTTTCTCCAACTCAGCCTCTGCTCAAACCCAACCTCAGTTCTCTACCCTCCCTTTAAACGGTGTCTATGACAGGTGGATCTTAGGTTTTCTTCTATGGGGAGTCCACTGGAAAAGGGAAAAAAGAATTGGGCAGATGCTTTCATTCCATTCATCTCACATCAGATTTAATTTGGCAAGGGTCTTACAAAGCCATTCCTTCACACTGTCATACCTAACTTGATGAGCAGACAGACTTCATTACTTTGTTTAGCCTTTCAATTAATCCTTGTTCTCTCGTCCACTAAATAAAACTAATCCAGCTTCTTAGGTCTGTTTTTGCCTATAGTCCTTTTGATTACATGTACTGAGGCAACCTGTTATTCATTCTCTCTTTCAGTCTCTTTCCATTCTCCCCCAGCATACACACAAACACCACATCCACACACACCATACACCAATCCCTGGACTAATAGCTCAGCTACTTTACCATGGTAACTGTACCAAATACTGAATGCTTATAATCTCATTCTTTTTATTTGGATGGAGGCTTAATTTAGAGCCAAGTGTAGAGTTCAGTCTAAAGACCAATTCGTGTAAAATATCATCCCCATAAAGTTTGTACTTTACAAAATGTGCTAGGAGAAATCCCTCACAAATCAGAAAAGAATGATTGCATTGAAAAGCTGAAAATATTTCATGTATCACAACAAAACCACAGGACTAGGAAATCAGAAGTGAGGCAATACCATAATTGAAAGCAATCCTGAAGCCATATTTTGTATTCTTCTTTGAAGATGATCGCAACTATAAAGTTGAAAATGTGGATTTTGTTTATCTGCAATGTTATATTTTTTACTAAAAGCTTCTGTCAGATTTTTGCCTTCAGGTGTATCACAATGAAAGAAAATTTAGTGTTTTCTTTCCTTAAAGCCTCAAAGGGCAACACAGAAGGTATGTAGATGTGAATGCTGATTGAATGGTGGAACTTGTTAGGAAAAGTTGGGTTTGAATTTTCTTATTTCAGTCTTTTATTAATACTTTCACTGGCTAGCTATTTTTCCTAATCCACAAGGTGCCTTTTGCTTCAGATCTTGTTTTTTTCAGGCATTCAGTTTCCCCGCAGTACAAGCTTGTGTCAACATTCACAGACCAGGAGCATCTTCACATGCACATTGCTTCCCTGTGGGAGGGATTCCCTAAGCTCTCCCAGAAGACACAGATCTGAGGAAAATCTCCAGTGTGAGCCTCTTCCTTCTGACTTTTCCGATCCATTAA